>SJYT01039809.1:493751-604644 GCA_006410635.1 Cephalophus harveyi
GAAGCTTAATGGAAATTTAAGTTAATTTAATTATTAACACATCAAATGCATGTTTGAATATGAATAAAATCAAACAGATTTTTAAGCTATTTTCACAAGGTCTTAATTTTACCATTATGCAGACAGAAGCCATAATTTAATATCGTGTTTCACTGTTAATTTATTCCTCTCCAATTTTTGACATGAAAATCCCATCTTTTTATTTTCTGTTAGCATGCATCTAAGTACATGGGGAGGCTAGATATACATGGAAATCCTATCAATTAACAAATATTTTTCATCTTTAATGTCGATCATAACCTGAAAACCTATAGATAAAATATTCCAGTAACCAGATGCTTTTTAAACATATTTCTTGTAATAATTTAAAATTTTGGAAAAATTTGAAGTCATCTTGTTTTTTCCCTTAACACTACTTCTCTCTATTTAAAAAAAAAAAAAACAGTATTAATAATTCTGGAAGGTTAAGAACACTAGGGTTTGTTAATTCCATTCTTTGATTTAGTTATCAAAGTTATCTTCAGGTTAACTTAAAAAATCCTGTTTTTCCGGTTAATATTTGCTCCTTTGTAGATGAATATTCACAGTAGAAAGCCACCAATCAATTGGCAAAATTAGCATAGCTAGTTAAGAAGAGCCTGTGTGTTTAAGTTGTAGGAGGTTTGCAGGAAGCATGCGTGTTGGCAGAACTGCGTGATAAGGCATCTGCAATAACTGACTACATTATGTTTCCATTTAGCTGGTGTCATCACTCTGTCACTTTCATCCATTCCATAATTTACACGAAAAGAAAGCAAACCATAACAACTCTTTAAATTCTGGAAATGTATGGTAAACTGTCAGTTTCCCTTCTATGAAGTTGTTTATCTCTGAATTTTACTTGGCACACAATTTCTCAGTAGATGTAGCCTTCCTTCCGAAGCAAAGGAAATCCCATTGATCAATGGGGATTGTGGTGCTTATCAACATCAAAATGGAGACACCTTAATTCCTTAGATCAGCATTTGGCTCAACCCTGCCAGCCAGGGTTTCCTGAGAAATTACTATTAATATATTTCAACATATCCAATTTCTTTATCTTCCTCCTACCAGCTCAAAATGTAAGCCAAGCCATGTGGCTGCATCTTAATCACGTTTGAGCTTGAGAGCCATCCTTCGCAAGTTTGTCTCAGTTCATAGATATGAGAGATTGTAATATTTTAACATTTCCTACTGCCAAGTTGCTAAGCAATAAAACTATCTTGGCACTTCCCTGCCAGTTCATCATGAAGAACTACTTTAGCTTTGCTCAGTTTCTGATGAAACAAATGAAAGGCAGCTGGACCAAATGAGCTTTCAGAAACATGTTGCCAAACAAATTCCTGAAATGTTCACCCCTTTCCATGGCTAGCTGGGTGCATGCAGAGAAATCCTACACGTGGAGCAGCATAGAGAATCAAGTCTTAAATATTAGTGATCAAAATTATACAACTATTAGTTCATAATTATAGAATTACGTCCTTATCTCACATTACCTTTATCCAAGGTAAACATAGGTGTGATCATTTCTCAGCTAAAGATATATTTTGCATACTCTAGCATAATCGTCAAATGGTGTATATTAGATTGAACGCATATAATGAAGCTAGGGACTGTCCCCCTAGCGAACATCATGACACACAGCTCTTTAATAACACTTATACTTGTTTCTGCTCACTCTCTCCTCTCCTACGAAACTGTGATCGCCGTGAGAGCAGGGCAGAGTGCCAGACATTTATTCTTTAATTGAATGAATGTATATTGAACATATAGTATGGTAAAACCATGCTTTGGATGCTAAGGATAAAGTGATGTGTTTTGTTTAATTGGAGGATAATTGTTTTACAATGTTGTGTTGGCGTCTGCTGTACAACAATGAGAATCAGCCATAATTATATATATATCCCTTATCTCTGAAGTCTCCCACCTCTTCTCCTCATTCCGTCTCTCTAGGTCATCGGAGAGCTCCAGCCTGGGCTCCCTGTATTATATAGCAGCTTCCCACTAGTTATCTGTTTTACACAGGATAGTGTACATATGTCAAGGCTACTTTCTCAATTCATCCTAACTTCTCCTTTTTTCAGTGTCCGCAAGTGAAGGACGTAGACATACTCTACGTTTGCACCTCCATTTCTGTTTTAATGGCATGATTCTGTCTTTCTCACCAACCTCACTTTTGAGACAGGCATGAACACAAAATTACCTCGATTATTACTTAATCAGAATGATGGTATAATCTATGAAGGGAAAGTACGTGGTGTCCCTGTGAGTATAAGGAGCAAGTTAGTCTGCTGGGAAAGGATGGTGTTTAGGGAGGGGCCCTGTAAGAAGTCACATTAATTGAGGTTTAAAATTAAACAGGATGTCATCAAGAGAAGAGATCTTTAGCTCCTTAGTGGAACTGGAAGTGTATGGAGTAAAGAGGTTAGTGAGCAGAAGGTAATGGGCACATATTATGGACGAGATGTAGACTAAGGACAAGCTGGTCAGCAAGGTTTTTATATTGTTAAATATTGTGATCTTTTCCCTAGAACTTTTGGGAAGCCATCAAGCAGTATTAAGCAGGTCAGTAAAATAAGTAGTTCTACATCTGGAAGGTGGAGAAGGCAATGGCACCCCACTCCAGTACTCTTGCCTGGAAAATTCCATGGATGGAGGAGCCTGGTAGGCTGCAGTCCATGGGGTCACTAAGAGTCAGACATGACTGAGCAACTTCACTTTCATTTTTCACTTTCATGCACTGGAGAAAGAAATGGCAACCCACTCCAGTGTTCTTGCCTGGAGGATCCCAGGGACAGGGGAGTCTCTATGGTGGGCTGCCATCTATGGAGTTGCACAGAGTTGGACATGATTGAAATGACTTAGCAGCAGCAGCAGCAGCAACTGGAAGGTAGATAATGGTGGGGGTGGCCACAAGGGTGAACAAAAAGAGAATAGAATTGAAAAATATTTGCAGTTAGAAATGGGAGAACATGGTGATCAATTGAATGTTAAAGTCTGGGTCAGGGAAGATAAAGACAAAAACAATAATAAAGTAATAGCTAGCATTTATACAACACTTGTTGGTACCAGTTATTGTTGTTTAGTCACTAACTCAGGTCCGACTCTTTGCAACCCCATGAACAGCAGCATGCCAGGCTTCTCTGGCATCTCCCAGAGTTTGCTCAAACTCATGTCCATTGAATCAATGATGCTATCCAACCATCTCATCCTCTGCTGCCCCCTTCTCCTCTTGCCCTCAATCTTTCCCAGCATCACAGTCTTTTCAATGAGTCGGCTCTTTCCATTAAGCAGCCAAATTATTGGAGCTTCACCATCAGTTATTCCAATGGATATTCAGGGTTGATTTTCTTTCAGATTGATTAGTTTGATATTCCTGCTGTCTAAGTGACTCTCGAGAATCTTCTCCATCACCACAATTCAAAAGCATCAATTTTTCACCTTCTTTACATCCAGCTCTCACATTGGTACCTGACTATTGAAAAAACCATAGTTTTAACTATATGGAACTTTGTCAGCAAAGTGATGTCTCTGTTTTTTTAATACACTGTCTAGGTTTGTCATAGCTCTCCTTCCAAGGAACAATTATCTTTTAATTTCATGGCTGCTGTCACCATCCACAGTGATTTTGGAGCCCAAGAAAAGAAAATCTATCACTACTTCCACTTTTTCCCCAAGTATTTGGCATGAAGTGATGGGACTGGATGCTATGATTCAATTTTTTGCATACTGTTTTAAGTCAGCTTTTCCACTATGCTCTTTCACTTCATCAAGAGGCTCTTTAGTTCTTCACTTTCTGTCATTGTAGAGGTATCATCTATATCTGAGGCCATTAATATTTCTCTTGGCAATCTTGATTCCAGTTTGTGATATATCCAGCCTGACATTTTACATGATTCCAATTTATTAGTTCATTTACTCTCCACAATACCATATGAGGTGGTGTTGCCATTATGCTAATATCATATATGAGTGAGCATAGACATATTAAATTGCTTTCCTAAAGAAATACAGCCATATAAATGAGCTGGTTTTCAAAGTCTAGTGGTTTGGCTCCAGAATCTATCACATAAATATTATTTACAGGCTTATAGAATGAGAAACCTAGGGAATAGTGGTACCCTGAACTGAAGCAGAGAATATCGGAGGAGTAAATCTGGGTTAAGTGTAAGACTTGAGTTTGGGACAAAATGTGCCTTGAGATACACAAGTGGAGATGCTAGGTCTGGCATTCTTATGCCGAATATGACCAGGGTATACCATTTTGGGACTTAACAAAATATAGACGATAACTAAAGCCACGAGATAAATGAGATTACCCAGGCTTATAGTATACAGAAGGAGAACAGAAAGTCTCTGCTGGGTAGAGGAAGGGGGGCTGGCATAAGACTCAGAAGGAATTGCTGAGTAGTTAAAAAAAAAAAAAAAAAAAGCAACAGGGAAAAGCTGTCACAAGTACCAAAGAAAGACTTTCATCCAAAAAGAACAGTAAACTGCTACATTCCAGGTTCTCAGAACATTTATTGACTTATTGAGTGTTCACTAGACCACACTTTAACATCCACATAGTTTTACTTAGAGTGTCCTCAGGTTACTTTATTCACGAATAAATCTATGATTGTGATCTATGAAAGATTAGCCCTTTTATCCACTTTATTCAAAGTGAAATTTTAGGAATTTTTTTTTTTTTTATAGAACCATAATCAGGTTCAGTCCTTGCATCAGGAAGATCCCCTGGAAGAGGAAATGGCAACCCACTCCAGTATTCTTGCCTGGAGAATCCCATGGACAGAGGAGCCTGGTGGGCTACAGTTCATGGGGTCGCAAAGAGTCAGGCATGACTGAGTGACTTAGCACAGAACTATAATATGTTTCTTTTTTCTCCATCCAATAAGTGGTCCAGACATATAATTAATTTCTAAGATCTAAAATAAAAAAAAAAAAAAAACCAGTACATCTTGAAAATCATATGTATTGGTTGAAGTCCAATTCATTTCCAGAAAATGAGTAGATCTGGGTTAATCTAATCCAACTAGTATGTAAAGGGGCTTTTTGATATATATTACTGCCAATTTACAGCACTTAACTACTATAACATCATTACAACAATTTTCATACAAGTACAATGAAAGCACACAGATACACACACTTTCAAATATTTCTGTCCTCATGGTCAATGTCTCATGGTCAAAAATTTAATTAAGATTTTTTGCACTAAGGTAAAATTAAAAAAATTAGAATTCAGATTGCATTATATTTCATGTATTATAAAGAAGCATCTGCCCTATATCCAATTTTAAACAAGTGCAAAGTTCTGTTTAGTTTAATTAATAAGAATTACATAAAAGTTTCTTCCCAACTCCCAACCTCATCATAAAGGAAATGTGGTAGTCTGTCAAATCTTAGTGGTATCAGTGATCTGAAATCAGTCATGCATCTGTATTCCAGAACAACACACATGCACCAAAGTTAAATTTACATAGTTAAATGCATAAATTCAGAAAAAAGGGTCAGGTAAACTTTACAGCAAACAGACTAAATATCTTGCAAAGCTATTTAAATTGAATTAAATGTATTGATATCAGGGACATGGCACTTGTCTGATATAGTCACCTCACAAGATTTTAAGTTTTTTTCTGATATAGGGTTGCTCCTCAATGAATATTAATCAATTTGAAGTTGTGAATATATGAAAGAAGTAATGACTAATTCATGATACCAACTAAAAAGTTTTGGAGAAAGTTTATTGAAATCTTTGATCTGGTCATTGAAATTTATCAAATTATCTTAAGTAAACTTTTGAAATGTAGTTTAACATTTTCTCTAGATTCCTGGAAAAAGTAGTTACAAATCAAGCTGAGAAAAAGAAATGTCTCAGTAATCTACATAGTCTATTTTTATATAATAACAATATTCCATAAATTATAGAGAAACATGATTTTTATCCTTCAGTTATCCACTCTCTCTTTTGCCATCATTTGTTTTTTTCTTTCTTAGGAGTCAGTCCCAAAAGCTTCTGAATAAGGCTGAGGCTGCTTTCGTATTCTTCAAAATTCATTGAACTTTTTCATTAGTTCTATTCCTGTAATCAATCAATCAGCAAACTGTAGACTTTTCCTTATTGATATGTGCAGCGACTTCTAATCCTATCTCATATTTCATGTTAGGGCAAGCCATCAGTCTGCCTCAGGGGAATTACTACAATGGCTTCCTAAACTGTATTTGCACTTGTTCCCTAACATAATTTCTTCTCATTGTAACTAGTGACTATTTTCAAATGTTAAGAGCATCAGATTATGCTCTTCCTTGCTTGCAACCCTCCATTGGCATTCTATCACACTAGATTATAGTTCAGCAATTCATGGTGGCCCAAAGGAATATTATATAATCCAGCTTGTGCCTATGTCTCTGAGTTTAATTGCTTTCTCTTCCCTCTGGCTTCTGCATTCTAATTCTGCTGACCTTCTCCCTGTTTCTTTAATAGGTCAAGCTTATCCTTGCCTCATGACAAAGACTTTGCTCTGTGTTTGACCAGAAAAATCCTTCATTAAATCAATATTAAGGCCTCTGTTCAAACACCCTCTTAAAAGAAACCCTGCCACTTTCTCATCTTACATCAGCTTTCTACATAGCTTTCAAAACTTACTATCATTTTATACATATTTTTCTTCCTGCTTTCCTTCCGCTTTCTTTCTCTTACTGCACTGCAAGTTCCTTGAGATCAAGCTTTTTGGTTTTGGTATTGTTGCATGTGCCATCTACATGAATGAACTATTAAATTATTGAAAACTTTTGACTGTTCTATCCTTCCCACTATTCTCCAAGAAACATGGAACTTTTCATACTTTAAGCTAATAATTTTGTACTCCTTTACAAAATGAAATACACAATTTAGAAAAAAGATACAACCTTACTAAATCTGCCTACAATGCAGGATAACCAGGTTTAAGCCCTGGGTCAGGAAGATCCCCTGGAGTGCAAACCACTCCAGTTTTCTTGCCTGGAATTCTGTGGACAGAGGAGTCTGGCAGGCTACAGTCTATGGGGTTGCAAAGAGTTAGACATGACTGAGTAACTAGCACACACACACATAACCTTATTTGAATGGTAATTATTTTTATTCAACTTACCTGAATTCAAATGATAATCATTTTCCATATTATTACATATGCATTGAGTGCCAATTGAAATTATTGTTGAGTTTCATAAGATTTATATTTTATGATTTTTTAAATACTGTCTGGGAAAATGAACTATATATTCTTTAGAATCAAATCAGATTATGGCAATCTGGTAAAATGCAACTGAATTTCTAGGTAGAGCAACTAAAGTTTATATTATAAAATGCAAACGATTGAATTGAAGTAAAAAAAACTTCATTATTTTACATAAGAAGACACTAAAACTCTTTGGGGTTAAATGAGGTGAGAGATTGAGAGATTCTGGGAACATTATAATCCTGTCTCTTATACACATCTAGATGTGTATAAGAGATGAAGACACTAAAACTCTTTGGGGTTAAATGAGGTGAGAGATTGAGAGATTCTGGGAACATTATAATCTGAATGTAGTTTTCTTAAACCCCATGGCAAGAGAATTGCTTTTTGTGAGAAAGGGATACTACCATTTGTTATAAAATCATATATATATATATAATATATATACAATTATATATATATACACTATAATGTATATATATATACAATTCTATAAAATAAAATTGTGTATGTACGTGTGTAGGTATATCAAAATATAAAATTAATTTATTAAAAGTTTAAAGCCATACAATTAGTTATTAAGATTCTAGGATCGTATCATGTCAACTTTTTATGGCATCTCTATTCTTTCCATTAGATTTTCCAGCACGTTCATGAAGGAAGTTCTTAATTATTTACTGAAATATTATGAGCAATGGTAAATTAGCTTGGCATCTTGAGTGGGATAGGTACTCAGAAAATGCAAATTGTCTCCAAAACACGTAAAATTCTAAAATAGCTATTCCCATTGTGATTCTTCTGCCCTTGATGTATTTTCATGGATCCCAGTTCTCTAACACTTCCTAAGAATAAATACACTCATCTATTCCTTTCTTAACCTGGTAAATAGAACTACAGGTAGAGACAGAGGGAGAAGGGAGGGGTAATGATGGTTAATGACAAAATAAACATGAGAATGTACAGCCAAGTACTTCATTTCTAAGATTCTGTGAATTATAGCAGAAAGCATTTTGTTGAATCAACAGTTTTAAGGCAGTCACATAGTGGGGACTAAGCAGGTATAAAATAAATATTTTCGAGAGAATGAAGCAGTGTAGTATTTAAGGACTGAATTGTCATACTCACAGATAAGTAGAGAAAGAGAAGATCTAAGAGTTGAAATTAAGAGTACAGAAATTCCTGAAGCACCTCACAGTTCAGAAATCCAATCTTAACGTATTTCATTTCAGAACCTTGCAATAGATACACAGAAACTGCATACCTCTTTCCATCATAGAACAACAACAACAACAAAAAATGGAAATACTTCTTACCATTTAAATATTGTTTTATCCTATCAAGAAAACGTGCCTGCATTATACAATATATACTTGACCCAAATATGATGCTAATGGCTACAAACACTTAATCATAATGACCCACAAAATAAGTAATATATTTTTAACACTAGAATTCTGATCAATATGTGTTAATAAAGATGTGGTGACCCATATCACCATTTGCATACTCTTAGAGGGCATTATGTCACAAATTCTCCTGTTGATGGTATATTTAAGTTTTTAATCTTTCAATAATGTAAACTAAATAGACATGAAGTACCATATCCTAAGCACTCAAGTGAAAGTGCCTATAGTATCACCTTTAAAATGCAAGATTAATAGAAATTCATTGTGTTTCTACACACTAATAATGAAATATCAGAAACAGAAAAGTAAGAAAAGAATTTCTCTTTAAAACTGCATCAAGAATACCTAAGAATAAACATTACCAATGAGGTGAAAGATTTAAATTCTGAAACTATACAATATTGATGAAGGAAACTGAAGATGATTTAAAGAAATGGAAATACATACCATGCTCTTAGATTGGAAGAATTAATATTATTAAAATGGCTTACTATTAATTATAGACTTAATATAATCCCTATCAGAATGTTTCACAGAACTAGAACAAATGATCCTAAAATGTCTATAGAATCACAAAAGATACTAAATTGCCAAAGAAATCTTCAGAAAAATGAACAAAGCTGGAGGTATAACCCTCCCAGTCTCTGGACTGTACTACAAAGCTACAGTAGTCAAAACAGCAACGGTATTGGCACAAAAACAGACTCAGAGATAAATGGAAACAAATAGAGTCCAGAAATAAATGTACATTTTCAGTCTATTAACTTACATCAAAGTGGGCAAGAATATAGAATGGAAAAATGACAATCTCTTCAATAAGTGGTGCTGGAAAACTGGAAAGTCACATGAATGAACACAAAACATTGATATTAGAATACTTCCTTGTATCTTATACAAAAATATACTCAAAACAGTTTGAAGACTTAAAGACATGAAATTGCAAAATTCCTAGAAGGGTGAAATATTGCTTGACATGAATCATAGCAAACTTTTCCCTTGAGTCAGTCTCCTAAGGCAAAATAAATAAAAGCAAAATAAGCAAATGGGATCCAATACGTTTAAACTCTTGCTTAGCAAAGGAAATCATCCACAAAACAGAAAGACAACATATGGAGGGGAAGAAAATATTCACAAATGATACAACCATCAAGCGTTTAATATCCAAAAGTCAGAAGCTGCTCATACAACTCAATATCAAATAAAAATAACCCTCAAAAATTGGACAAAAGATTTGAATAGATATTTTTCCAAAGAAGATATACAGATGTCCAGCAAACACATGGAAAGATGTTCAACATCACTAATTTTTAGAGAAATGCAAATAGAAACCACAGTGAGGTATCTCACATCAATCACAATGGTTATTATCAAAGGGTCTACAAATGACAAAGGTTGGAGAGGAATGCAGAGAAAAAGGAACCCCATACTCTGTTGGTAGAAATGTAAATTTGTGCAGCCGCTACGGAAAACAAAATGGAGACAACTTATAAAAGTGAATATATGACTACCATAGGGGCATATATCTGGACATGCACCCAACCCAATGTTCACAGTAGCAACATTTACTGTAGCCAAGACATGGAAGCAACCCAAGTGCTCATCAACAGATTATATAATATAATATAAAGTGATAAGGTGATAAAGGATCCACCTGCAATGCAGGAGATACAGGAAATATGGTTTCGATTCCTGGGTTGGTTTGATCCTCTGGAGGAGGGCACTCCAGTATTCTTGCTGGAAAAGTCCCATGGACAGAGGAGCCTGGTGGATTAACATCCATGGGGTTGCAAAGAGTCAGACACAACTAAAGTGACTAAGCCCACATGTGCACATGCACACACATACACATGCAAACACACACAATGTATGTAATATGCCACATCTTCTTAAGCCTAAGTACTTATATATAATCGAATATTACTCAACCATAAGATAGAATGAATTACTTTTATTTGCAGCAATGAAGATGGACTTGGAGAATATTATGCTTAGAGAAATAAGTCAAAGGTAAATACTGTAAGATATCACTTATATGTGAAGCTAAAAGAAAATAATACAGATGAATGTATATGCAAAACAAAAACAGACTCCCAGATATAGAAACAAATGTATTATTGCCAAAGGAGAGAGGGAAGGAGGACAAATTAGGGGTATGGAACTAATAGATACAAACTGCTATATATAAAATAGATAAGCAATAACCCACTGTAGTACTCTTGCCTGGAGAATCCCATAGGCAGAGGAGCCTGGTGGGCTGCAGTCCATGGGGTTGCTGAAGAGTCGCACACGACTGAGCGACTTCACTTTCACGCTTTGGAGAAGGAAATGGCAACCCTCTCCAGTGTTCTTTCCTGGAGAATCCCAGGGACGGGGGAGCCTGGTGGGCTGCTGTCTATGGGGTTGCACAGAGTCGGACACGACTGAAGCGACTTAGCAGCAGCAGCAGCAAGGATATTTTTATAGCACAGGGAATTATACTTATTTTCTTGTGTTATCCTATAAGGGAATACAATCTTCAAAAATACTCAGTATCGGTGGAGGCTGGTGGGCTGCCATCTATGGGGCTGCACAGAGTCCGACACGACTGAAGTGACTTAGCAGCACCAGCAGGAGGCTGTTCACAAGGACCTAACATAATATTGTAAATCAACTATACTTCAATTAAAAAATATTAATCTGTTAGAGACAGCCATGGAAACATTCTTGATACAAGTATTTTAATTTCTCCCTTTTATCAGTCAGGATTAATTTTTCAAATTTTTATGAATTTTAGAAACAAATTGAACCAAGGGCTTGAAATTATTTTTAAAAATTAATAAATATTTTATTTAATTTTTAAAAGAAAGCAGCCTTGATAACTTGGTAACAAAAAATATAACTTTGTGTTTTATGATCTCGATTCCATTATTTTATATTATTTTATAATAACTATAGGTCATTAGCTTCCAAATTAAGGGAGGAAGAACATTGCATACCAAGAAGTGGGTCATCTGCAGGTGAGAGGGAGAGTTTTCTTTATTTAAATAAAATTTAAAACCCTGAAAATTCCCCCAATTTAAGGCTTACTTTTATTTCCTAATATAGGTGAAGAAAAATAATCATGCATTCAAATCTGGAAAAAAGGTAGTTTTGCTTATATAAGGAACAAAGCTGAAATAGTTTCTTGAACAGTTATATCATTTTTACTTTGTATCACTTGAAAGCAACAGCATCCTGGAAACTGTGAAATTTCTATTTATACATCCACATAAATAAGATAGACCATATAAAATAGGCTGTCTTAGCCATAACCTTCAGAGAGGTCCAGAAATAATGTTTACAGCAAATGGATATATATAATAAATGGATAAATAACCACATCTTTATGATATTATTCCTTTACATGGGTTCTTACAGAAGCTTAACTTTGTGCATCCAGTCTTAGCTTCTAAAAAATTAATCTGTTGTAAAAATTAAGTAACATCTTCAGTTCAGTTCAGTTGCTCAGTTGTGTCCGACTCTTTGCGACCCCATGAATCGCAGCACACCAGGCCTCCCTGTTCATTACCATCTCTCAGAGTTCACTGAGACTCACGTCCATCGAGTCCGTGATGCCATCCAGCCATCTCATCCTCAGTCGCCCCCTTCTCCTCCTGCCCCCAATCCCTCCCAGCATCAGAGTCTTTTCCAGTGAGTCAACTCTTCACATGAGGTGGCCAAAGTACTGGAGTTTCAGCTTTAGCATCATTCCTTCCAAAGAAATCCCAGGGCTGATCTCCTTCATACTTATTTGCTATTCCTATTCTGTATCCTGTTTTGCTTCCATAAAAGACCTTTCAGCCAAATTAAATTCTAGGTCCATTTTCTTACTGAACCAATGCCATCTGTTGAACAATGGTCATGTTCTTATCTCAAAAAACATGCTAGGTATCCATCTGCAAATTTTTACTCAGGTTTTACAATACTTTCTGGTTCCCTTTTGATGAAGTTTGTCTTCTCTTTGCCTGCCCTCCACTCAACGTTAAAATTCAAAGTGAGTTACTAATGAAGTGGCATTAGCTGAAGTCACTCTTGTCTTTCAAAAACAAAAGAGAACTGGAATCATCAAAAACAGAGAATAGTAATTGCTAGGGACAGGCATTGTTTATTAGTAACAAGTGTTTACTCCTTTTAGAATATCTTACATAGAACTTATCTGGCAGTAGTCAGGATATCCATGGTACAATGTTAGAAATTCATGATGTTTAGTTTTCCATTCTGATGGTCTCACACCCTTGTTGTTTATCCTTAAGTACATAAACCATGACATTTTTCTCAGCTATCTGATTTCCTAACAGGTACATCTGCTTCTTTGGGATTTTGTTCCTAAACAGTGTCTTTTTTTTTTTTTTTTTCATTGCATGTACAAATCTATCAAGTATCTAAAGACTTATCCTGTGACTGAGAATATGATGCTTGTTTATGTCAACTGCCTATACCTTTGAGCCTTACTACTCCTGCTTCTCTAACTAAAATCTCAGTTCAGTTCAGTCGCTCAGTCATTTCCGATTCGGCAACCCCATGGACTGCAGCACTCCAGGCTTCCCTGTCCATCACCAACTCCTAGAGCTTGCTTAAACTCATGCCCTTTGAGCTGATGATGCCATCCAACCATATCATCCTCTGTCACCCTCATCTCCTGTCTTCAATCTTTCCCAGGATCAGGGTGTTTTCCAATGAGTCAGTTTTTCACATCAGGTAGCCAAAGTATTGGAGCTTCAGCTTCAGCATCAGTACTTCCAATGAATATTCAGGACTGATTTCCTTTAGGATTGACTGGTTTTATCTCCTTGCAACCAATGGACTCTCAAGAGTCTTCTCCAGTACTATGGTTCTAAAGCATCAATTCTTGGGTGCTCAGCTTTCTTTATGGTCCAGCTCTCACATCTATACATGACTACAGGAAAAACCACAGCTTTGATTAGACAGACCTTTGTGGGCAAAGTAATATCTCTGCTTTTTAATGTGCTCTCTAGGTTGATCATAGCTTTTCTTCCTAGGAGCAAGGCCATTTCATGGCCACCAGATGCCATGATCTTTGTTTTTTTGAATATTGAGTTCTAAGCCAGTTTTTTCACTCTCCTCTTTCACTTTCATTAAGAGGCTCTTTAGTTCCTCTTCGTTTTCTGCCACAAGGGTGGTGTCATCTGCATATCTGAAGTTATTGATATTTCTCCCGACAATCTTGATTCCAGTTTGTGCTTCATCCAGCCCAGCATTTTGCATGATGTACTCTGCGTATAAGTTAAATAAGCAGGGTGACAATATACAACCTTGACATATTCCTTTCCCAATTTGGAACCAGTCCATTGTTCCATATTTGGTTTAACTGTTGCTTCTTGACCTGCATGAAGATTTCTCAGGAGGTAGGTAAGGTGGTCCTTGGTTTATAGCTCTATTATGGCATAGCTTTATTCCTATTGTATATTTTATGTGTCTCTGTATCCAAATCTTTTTCTCTTTTAAAAGAGAAGGAAATGGCAACCCACTCCAGTGTTCTTGCCTGGAGAGTCCCAGGGATGGGGGAGCCTGGTGGGCTGCCTTCTATGGGATCACACAGAGTCAGACATGACTGAAGTGACTTAGCAGCAGCAATCATCAGGAGATCCAACCCATCAATTTTAAAGGAATCAACCCTGAATATTCATTGGAAGGACTGATGCCAAAGCTGAAGCTCCAATAATTTGGACACCTGATGCAAACCGCCAACTCATTGGAAAAGATCCTGATGCTGGGAAAGATTGAAGACAGGAGGAGAAGGGGACCACAGAGGAGGAGATGGTTGGCTGGCATCACCGATTCAATGGACATGAACTTGGGCAAACTCCAGGAGATGTTGAGGGACAGGGAAGCCTGGTGTACTGCAGTCCACGAGGACACAAAGAGTTGGACAAAACTTGGTGACTGAACAACAACAGCAGTCATTAGATTTAGGGCCCACCCTAATACGGTAAAGAATCTGCTTGCAATGCAGGAGACCCAGGTTTGATCCCTGGGTTGATCCCTTGGAGAATGGAATGGCAATGCACTGCAGTATTCTTGTCTGGAGAATTCCATAGCCATCAGAGACTGGTGGGCTACAGTCCATGGGGTCACAAAGAGTCAGACACAACTGAGCAAGTAACACACACTAATATACTATATATACTATATATATTCTATAATATACTATATATATTCTCATCTTACCCTGATTATGTCTATAAATATTTTATTTCCAGATGAGGTTACCTTCCCAGGCTCCAGGAATTAGGACATGGGCATATAATTTCATGGGGGTTGTGGGGGGAGGGGAAAATTCAGCCCACTACAATGTCTGATTACAAGTTGTGTGTCCAGTGATATGGTACGCTGCTCCAAACTATGTTATACTGTTTCTCTGGATATCTCCCTTTTGAAAGCCTACCATGGTCTCCATCATAATGCTTCCCTGTATCCACTTTACCTGTCTTGTCCTCTATGATTTTACTGGACTCAATTTTAAGCTATCCTTAGCAAGAATTTGAAGGAAATATTTTATACAATTCTCAGCTAACCCAACATAAACAGTGCTTTCCTTGACTTTATTCTATAATTTCTTCTGCATATGGACCTCTAGAAAACTCTTTCACTTGAGTTTCAGAAGGGCATCTTTACCTACTATACATCTGATTTGATGATTTCCAAATTCAATAAATTTGAAGTTAAGTAATGAGACAGAAAATTTTTGACTCATTTTTGAGTATTCCACTTATAAATTAATTTTCCAGTAATTGTTTTATTTAAACACACACACATACTGGTACATGGTTTTAGTGAAAGAAAGAAAGCTAAAGTGTTAGTTCCTCAGTCATGTCTGACTCTTGGTGACCTCACGCTCTGTAGCTTGCCAGGTTCATCTGTCCATGGGATTTTCCAGGCAAGAATTGAAGGGGGTTGCCATTTGAAGGTGGTTGCCATTTCCTTCCCCAGGAGATCTTCTCAAGCTGGGACTTAAAATCTTGGAGAAATCTTTATTTTTTTTATATTTACATCTATATTCACTGAGGTATGAATGTTTTCTGCCGTAAAACTTTTTGTTCCTGCCCTCATTATTTTGTGCATGTGTGATATGCTTGGTCTCCCTGTCTACTCTCACTTTTCAACCCAACAATTATCATTAATTATTCAATAAGGTAGTTAATATTTACTAGATACTTAACTTCACTTGTTTTACTATTTCATATGTATCAGCCTTGCCTTCAGAGCATGCACAAGCTCCTCAGATTTAAGTATACAATATATCATTACAGTTGTCCAGTCTGCCATTTTGTGCATTCAGTACTGAATAACTGTAGGTATGAATAGAAACATAAATCATACACATATGAATCTAAGCATAACTATGCTCAGTTTTCAGAGACGTCTTTAGCTTTTTAAGAATTAAATAACATGTTTTTCTAGATCTGGAATGGCCAAGAGAAACTAGTCTTTTTTTGTTACTAAATAATAGCCAAAAATTTATCAGGCCTAATTGTTAGGACAAAGAGAGCTGTGCTTAGATTTTCCAGTAGGGTGTATCTTTGCTAGTTCCTTGATTAGAAACAAAGTTGTCCCCTCAGGACAGATAAGTCTGAAAAACAGATCAGCTTTGAGTGGGCTCAAGATGAAGTAATGGGAACAGAGATGGACTTTTACCCTCAAAAGTTCCCACCATAAGATGCCATGGTGCAGTGCGCATCCTGCACAACTGTGCAGAGTAGTCCAGGCTTTAGGTTACAGACCAACAGACATCTTCAGTAAAGAAGTGAGATCTTAACACCTTGCATAATAATTCCTGTATATTAAGCACTTATTGCATTTCAATGCCTTATGTGAACTAATTCATCTAGTACTTATTCCTGCTGAATGAATCTATATAAACCCATTTTATCTGTGTGGAAATCAAGGTACAAGAGGTTAAATAACTTGCCCAAGGTCACACAGCTTTAAAATGGTAGCATGGCATTTCAAATATATGCAGCCAGATACACAAAGCATGTTCATGAACACTACACTGTCTTTCAACCAATGAATGGAATTAAAATAAATGCAAGAAAATGAGGCTACTGAAAAAGGGATAATAAGCGATAGGTAGGAGGCACTTTTAAGTCAAGAAGCTCACATTGTGAAATATCCACTAAAATCATCATAGTATTGAGAGAGCATTTGCTTTTTTTTAAAAAAGATTTAAATATGAGTAACCCTTCTATGAGTTTTAGATAAAGATCTTTAGAGTTACTATATTAGGCTAAAATCTTTTCTGTAGTTTTGTCACTGCCAATAATTTTGGTCTTCAATCAGTGAAACAAGTAATTCCACAATGCAATCTTTGTTAGGTCTGTAGGTACTCATTTTCTTAATTGCAAAGAAAATTATTTTAAAAGTAATTTTTCCCTCAGAAGCAATTCCAAGAGTGAAGATTAATACATAGAGATGGTGTGGTTCAGTTAAAAAGTAAATAAAATGACAATAACTTTTAAAGGAGAATAACTGAAAACAGTTAAAAGTCAATTTATTTAATTTCTAGGAATTGACACCAAAGAATTCATGCTTTCTAATTTTGCCACTGGAGAAGATTCTTGAGAGTCCCTTGGACTGCAAGGAGTTCAAACCAGTCAAGTCTAAAGGAAATCAACCCTAAATATTCATCAGAAGGACTAATTCTGAAACTCAATCTCCAGTTATTTTAGCTATGTGATGCAAAGAGTTGACTCTTTGGAAAAGACCCTAATACTGGGAAAGACTGAGAGCAGGAGGAGAAGAGGGTTACAGAGGATGAGATTGTTGGATGCCATCATTAACTCAATGGACATGAGTTCGAACACACTTAGGGAGATAGTGAAGGCGGGCCAAGCCTGGTGTGCTGCAATCCACAGGGTCGGAAAGAGTCAGATATGACTTAGCAACTGAACAATAACAACAAAGGATTTTATTATCCATTTTTAGCCACATAAACAGACAAAAAATAACTTGTTTCCAGTTCACATATTTTCTGATCTGATCGTCTTAATTTTTGAACACAGAGTTATGATACAAGTAGGTTTTGATAGTGCAGAGTTACTGCTCTTGTAGGTTTGGGAAAATAGCACAAGATTCCACTTTAACTGTGTGGTTCTGTCCTCAGGGAGAGAGAGGTCAGTACACAGCTAACTCCAGATCAACGTTATCATTCAATAAGAACACAAACTCATGGGCTGCAGGGCTGCCAAGCCTGCCCTATCTCATCTGAGACTTTCTGTCTGATTTGACCATCCTCCTGAAGACTGGATCCTACTTCAATCAGAACCTTTGCCTCCATGATCACTGCTGAGATTCAGTATGAAGGAAGCACTGATGTTTCTGCTGCCATCCTCCCTCATCTACATCCATCATTAAGAAACAAATAAAGCCTCTATATTATTTAGTAATTCTTATCTAGCGAACAATGTACTGTACACTTAAATAATTTAATTCTGAAAGAATAGTTGATAATTTTTCTCTGTTTTACAGTCATGTGAAACGATATGGATGTCAGGATGCACTGACTTGCCTGAGGCCATAGTGTCAAACAAGGAATTTACATTCACTTTCACATTTAATGTACAGATGAATCATCTAAAGCTCTTCATAAAATGAAGATGTTGATTCAGAGGGTCCAGGTTTGGGTTTGAAATTTCTAACATGACCCCAGGTAATGTTCTTATTCCTGTGGTAAGTTTTTCTTGGGGTGAGGACTGTAGTCCTTACCACATTGATTGCTCTCCTATGAGAATATGTAAATGGTCCCTGGGCTTTAAGTTTCTCTGAAACCATGAAAGAAGAGGTAAGTGTATGAGCTCTGCCATCAAACTTGATTTTCTCTTCTATATTCGAAATGTAGTAACTATTTTCACCTTGAAGAAATCACTTAAACTCTCAAAGCCTCAGTTTCTTCATTTGTAAAGTAAGAGTTCTAGTAGAACTATCTTACACTGCAGATATAAAGATCAAATGAGAAAAATCTATGGAAATAGAAACACACTTCCTGGCATAGAAAGTGTTCAATATATATTAACTTGTATTTTTAATTAAAAAAATTATAGCTTAGAAAATTCAAGAAGTGGCATCTTCAGCTGAAATCCCTCAACTCATATAACACTGTATCATCTGTTTACTGTTAGGGAAAATATCACCATGAGTGTGGCCATTTAAAACAAGAGAACTTTATAACTGGGCCATTTCTGCTGGCCAAGATTTTGGTACATTTTATCTGGGTCTTCTACTCAGAGACTAAAATGGCTAAAATTGAAGTGTTCATCAAATACATCCTCACCTGAAGGCTTGAACAGGAAATGCTCTATTTCAGGAAAATCCATTTTCCTGTGGTTGTAGAGCTAAGGCCCGCATTGTCCTACTAACTATCAGGGAATGACTGAATTGATTTCCTAGAGGCTTCTTTCAGGTATTGCCCTGTGTCCACTGTTGTTCCTTAGCAGCTAAATTGTGTCTCTTTTGCAACCCCATGAACTGTAACCCACCAAGCTACTCTGTCCATGGGATTTCCTAGGCAAGAATACTGGAGTGGGTTGCCATTTCCTTCTCCAGGGGCCCTGTGCCCATATATCTCAGCAATAAAGAACCTCCTTCATGTGGAACCTCTACCACACCTCTGATCTCTCTGATTCTCCCTCTGCTCCCAACCAGAGAAAACTCTCTGCTCTTAAAGGATGTGCATGAGTTCGTGAAGTTGTTTGAGTCACGTCCAACTCTTTGAGACCCTATGGACCATAGCTCACCAGGCTCCTCTGTCCATGGGATTCTCCAGGCAAGAATACTGGAGTGAATTGCCATTTCCTTCTTGAGGGGATCTTCTCGACCCAGCTATCGAACCCTCATCTCCTGTGTCTGGCATTGGCAGGCAGATTCTTTACCGCTAGCGCCCCCTGGAAAGCTTAAAGGACATTGGGGGCTTCCCTGGTGGCTTAGAGGTTAAAGCGTCTGCCTCCTATGCGGGAGACCTGGGTTCGATCCCTGGGTCAGGAAGATCCCCTGGAGAAGGAAATGGCAATCCATTCCAGTATTCTTGCCTGGAGAATCCCATGGACAGAGAAACCTAGTAGGTTACAGTCCACAGGGTCGCAAAGAGTCGGACACGACTGAGCGACTTCACCTCACCTCTTCACCTCATGATTGAATCATATTCTATTTTAAGATCAACTCTGCTGTACACCAACTCACAGGAGTAAGATCTGTCAAAATCATAGTCCCCAGGATCACACAAGGAATGTACCACAGTAGGGGTCTAATACTGGGAGCCAAGTTAGAATATTGATTACTTCAAGCATAAAGAAAGTCACCATTTAAATGCAGATTTGAAAACTACTTCACAAGTTAAAAAAATAAAAAAAAAAAAAAAACACTTTAATCCAAAAGATATTAGGAAACATACAGAGTTTTACATTTAGTATTTTAAGCAGATATAAAGATCTTTTAAATAACTTACCATTTAATCTTGATATTAGAGAACAGTTGAGTATACTCTATATTTTAGAAACATAATTTTTTTTGAATGATATATTTTATGCACATTTGGGGTTTTGGAACAGATCCTGGAACATAGGATGTTTTAAACACTTGAAAGTATCTAAAAATACAGAAAAATTTTTGCAGAAGGAAAGAAGTTGATATTAAATGAAGAGTATTACATAAGCATTGTTAATGTGTTTAAAGAAATATGCTCCCAACAATAAGAGATAACAAAGGCAACACTGATTAAAAAAAAATTTAAAAATAACAGTCATGAGCTTCATGCACTGGTTTTATGAACTAGAACGATTCTCTGCCTTCTAGAATTGGAGAATATGCATCAACTCATTCCACCTTATGGGCATTTCAGAGCTTTTAATCTAATAAAACCTATATGTCAGCCGATAGCTGATGTCAGGGTCTCATTACCCTGCTTGCTTGGTGCTTGATGTGGATGGTTAAGTCCTAGCCCAAATTTCCCCCTTAGGGTTCCCTGAGGTGGAGCTGTGCAGCTTTGCATCTTTTTTTTTTTTTTTTAATAAATTTATTTATTTTAATTGGAGTTTAATTACTTACTGACAAAAAGAGGAAAAAGCATTAAATATTCTATTCCTGTTTTCAGTTAAGTATTCACTAAGAACGATGAAAAGTGGAGATTACATGACAGGGCCTAAAGACTGTGCATGAAAAGCTATCTTACATGTCTCATCAGAAGTCAGTTTCTAGCTGTTTTCAGTAGGCAAGTGAGCTGCCTCTGTCATAATATCATTTAAGCTTACTCGGAGACCGCCAGCAAACAAGCTTAGCTTAAGTGGACCAACTAATAAAACAAAAGTAAATTTAAATGGTACCTTCATGAGAAAAAAAAATATTGCAAAGAGAATTGACAGAGACTTTAAATATAGTTAACATGTAAAAACGATAATTTACTAAAACCGGATCCTTCTGAATTCTCTGACGTTTTCTTTATTAAGTCCAATAGTTCAGAAGGAACCTTATCAAATAAAATACCACGACGTAGATGGATACGAGTCACTTCTTTTACTTTATTACCTCATCAAAGACAGAAATTCAGTAAGTCCTTTTTCTTTTATTTCTGGTTTACGTAGTAATTAAATCGGTTTCTTATTTATACTATTTTTTATGTGTGTTAAAAATGTATTTTATTATTCGTCGACCAACCTAAAACGATCATAAAATTTTAAATTTTAATAAATTTTTTGTGAAGTTATTTGTGATCTCTTAATTCTTTAAAATTTCATTTTAATATCGACGTGAAGTACAGTGTAACAGAATCGGAAAAACTGTAAAATTAACGACACGGTAAAAAGTGATTCCACCGTTCACAAAAAAGTGTACACGTATTCATCGAACACAATTACACATAACTAATTTCATATCTACCTCTACGGTCGTACGACCTTAAAGGGGGTGACACTGGGGTGACTTATAGAGGAAAAAAAGGGGGAAAATTTACTTCCTTTCTTTTCTACTTCAAACTTTTTACAGAAATACAATGTACTTGAGATCATAATTATCCACTTTTTTTTACTCAAATTGTTTTCTTTCTGATCTTTCGCAGATGAAGTGTTTGAACATTCAGAAAGTAAAGACGCACCCTCTGTAACATCTTTTTAGTTATTGAGAAAACTCAGTTCACTAGATCAACAAAGACTCTTTAAATGTAGAGGGACTGTCCGTCAAACATTCCACATCAAGTGAACCCAGTCTTCTCAGTTCCATTAAACGTAGAACTCGTTAAAGAGAAAAAGGGACATGGACAAGATACTCCTTCCTTCTAACTTGAACCAGTATTTCTCCTCGAGTAATACAGAATCGACTCTTCTCATTAAAACATCCACAAGGTCGTCACGTTCTCATAGTATGCTACTATTATAAAGGAGTATCTAGACGTCTGGATGTATATGTGGTCCTTTACTTTCATTGTATTTGGACTCCGTATAGACTACGTAAACTGGACTGTAAGTGGTCTATTTTAACTTCACAAGACAGTTCCAGTAACCACTTTAGACTAGAGTTCTATCTATATGTCTAGTAGTCGGTTGTTTATAGTTTATATATTCTCCCTTTACATATACCATGAAGAATATTTAGACTTTTTTCTGTATAAATAAGACGGAAAATTTTAGATGTTCCAGATTCAAAGTTTATTTACAAATACAATAATATATTATTATATACCGTACATCATAAAAGATCAAACACGTTATTCAAACCAAGTTTTTATTTACCTTTGGTTCTTTCTTTACGACTATATAAAAACTTATTCTTCATTCACGTTATCGTAATTGAAATTAATATAGAAAACATATCGATAAAAATAAATACCTCTTCCTTTACCGTTAGGTGAGGTCATAGAACGGACCTCTTAGGGTGCCTGCCTCTTCGGATCATCCAATGTCAGGTGCCCCAGCGTTTCTCAGCCTGTGCTGTGAGCGACTGAACTGAACTGAACTGAACTGAATAGCTATTTTACTCTTACTTACTGTTAAATATGAGTCTGTCTGGATGCCAATCTAAATAAATATTTGATATAGAGTCTAAAAACTACTCTATTTCAATGTTTCCTCTCCAGGATAAAGATTGCAATGAGATTCAAATGTATTAATATACATATTGCACTCATGAAAAATAATGTCTAGGTATAGATGAAATATACTATTAAAACTCACTGTATTATATTCAAACCTGGTATGCTCGATTTGACATATAAAACAGAGCAAGTGCAACTTTAAAATGGGTTCTATATACTCATTTCAGAGTTTTTTCTCTTTACAAGTTGAGCTAAATTCTCCTTTCAAAAAAATTATGTTATTTATGCACCTACATTAACCCAGAAAATCTGATACCATTGAACTTGAATACTAATAACCCTGGCCTAAGTTGTAATTCCTGGAAGCAGTCTACTATATCTTACAAAAATGCTCTGGCAGGGTGTTGGTCACAGACACCATTTGGAGAGGAAAAATGGCTTTATTTATTTCTTTCATGCATAATTCCCCGATTATTTTTGCATATAATAAAATAGATAATATTTACTGAGCACTTATCACAAGTCAGACGTCATATTAACTGAGGCAATGCATTTTTGATTAATTTACAGAAAACCATTCTGAGGTTGGTACAGCATGGCTCCCTTTCACTGAAGGATCCATTCATGAGGACTGTACATTTGCACAATGAAAGATTAATTTCCCACAGGAGCAAATAACAAGCTGAGTAGGTGTGTTCTTTAGAAATATTATGGTGATAATTTGGCTTTATTTAGAGTATTTCTAAATCAAGTGTCTGCAGTATTCCATGAGCTGATTTTTTTTGGGGGGGGGTTTTCATTATTTTTCAGCACTGGCCCTGTATACTCAATTTTAATATCATTATGACAGTGTATACTTTTTTTTGCATGATCACAATGCATGCTAAAATAAAAGCATAATAAGCACAAGCACAGTTGCTTGCAGATGTTCTGCTACACTTAAGCAACTGCCTGATTCACTACATATTGACAAATTAGCCCTAGTTATCATTTTTATTATCAATTGTACTATTGCTACATAAAAATAATGACACGGCTTATAATGGTGTCTCCTCAGTTTTGAAAATGTGTGACTCAATAATAGCTTTACACGTATTATTTTGAAATTTGCATGTAGAAGGATACTGTATTTTTAGAAGTTTGATCACAGTCATATTTCTAGCATTGGCTTCCCTAGGTTTTTGAACACACAGATTCACTAAAAGATCCGCAGATTTCTCAAAGTAAATTTTACAGCAGCAGCAAATTTAAGGGGAAAAATAGAGGAGGAATGCTAAAGGCAAGACAAAGACCTAGTAACAAATCATCTGAAAGAGAAAGAAACTATCAGTACACTCCACTCAACAAGGCCAGAGGAGAGAAGGGACAAGATAGGATATATTGACTATGGTACATAAAGAAAAAAACAAAAGATAAAGAAAATACTACTATCCAATAATAAATATGATAATTTATTATTCAACTATCTCCATGATGAAAATGACTAATTTGTTATGATAAAACTTATTAAGATAATGAGGATATGCCTATGATTATACACACTCAACCCTATGATACACACTCAAGCCTATGATTATACACACTCAAAGAAGGCAATGGCAACCCACTCCATTACTCTTGCCGGGAAGGTTCCATGGATGGAGGAGCCTGGTAGGCTGCAGTCCACGGGATCGCTAGGAATCGGACACGACTGAACGACCTCACTTTCACGTTTCACTTTCATGCATTGGAGAAGGAAATGGCAACCCACTCCAGTATTCTTGCCTGGATAACCCCAGGGACGGGAGAGCCGGGTGGGCTGCCCTCTATGGGGTCGCACAGAGTCAGACACGACTGAAGTGACTTAGCAGCAGTAGCAGCATACACACTCATGCTAAGAAAAACCTCATTGTTTTAATCAGAAAATGGTGCATAGGTGTAATTTTGTTGAAAACTTATTTTTTTAGTACAGGAGTATTATTTTTTTCTCCAGATATATTAATCAAAAACATATTATCTCCTTTCTGATCTATATTTATGGCCTGTGTAATACAATGGATTTTCTCTGGCAACTCTCTAACATAATCACTGTTGAGAAACACTATTGATCATATATTTTACCCACCAAATACAAATTTTCACCATAATGCATTTTATCTATACTGCATATATTTACATACTGAATAACTATTACAGAAAACATTCACCTGGGCTTTTGTCTCGTAAACAATGGCTTATCTACTTTGTTCAAACACTTAAACTTTCCTGTAGCCTACTTATTACATAAATGTACTGGAATTAATTTTACTATGAAATAAAATTATTGCTTCTTTCTGGAAAAGGCAGGTCAAGGTACCAGGCCAGAATCAAAAGACAGTAGCGAAATGCATTCATGTGTGTGGGTATGCATTTTATTATCACTTAATCAAATATATTAGACACAACAAACAATAATAGATGTATACGAACAAAATGTGCTAGTCAGTGTAAATTGGAAAATTATAACCCATCTATTGCTCTTCTGTC
Source organism: Cephalophus harveyi (assembly GCA_006410635.1). Taxonomy (NCBI): domain Eukaryota; kingdom Metazoa; phylum Chordata; class Mammalia; order Artiodactyla; family Bovidae; genus Cephalophus; species Cephalophus harveyi. Next base: position 518,954 of record SJYT01039809.1, read on the forward strand.
CTAGCACATCAAAACAGGTGTGTGTTCCAGAGGATTCTACAATTCCTCAAAGATTCTTCATTTCAGTAGTGTCTGTCATTTGGCACATATAGTTAAGACTAAAAATGGGTTCAGTCTGATAGCAATATCTTCATAGGAGGCATTTCTTTTTTCTTACAGAAAAGCAAAAACAGAACAAACACTTAACATTCTACATTGGATGTGTTAGATGTGATTCCCAGAGAGCACTGGGGTAGCTCCTTAGCTGGATACTTTCAGAAACTCACAGTTTTTAATCCTTATGTTGAGTATTCACATAAATAATGTTTAGCAGGAAGAAATACACCAAGAAAACCATTCTTTCAAATAAGGACAGTACCCGTAGGAATTGGCATGACCTTAAATAAACAAACCAAATTGAATAGAAATACTAGTTGCCAGAAGCAGAAAAAGATTGTTAGAAGATTCTTTGCAACTGTGTTTGGAAGAATTATCCATGGCTCTACACGGAGTCCTTTCTCTGCTCTTCTGCAAAGCACATGGCCCCTGTAATGCACACACTTTGTGACCTTGCTCAAAGGTTAAGGCTTTCATATTGCAACTCTGGGAAAAGATACAGCAAGAAGTAGAAGCACAGAGTTGAGCTGTCATAAAAGCTTCACTATATTCAAACTCTGTTCTCATTCATGTGTTTTATCTCCAATACTATCCACAAACCCAATGAACTTTTTGTTCACACTGTATGGTCCAGAATTTCCTTACAGCTCTTACCTTTGTGTCACCTGTTGTCTATTCTGGAAATTAAAGACAGAGATTTTAGATGATTTAAGGATCCTTAAATAAAAAAAAAGCAAGTTAAGATTGGAAGCTTAATATTAAAATACTTAAAAGATAGCATGCATGCTGTAAGCATAATTAAAAACAAGTTGAAAGAATGACATCCAAGCACTTCAAGTGTGTTGGTTAACTGCAGTTGGAAATTAAATTTATAACTGAGATTCTGAAAGTTTAAATACAAGGAAAAATGTGTATTTTAAAATAAACATCATGTATAGTCATTTAATTATTATGTTCATTTAATAAAAAAAAATATTTTTTATAGAGTGAGGGGTTCACCTTCTACAAAACCTTTATCAAAATCATCTCGTTTAATTATGAGCCACATTTGACAAGGTTGAATATTTCCTTCTCCCTTATATGGCTTTCAATACATCACATTCTCTTCATCCTACCACACAGGTTGCTCTTTGACAATCTGTTTTGTTGGTTTCTCCTCTTTGACCTTTTAACGTCATGTCTGAGGGCTATGTCCTTGGCCTTCTTATTTATTCTGTTCACATGTATTTGATTGAATTTCTTGTCTAGTGTCAGGAATTCAAATGTCCTCAATACGATGACAACTTTCAAATAGACAATTTCATCCTAGAACCTCCTCCAGTCCTATACATTTAGTGTAAATGGTACAGACACTAAAGTATTAATTTCCTCCTCAATCTTCACCACTTGATTGTCTAACATGTATTTCAGACTTGTATTTTAAACTGAATTCTGCTCCTCCACCCTCCATGAAAAAAAAATATGAGTCATTCTTGAATCTTCTCTCTTTTCTTGCAATCCACACCTATTCCATTAGTGGAATGCTACCCCAAATATTCATAATTTGAAAATTTTCATCACTTTTGTTGCTATTGCCTGACATGAGCCACCAGTGTTTCTGGCTTGGATTATTGCCATCTGCATCAACACTGAGGATTTGATTGTCAAACGTGATACCCTGTGAGGTAGAGATTTGATTCAGTGTCAACCTTACTAATAATTTCAAGGATACAAATAAGCAAGAGATACAGGTGGAGCTGGGAGAATTCAAGGACCCCTAGTGGGCCTCCATATGTTATTTTTTCATCTAATCAAATGTGTTCGTTTTATGAAACAGATGAGCTTCTTAATGAAGTATCTAGTCACTTCACACACACAAAAAGAGCCATGTAGATTATCCTCATTTCATACACTATCATTGTATAAGTCACATTGTATTATCCAGGACATGATATCCAATAAATTTATTGATTCCATGTGTGTTTACCAAAGTAATAATACAAGAAGTAAAAAATCCCACCAAAACTTCCCATAGGAAGGACTGTCCTCCTGGTACAGATCATTTAATTTAACTGCCAGGAGGTCTGTCATTGTCGCGTTTAATAGGAGATAGCCTCCTCGCTGAATTTGTCTTCCCCAGGACCATCGCCTGGGTGAAGGGAATTAATTCACTGTAGACTTGCTGTGTAAACATTTATGTCTCACCTCATAACAATATCTCTACTCTCACTACCCCCTCTCCACCTCACCTTCCATTCTCCACACAGCAGACAGAGGAACTGGTCAGAATGTTGGTCTAATCATGGCATCCCTTTGCTCATTGTTCTGCAAAGACTTGACATTTCTATCAGGAGAGTCAAATTCCTGACAGTGGTCCCAAAGTCCCCACCTGATCAGTTCTTGTTATTTCTCTAAACTCATCCTCTATTCAACTCCCATTTACTTTCTCCACTGTAGCCACCCGAACCTCTTGGACAGGATGTTGCCCACATTTGTCAGGCACGATTCTGTTGCTTTTCTCATAAACACAAAGACAATTCCTTTACTTCAAGTCTTTGCTGGATTCGCACTTTCTCAATGTGTGGATCCTATTTAAAACTGAAATTACCTATCCTCTCCACCACTTTCATACACACACACACACACACACACACACACACACACTTCAACTATTTGTGATCTATCTTTTTACTGTGCTTTACTTCTTTACCTTATTAATGATCAGTTATCATTAATGACTATTTTCTGCCTTACTTTGCTAGAATGCCAATCTCAAAAGAGCAAGGGTTTTTATCTCTTTTGTTCACTGATGTAACCCCAATACTGAGAAAAGGACCTGATATATAGTAGATGCTAAATATTTCTGAAGTAATACATGACTGCACCAGGAATGTATAGCTGCTAATTTTAATTGGGTATCTGATCATCCTTTGACTAGAAGCTAATGTTTTCCCTTGTTTGTATGACACTGCCTGATATAGTTTGTTCAGATCATATCTTTTCCCAGAATAATTTTCATTGAAAATACATCTTCTCTTTCTAAATATTTAAGAACCAAATAACCAGATTAAGATCATTCAAGCATTTTTACTCAAAATATATATAGGGTAGATTAATCAATAGCTCTAGAAAACATTCATTTTTACAATTATTCACTGTCAAGTCCTTTATTGCACAGTTTTGATAAATTATATTAAATGCATATATTTAAAAAATATTTAACAGGTATAAAATATAGTAAAACATTGTAAAATAATTATATAGATCCTTATGCTGTGTCTGTCAGCCTTCTCTGTCGCTTGCTCTGTTTTTTCTTTTGTGTTACTCTTTGGCTTTTGATCTTATCCTGTTTACCTGGTTTTTCTCTTTGTCTCTATCTTTGTGTTTGTATGTGAATGTGTCTCTCTTTATACACACACGCCTATACATTTCCTCATTTTCACTTTACCTTCTTCTCATATTTATATACAGAGATATAGATCCATAATTACGACCTTATATGTTGAACTCATTACTGTTCTACTCTCTTGCCCAGTAAAATATCAGTCACACTATCCCACTTACTGAGCCAAATTTCTTCCTTACAGTCAAATTTCTTCTTACAAACTTCCTAAGAGTCTGAAGATGAACTGTCTTATTCACACTGATGAGAGTATGCACTATATTTGCATAGCACCTTTTCAGTCAAACTGCTATGCAGCCTGTTTAGAGCTCTGACTTCAAGAATGCATACAGAATTGTTTAACACAATGACCTTGACAAGCCTAAGAGGAAAGAGGAAAGTCTGATTCTGAGAAAATAATACCTGAAAGAAATTAATTTACATATAGCACTCCCAAGTCTAAATTATACCAACAGGTACTTTTTCTCAGGGCTGAATCTATGCCTACATTATATGGTGTAAAGAAAGAAAGAAGTGATTGTTGAAGGAAAATTACTAAGCTCATGTTAATATGTAATAATCTCATTTTATTTTCCATGTCAAATGTTTACCTAAGTTATTTTGCTTTATACACATTCTAAAAAAAAGTAAATTAAGTTGCTTGATGTCATAGATTTAGGACACAGTATGTTTGGTATTTAACTCCAGAACCATGGGTATTGAAAATATATTTTTTATCCTTATAAATTTATCTGATCCAACAATCCCTCCCCAATGCTTCCACATTCTTATGAATGTTTCATTTCTGCTGTTGTATAACTTTGCTACTTATTAGGTTGCACTGTGCTCAGTCATGTCCAAATCTTTGACACTCCATGTACTGTAGCCTCCTCTGTCCATGGAATTTTCCAGGCGAGAATACTGGAGTGTGTAACCACTTTCTACTCCACAGGATCTTCCTGATTCAGGATCAAACCTTTATCTCTGTCTCTTATACACATCTACAACCTGAAGAGAAAAGGTTAGACATTTTAAAAGTTTTAAAAAATGACTGTAAAAGTCAACTTGAATCAAATCTAAGAAATCTTTTAACTGACAAGTAATGCTGTCTAAATATCTTGAGGTTCAGAAGAAACTTGAATGGTTTATCCTCAACCTTTATGTTTCATATGGAAATATTTGGAAAGAAAATAACTGAGAATCATTAACTAGTCTAAAAAAAATCATAATTTACCCTTTACAGTCACATACCTTTAATGGCATGATACATACATATGAATGAGAAAGAGAGACTTCAGTTTGTTTAGATTAGGCCCATTTCAATCAGCAAGAGAAAATGCGTACAAGAATGGATGTGGTTTGTGGGACAATGTGCTAAAATCTTTCCGTTTATATTCTGAGGGCTGCTGGTCACATGAATGATTTTAAGCGGCAGAATATATAAATGCCAATCAAGTAAATTACTCACAGAAAGCCCATGCCTTACTGAAAGAAAGATACCCCAGGGACCTAGAATGACCTTACACTGCCAAACCAAAGTGAATTGAAAAGTTTAATGCCATGGACAGATTTTGACAGTGGTAATGGTATTGGTGTCCTTGGCTTGTCCCTACTCTGGGGAGTTATAAATTTAAAAGCTTTGATTTTTGTTTATCATGACAAGTTCTTCAAATATATTGCTCTTCAGACTCAATGGCTTTGGCATGACCCGTTTCCCTTCTATAGGTCTAAGGTCAAGTATAAGAAAATAAAATACGGCACTATTTTTAATGACATAATTTAAATCGTTAATTTTACTTTTGGACATATGAATACCATAAATTTATAGTGCTATAAACAGGTAATGACATCATGACAAAACTAGATATTCTCATTTTATATAGGTTTGGATATTGCCTTTTATAAAGTATTTTGTATATGACTCCACTGGGTCTGGTTTCATTAATGACATGAAAGTTAAGCTTTAAAAATCCATATTACATTCCTAATAGCTTTCCTCTGGCACATGAACATATATCTGACCCAAAATATATCTGACCCAAAGGGTGACATCAACCTTTCCTTTCTCAATCATATTGACTTCTTTCAATTTCTCATCATAACACCATCATTAGAGTGGATACTTTTCCATTGTTTCTAAAGGTCATCACTGTGCTCTCAATACATATAACTGTCAGGAGTGGCAGCTGAACAAGGACGAAAGAATTCTCATGTCACTCAGGTGGGACGCGGAGGACAGACAGAAGAGGGTGGAAGTAGTTTATTCATTGTAGGTTCTGCGCCAGTATCATCATCGTTCTGGTTAAGCATGGCTCTCAACTGTATGGAATGAGAGTGCTGTAAGTGTACATCCATGGAGATTATATGTGTATTTGTAGGTATGTATTAATTTTGAATGGATGACAATTTAAAATTACGTGATTTTTTTTCTTCCGTCCTACTTTCCATTATTGCATTACTGGTCTTCTCTAAGCCCACTGTGTTCAGTTACTCACTCATGTCTGACTCTTTGAAACCCCGTGGACTGTTGCCCGCCAGACTCCTCTGTGCATGGAATTTTCCAGATAAGAATACTGGAGTTGGTTGCTATTTCCTCCTCCAGGGATCTTCCTGACTGTGAGTAGAACCTGTGTCTCTTGAGTCGCCTGCATTGACAGGTGGATTCTTTACCACTGCACCACCTGGGAAGTCCCAACTGTTACGGCCTATTCTTTTAAATTCTATTTGATAGAGCTTCATTCTCTGACTAACATGATATCCTCTATTTATATAGTGATTGCTCATATATTTTCCTGTCGTGAGAAATCTTACATGGACTTTGCTATCTTGAAGGAAGGGGTCATTTAATTTCAAAACAGTTAATTTAGCATGCATTATTATAGAGCCAGTTGAAGACCGATGGATACAGACATAATGATATTCATGCTTGTTTCTCTCCCATTTCCTTTTTATTTTGTATAAATTAAAAGTAAAGGAGAAAACTTTGGCTTTTGTTTGCATGCTTTTCATTTTTCCATTTCTTTCCATCCTGGCTCTCCTTGCAGCTTTCAGATACAGACACATATTGTCTGTGCCGCACATGATTCAAGTACTGTTATGAGTTATGTGGTACAATGTCTGATGTATGTCATATAGAAAAATAAAGGGTCTAATGCATTTCTTCAAAGAATAATCAAAGTAAATAATGTGTGCATGAAGCATACACTGCACAAATAAATACCACAAAGAGACAGCAGTCCTTGCTGTGAGGCACACATCTTCCCTGGTGACCTCCCATTGACAATAATGACACTCCACCGAGGAAGAATAAGGATCCTTTCTTATGTCAGACAAAAAGAAAGGACTCCTATTTTGGACACATTTCATCCGTTCTTTTTCTGTCTGTCCCTCTGTCTGTCTGTCTGTCCAGCCAAGGGCTGTGGCTCTTGTCTAATTCACAGTCTGCTTCCCTTATGCTGTGTCTGTCAGCCTTCTCTGTCGCTTGCTCTGTTTTTTCTTTTGTGTTACTCTTTGGCTTTTGATCTTATCCTGTTTACCTGGTTTTTCTCTTTGTCTCTATCTTTGTGTTTGTATGTGAATGTGTCTCTCTTTATACACACACGCCTATACATTTCCTCATTTTCACTTTACCTTCTTCTCATATTTATATACAGAGATATAGATCCATAATTACGACCTTATATGTTGAACTCATTACTGTTCTACTCTCTTGCCCAGTAAAATATCAGTCACACTATCCCACTTACTGAGCCAAATTTCTTCCTTACAGTCAAATTTCTTCTTACAAACTTCCTAAGAGTCTGAAGATGAACTGTCTTATTCACACTGATGAGAGTATGCACTATATTTGCATAGCACCTTTTCAGTCAAACTGCTATGCAGCCTGTTTAGAGCTCTGACTTCAAGAATGCATACAGAATTGTTTAACACAATGACCTTGACAAGCCTAAGAGGAAAGAGGAAAGTCTGATTCTGAGAAAATAATACCTGAAAGAAATTAATTTACATATAGCACTCCCAAGTCTAAATTATACCAACAGGTACTTTTTCTCAGGGCTGAATCTATGCCTACATTATATGGTGTAAAGAAAGAAAGAAGTGATTGTTGAAGGAAAATTACTAAGCTCATGTTAATATGTAATAATCTCATTTTATTTTCCATGTCAAATGTTTACCTAAGTTATTTTGCTTTATACACATTCTAAAAAAAAGTAAATTAAGTTGCTTGATGTCATAGATTTAGGACACAGTATGTTTGGTATTTAACTCCAGAACCATGGGTATTGAAAATATATTTTTTATCCTTATAAATTTATCTGATCCAACAATCCCTCCCCAATGCTTCCACATTCTTATGAATGTTTCATTTCTGCTGTTGTATAACTTTGCTACTTATTAGGTTGCACTGTGCTCAGTCATGTCCAAATCTTTGACACTCCATGTACTGTAGCCTCCTCTGTCCATGGAATTTTCCAGGCGAGAATACTGGAGTGTGTAACCACTTTCTACTCCACAGGATCTTCCTGATTCAGGATCAAACCTTTATCTCTTATGTCTCCTGCATTGGCATGTGATTCTTTACAACTGCAGCACCTAGGAAGTCCCTTACTACTTATTAAAACCTGTTTAATTCAAATAGCCCACTAAGCTTTAATTTGACATTATAATCATTGGATTACTGAAATTATTAGTATCTTTTTTTCAAAGAGCTAAATATAGTAAATTCTGAATGGGTGAAATACTTAGCTGGAAAACATATGCATATGGGTAGACTCCTGAGTGTGACCAAAAAATAGTAAAAATGCTGTTCTATTTTTCATTGAGGGCATTAATATCTAAAAGTGAAAAGAAATCATTTTTAGTTGTTCTGATAATCTAGGAATATCAGTTTGGGGGAATCAAATATATTTAATGATTCTATTGACCTCCAACATTCCATTTTGCTGACCTTTGCTGAGTCTCTAATATTTTCAGGCAATTTTACTTAATATATTTTATGGCTCACAACAATCCTAAGTGGAAGGTGTAATGGACCTCAATAAGTGATTAAATTTGAGCTAGGAGGGTTTTGTTTTGTGTTCATAGTTAAGAAGGTGAGAGTTGGTAAATAAAGTGAGGAATATATATATTGACTTTCCACCAAGTCATTATTCTTTTCAATTCAATTTTGAACTGATGTTTCTTCACTGAAGCAATGTAGCTAGTTTAACGGGCTTTCCTGGGAGATCATCTGGTAAAGAAAATTAACCTCTAATTAAAATAAATAAATTTATATTAAAAAAAATAAAGAATTCACCTGCAATGCAGGAGACCCAGGTTCGATTCCTGGGTCTGAAAGATCCCCTGGAGAGGATAGGCTACCCACTCCAGTATTAATGGGCTTCCCTGGAGGCTCAGGCAGTAAAGAATCTGCCTGCAATGCAGGAGACCTGGGTTTGATCCCTGGATTGGGAAGATCCCTAGAGAAGGAAATGGTAACCCACTCCAGTATTCCTTCCTGGATAATCCCATGGACAGAGGAGCCTGGTGGGCTACAGTCCATGGGATCACAAAGAGCCTGAACACCTAAACACACACAGCACACACATATCTAATTTAACATTGTACAATCTATTCTTTGGTAGCAGAACCACTAACTGAATCTGAGAACTGGTGGCATGTCCCTGGTGATAATAACAAACTTAAACCTAGGATTTTTTTCTAACCTTCAATTTTACTGAACCATAAAATTAACATTTATCTTATTTTACTCATTGTCAGTAACCACGGTTAATTAAATTTTTAATTAAGCAGTAGTCTAAGTTGTTAGAATTCATAAGACTCTCAAATCAAGACGTTAGTAGATACATGCATAAAAATAGATGCTGTTAGAGGTACATGCATACGTATTTCTGCCTGCTTTAAGAGTAAAAATTAGATATGCTTACACATAATTTAGAAGGAAACAGTTTAAGAATATTCAGTCCCAAAACTAGCATGGTCCATTTAACAGCATCCTTGACAGGGAATTAGGACTTTGCTTCTATTCCTGGCTACATGCTAAACCAATCATCCGGGTTTAGCAAGTGAATCACTTATTCTGTACATCAGTGTTGTTATCTCTAGCACTGAGATAATAACTCTGACCTACCACACAGAAATCTGTAATGATTAATTGGATAATGTCCATTAAGTGCTCCTAGCTACTTAGAATAATGTGCTATATGGCTATTAAGCGTTGTTATTATAAGATGTTGCTTCAGTGTAATATCAGTGACTGACTGCTCCATGATTAGAAGGAAAATTACTTCCTCTGATGACATGAGCGTAATACATATTGATTTAGAAATATATTCTTTGAAATACATGTAGACTTTGTGAATGAGCTAAGCGAAGGATAACATTCCACACTGTTTTTTGATTGTGTGATAGTGTTCATTATCAGACAGGCACTTTTGTAAGTACTTTACCTTACAACAATTCTGTGAATGTCAAGTTGGGCTCCTGATATTTAAATGGCTGCCCCAGAGTCACATAACTAGTAAGCGATAGAGCCAGGCCAACATTTAGAAAACTGACTTTAGATTCCCACTGACTTTAGATTTAATGCTTGACCACCTCATTAAACTCTATATCTATTATGTGAACACATTATAGTTATTACTATGTTTAAAAAAGTGAATATGTTTAGTTATATATTCAGTTCAGTTCAGTTGCTCAGTCATGTCCAACTATTTGCTACCCAATGGACTACAGCACACCAGGCTTTCCTGTCCATCTTCAAGCCCTGGAGGTGCTCAAACTCAAGTCCACTGAGTTGGTGATGCCATCCAACCAATATGTCCTCTGTTACCCCTTCTCCTCCTGCCTTCAATGTTTTCCAGCATCAGGATATTTTCCATGAGTTAGTTCTTCCCATCAGGTGCAAAGTATTGGAGCTTCAACTTCAGCATCAGTCGTTTCAATGAATATTCAGAATTGATTTTCTTTAGGATTGATTGATTTGATCTCCTTGCAGTCTAATAGACTCTCAAGAGTCTTCTCCAACACCACAGTTCAAAAGCACAAATTTCTCGGCACTCAGCTTTCTTTATGGTCCAACTATTACATCCATACATGACTACTGGCATAGCTTTGACTAGACAGAAATTTGTCAGCAAAGTAATGTCTCTGCTCTTTAATATGCTATCTAGGATTATCATAGCTTTTCTTCCAAGGAGCAAGTGTCTTCTAATTTTATGACTGCAGTCACCATCTGTAGTGATTTTGAGCCCAAGAAAGGAAAGTCTATCATTGTTTCCATTGTTTCCCCATCTATTTGCCATGAAGTGATAAGACTGGGTGTCATTATCTTCATTTTTTGAATGTTGAGTTTTAAGTCAGCATTTTCACTCTCCTCTTTCACCTTATTTAGAGGCTTTTTAGTTCCTTTTTGCTTTCTGCCATAAGGGTGGTGTCATCCGTATGTCTGAGGTTATTGATATTTTTCCCAGCAATCTTGATTCCAGTTTTTGCTTCATTCAGCCCAGCATTTTGCATGATGTACTCTGCATATAAGTGAAATAAGCAGGGTGACAATATACAGCTCTGACATAATCCTTTCCCAATTTTGAAACAGTTTGTTGTTCCATATCTTGTTCTAACTGCTGCTTCTTGACCTGCATACAGGTTTCTCAGGAGGCAGAGAGATGGTGTTACTCCCATCTTTTTAAGAGTTTTCCACAGTTTGTTGTGATCCACACAATCCAAGATTTTAGCATAGTAAATGAAGCAGAAGTAAAATTTTTTTTTTAATTCTTCTGCCTTTTTTATGATCCAACAGATGTTGGCAATTTCATCTCTGGTTCCTCTGCCTCTTCTAAATACAGCTTGAACATCTAGAAGTTCCAGTTCACATACTATTGAAGACTCACCTGGATAATTTTGAGCATTACTTTTATATCATGTGAAATGAGTGCAATTGTGCAATAGTCTGAACATTTTTCTGCCTTTCTTTGGGATTAGGATGAAAACTGACCTTTGCCAGCCCTGTAGCCACTGCTGAGTTTTCCAAATTTGCTGACATATTGAGTGTGGCACTTTAACAGCATCATATTTAATGATTTGAAATAGCTCAGCTAGTGTTCCATCACCTCCACTAGCTTTGTTCGTAGTGATGCTTCCTAAGGTCTACTTGACTTCACACTCCAGGATTTCTGGCTCTAGGTGAGTGATCACACCATCGTGGTTATCTGAGTCATTAAGATATTTTTTGTATAGTTCTTCTGTGTATTTTTGAAACCTCCTTTTAATATCTTTTGCTTCTGTTAGATTCATACAGTTTCTGTCCTTTATTGTCCCATTTTTGCATGAAATGTTCCCTTGGTATCACTAATTTTCTTGATGAGATCTCTAGTCTTTCCATTCTACAGTTTTCCTCTATTTCTTTGCATTGATCACTGAGGAAGCCTTTCTTTTCTCTCCCTGCTATTTCTTGGACCTCTGCATTCAGATAGTTATACCTATCCTTTTCTCCTTTGTCTTTAGCTTCTCTTCTTCACACAACTATTTGTAAGGCCTCCTCAGACAGCCATTTTGCCTTTTTGCATTTATTTTTTCTTACGGATGGTTTTGATCATGGCCTCCTGTACAATTTTCTCAACCTCCCTTCATAGTTCTTTAGACACTCTATCAGATCTAATCCCTTGAATCTATTTTTCACTTTCACTGTATAGTCAGAAGGGATTTGATTTAGGTCATACCTGAGTGGTCTAGTGGTTTTCCCTACTTTCTTCAATTTAAGTCTGAATTTTGCAATAAGGGGTTCATGATCTGAGCACAGTCAGCTTGTTTTTGCTGACTGTATACAGTTTCTTCATGTTCAGCTGAAAAGAATATAATCAATCTTATTTAGGTATTGACATCTAGTGATGTCCATGTGTAGAGTCATTTCTTGTGTTGTTGGAAGAGAGTGTTTGTATAACCAGTGTATTCCCTTGGCAGAATTCTGTTTGCCTTTTCCCTGCTGCATTTTGTACTCCAAGGCCAAATTTGCTTGTTCCTCCAGGTATTTTTGGTTTCCTACTTTCACATTACAGTTTCCTATGATGAAAAGGACATCTTTTATTATTTTTTTAGTGTTAGTTCTAAAAGCTCTTGTAGGCCCTCATCCAGCCATTCAACTTCATCTTCTTAAGCATTAATGGTTGGGACATATACTTGGATTAGTGTAATATCAAATGGTTTGCCTTGTAAATGAACAGAGATCATTCTGTCATTTTTGAGATTGCACCCAAGTACTGCATTTCAGATTCTTTTGTTAACTATATATTTTAACTTTATTGTAATCCTAAATGTAGATATCCCCAATTTTTTAGAATCAGAAAATATGTTAATACTATAAACTTATTCTTATAGCATATGGGAATGGAACATCTTTTATACATTGTAAAATAAAATACAGCACAATTTATTCAAAACCATAAAACAAATCATCTCTCATAATCCAGAGATAAAGGGGTTGAATTTAATTTTTGATGCACCAGCTTGATATCATCAACAAGGACCTAGACACTCCATATTTCTCTTCTCTCTTCTTCACCTGTTGACTGAATAACTCTTCCTTGGATCTATAACTTCATGAATAAATGTGGCTTCCTGACCAAAACTAGTATTCTCTTAATAAAGGATGAGAATACCTGTTGGGTAGACAATTGAATAGAGCCTTCTATTATTCTTCTATTTTATTGACCATACTTCCTTTTTTCTTTCCCATCCTTGATATTCCTAACATAAGAATAAATGTATTTGTTGCTAAGTCACTTCAGTCGTGTCCGACTCTATGCGACCCCATAGATGGCAGCCCGCTAGGCTTCCCCATCCCTGGGATTCTCCAGGCAAGAACACTGGAGTGGGTTGCCATTTCCTTCTCCAATGCATGAAAGTGAGAAGTGAAAGTGAAGTTGCTCAGTCGTGTCCGACTCTTAGCGACTCCATGGACTGCAGCCTACCAGGCTCCTCCGTCCATGCGATTTTCCAGGCAAGAGTACTGGAGTAGGATGCCATCACCTTCTCCAGAATGACTCTAGGGAACCCTAAGTCTAAAAATCTTCTAATATGCTTATATCAAATCTTTTGGGGCTTTACTTGGTTTTTGCAACATTGGTTAACGTTTCTTTTCTATGAGATGGCGAGATATCATTTGTACTGCTTTGATTATACTGAGAGTCTTCTGTGTGCTGTGGCTATTCATATAATTATATTGCTACTTCTACTCAACTATAATAATAAAGGCACAACTAACATTTACATAATGTATAATTTCCTCAGTCTTTTCCATGGTACAATAATTTTTTGCAGTGTTAATAGGTATCATATGATAACAGATTTCAGTTAAATAAATCTGGAGAATTCTAATGCTAACAAAATTATAGAGCCTTTAAAAATTGATATGCAACATGCTACTCCAAATTGAAAGGTTAGAGTATGGTTACAGTATGCTGCACTTTCCAAGTATATATGAGCCATGAATCATTTTTTCCTGTTGATCTCATAGCAAGGCTAATGCTCTATAAAATATGTAGACAAAAGCTAGTGCCACAAGCTATAATCCATAAAATATTTTCAAAATACATTTCATTTGTTTTTCACCAACGTTTGAAGTAGTTACATGAAGAACCAGAATTACTTTCATTCTATGGATGAGGAATTTGGAATTAAAAATAGGTTTCATCACAAATTCAAAGCTAAAGTGGGCTCAGATTTTAACTAAATCCTGTGGTTTCTTCATTAGACTACTCTAAAGACAACTCCATTTTCTTTTTGCTTCCTTCAGTACCATGGGCAGCACCTTTCACATCGTAAAGACTAAAAAAAAAACCTTCAAATTTCATTCAATAGCAAAGCAATATTAAAACTAGAAATATGCAACAATAAGTATCTAGCTAACATTTTGTTCAAATACTGATATCATAAAATTGCTTTTGTTTAATTAGTTGAAGACCCAATGGAATTTCCAAAAACGTGTAAAACCAAAATTAAGTTCTGCCTTGTGCTGTGCTGTGCTTATTCGCTCATTCATGTCTGACTCTTTGCAACCGCATGGACTGTAGCCCATCAGGCTCTTCTGTCCATGGGGATTCTCCAGGTAAGAATACTGGAGTGGGTTGCCAGGCCTTCCTCCAGGGGATCTTCTCAACCCAGGGATTGAACCCAGGTCTCCCACAATGCAGGTGGAATTTTTTTACCATCTGAACCACCAGAGAAACCCAAGTTCTTTTTTATTTTCTATCAAACAGCAAGTCTAGGATTGCATTAGAAATCATATGCAAATCATGGATTGTAAAATCTGTTCTGACACAGCTCTAGGTAGGAAATGGGATGATTAATCCAGACCCTAATGAATATAAATGGAGTTATACCTGGTCTATTAAGTGAAACACAGGAATTAGTCAATATCATTTGTCTTGGGGATAAGTAAGAATTAGGCCAAAGTATACTTTAAAAGGCTATATTAATAAAGATTTGTAATTAATAATTCCCCCACCCTACTTATTAATAATAAAAATATTAAACAATGCATTTTTTATATATGCATAATCACATTTATACCTGGTGTTAACTCATTTTGCAAAGCTGGAAGTTTTAGTCAAATATTATAAAATATATTAGTTATAAAATAAATTTGCTATTTTATGGATTTAAGACACTGGGGAGCATCTAGGAGCTCTGATGACTATTTAGTTTCTTCATGATCATGCCCTTCTTTCTATAATGTTATTGTTACAAATGGTTTATATGTAATTACCCAGAGTTACATTGAAAATTTCAACTCAGTATTGATTAAAGTATATATTAAATGATTAATACTTATTTCTCATCAATTAGATATTTCGTATGAGACAAAAATCTTTGGCATTGTGAATTATATAGAAGATAAATTCATTTATTACTTGACGATGAACAGATTCTCCGATTAAACCTGGTTTCAAAGATTGTCAGTGTTTTTCTACCCATTACTTGTGATAAGATTAAACAGAAAAATTGAATGTACAGCCAAATTTCCCTCTGTACAAGTAGTGAGCCATCTATCTACTGTCAGATTTTGGAAGGAAATAATGTGTTTATAGCAAAGAAAATGTAGCAGCTTCTTCTGTGTCTATTAGGTTTACTCTGTTAAATTCTGGAATAAAAATTCAAGATCAAAGGAAAAGTTGATATAAAACTATTGGAAAACCTGAGAAAGGGACAAAAGACATATATATTTCTTTGTCTGTTTTCTAGGTTTAAGCTTTTCTCAACATCAGGAAAAAAAAGATTAATAACTAAAATCAAAGAGACTATGGTGTTATTAGAAAATGCAACAAAGGATTTTTAGGTTGAATGGTATACTCCTGACAAGAACTTTGTAGAGGCAGCATCCATGTAGGTCAAGTTGCAATGGGAAGTGAAAAAGCCAATGGGAGAATCAAATCTAATCAGGCTAAGGAGAGACAAATCTGGATACCCCTGGAGGTTCATTTCCTTCACACTCTCAGTGATTTAGCAAACAACTGGTTCAGCTCATCTTAACTAGCTCAACAAAACATGAGGCAGAGCTCAGGCACTTTGTCCATTTAACTGGGCTGCTTCCTTAACCAGGAAACATCAAACATAACAGAATTCCTAGATGCTTTGCTCCCTTCCCCTAAAAATATATGGACCATGACAGGAGTGGGTTTTTTTCTTTTTGAGTCTTTCCTGGAATTATTTCAGTTATATCTGATCTTAGCTAGTCTCCATAGATTATTGAGAGAATAGGGATCACAGAAGTTCGACTATTTCTTAGCTTAAAAATCAATGTTTTAACCAAAGAGTAATTTATATGTATACATAATTCTATTCTATATATAAATATACATATCAGTTCAGTTCAGTCGCTCAGTCGTGTCCGACTCTTTGCGACCCCATGAATTGCAGCACGCCAGGCCTCCCTGTTCATCACCATCTCCCGGAGTTCACTCAGACTCATGTCCATCGAGTCCGTGATGCCATCCAGCCATCTCATCCTCGGTCGTCCCCTTCTCCTCCTACCCCCAGTCCCTCCCAACATCAGAATCTTTTCCAATGAGTCAACTCTTCGCATGAGGTGGCCAAAGTACTGGAGTTTCAGCTTTAGCATCATTCCTTCCAAAGAAATCCCAGGGCTGATCTCCTTCAGAATGGACTGGTTGGATCTCCTTTAAAGTATATTAATATATATATGTATATCACATGGTGTTGTTCATGTGTGTGTCCAAGGCTCCTATATTATAGGACAACATTCCTATATCTAAATGTAGTAGTAAAATGGTGACTTTTTATATTAAACAAAAATGTAATTTCCTGTAAATTTCTTCACTGTGTTCTTTTTTTCTTCTGGAAATATGTTGCAGAGTAAGTTACTATTGATGAATATAGAGTATTTTAATCCATGTGTTAGTTCTAGAAGGTCTTGTAGGTCTTCATAGAACCGTTCAGCTTCTTTAGCATTACTGGTCAGGGCGTAGACTTGGATTACTGTGATATTGAATAGTTTGCCTTGGAAAGGAACAGAGATCATTCTGTCATTTTTGAGATTGCATCCAAGTACTGCATTTTGGACTCTTTGACTGACTATGACGGCTACTGGATTTTTTCTAAGGGATTCTTGCCCACAGCAGTAGATAAAATGATAATCTGAGTTAAATTCACCCATCCCAGTCCATCTTAGTTCGCTGATTCCTAGAATGTTCACTCTTGCCGTCTTCTGTTTGACCACTTCCAATTTGCCTTTATTCATGGACCTAACATTCCAGGTTCCTAAGCAATATTGCTCTTTACAGCATCGGACCTTGCTTCCATCACCAATCACATCCACAACTGGGTGGTGTTTTTGCTTTGGCTCCATCTCTTCATTCTTTCTGGAGTTATTTCTCCACTGATCTCCAGTAGCATATTGGGCACCTACCCACCTGGGGAGTTCATCTTTCAGTGTCCTATCTTTTTGCCTTTTCATACTGGACACAATTGAGCAATGGAACAACAATAAACAACAGAGAATCTAGTTGGTTCTTCCTCATATAACTTATTGATTGTTCCATTAGACTTCATCTATGCATAACTAACACCCTACTCCAAGTTAATATGACTTTGGCTTTGGTTGCATCCAACTTGGTTCTCCCTGCTTCCACTTTCTCTCTTATCAAATCAAATCTCTTCCATAAGAAAGTTGAAGCAATTTAATCAGATAAGACTACCACCTTGTTAATTTGCCTGTGGGAATCCCCTTGTAGAACTTGTTGCTTAAAGAGCTTTACCTCTCATAAAAGCCCCTGTTCCAGGAGCAGCAACTGAGATTTGGTTCTTGGGCAGGAGTCTACCTTCTCCAGTTGCTCCAAAATAAAGCAAACTTTCCTTTCTACCAACATTTGTCTCTTGAGAATTGGTTTTTGAGTGATGAGCAGCTGAACCTGGGTTTGATAACACCACCACAGCCAAGCACTTAGGCTTACACACAACTTACAAAGAGGTTGCTTCATGTGTTCTTTTCTCCAAAAAGTGTCTCTAGAATTTTCTCTCTCAGCTTTTCCTACTCTTGGTAAAATTTTAAGATAACACAGAGATCATCTTAACTGGTTAAAAAGTAACTAGCATTAATAAACAGCTCTATCAATTTCTAATGTCAATGATGAAATAGGATTTTGTTATGTTCAAAATAAGAATAACAGGCAAAAGGAGATGTTAGTAGCACTAATGACAATGAAAGAAAGAAAATGATCTGACTCCTGTACACGTTTCCAGCTATCTCCTTCTGCTCTGGCTTATTTCCATATCATGCTCCAAATACCAAAATATTCAGGATGCCAAAAGATAATCCTGAATATTTAAGGCTTTCTCTAATCTCTGTAGGTTTAATTGGTCAGGCTTTTCTGCCTAATGGAATTTTAACACCCTTCCTTTTCTCTGGCTAACTTCTATTAAAATTTCAAACCAGAGCTCAAAGTTAAACTCTACCAGATGGCTACCTTCACCCCACTAGTCCAAATGAGGAATTATCCATAGGAAAGTGGACTCAATTCAAACATCATGAATATCCTGTGATACATTAACTGAATTATTCATAGGCTCATTAAAGCCTTCTTTGGGTTATTGTGATATGTTATTGTTATAAAGAATATTACTTATCCTCAGATGTATAAATAGCTACATCTATGAACAGTAATTTTTTTCAGGAAAATTTTCTTAAATGTCTATTTTTCTGGTGTATAAAACTTTTTATACTATAATCAGCAATGCAATGAAGTGAAAATTTCATTCATACATCTTTGTACCTTTTTTTCATTATTTCCATAATTAAATTTCTAGAAGCTGAAATTGTTGGATACATAGTGTTAACATTTAACACACATTGTCAGGTTGCCATTCTGAAAGTCTGTACCAATTTCTACTCTTACTGATAAGCCCATGGAGTTGCCCTTTGCTCCCAAATACTGCAAACTCTGAGTATTATGAATTATTTTTAACTTCAGAGTGGTGGTGGTGTTTAGTCACTAAGTCCTATCTGACTTGTGACCCCATGGACTGTAGCCAGCCCTGCTCTACTCTGTCTATGGGATTTCCCAGGCAAGAATACTGGAGTGGATTGCCATTTCCTTCTCCAGGGGATCTTCCCAAGCCAGGGATAGAACCTGGGCTTCTTGCTTTGCAGGCAGATTCTTTACCAACTGAGCCACCAGGGAAGCCCCAACTTCACAACAGTGAGAAGCAATCTAGACTATTCTGTGGTTCTTTAATACCAAAAGAAGACTGAAAAAGAAAAATAAAAACAACTTCAATTATGAATTTGGGATTAAAGGTATTTTTCTTCTCTAGTTAATGCGTATCTACTCTCAAATCTCATTTAACAAATAGATTACAGTTTTATAATAACAGATGCAGTAAAATGATTTGCATTTGAAAATCTCTGTGATAGTTTAAAAAGACAACTATACAATGGTTAAGATTGTGAGGTGGGGACTCAAATAGACCTGAGTTCAAATTCAAACACAAAGTTTTGAAATACAGCTCATTATCAGGGATATAAAGTTGATAGTACCTACCCTCCCTAGAATAAAAATAATCTAATTTCTCCACACCCTCTCCAGCATTTATTGCTTGTAGACTTTTGGATTGCAGCCATTCTGACTGGTGTGAAATGGTACCTCATTGTGGTCTTGATTTGCATTTCTCTGATAATGAGTGATGTTGAGCATCTTTTCATGTGTTTGTTAGCCATCCGTATGTCTTCTTTGGAGAAATGTCTATTTAGTTTTTTGGCCCATTTTTTGATTGGGTCATTTATTTTTATGGAATTGTGCTGCATAAGTTGCTTATATATTTTTGAGATTAGTTGTTTGTCATGTAAGAAACGAATCACCAGTCTATGTTTGATACAGGATACAAGATGCTTGGGGCTGGTGCACGGGGATAATCCAGAGAGATGATATGGGTGGGAGGTGGGAGGGGGGTTCAGGATTGGGAACTCATGTACACCCGTGGAGGATTCATGTCAATGTATGGTAAAACCAATACAGTATTGTAAAGTAAAATAAAGTAAAAATAAAAATTAAAAAAATAATAATCTCATAAATATTGAGGTCTTAGAGAAGCATCCAATACATATTAGGCAGCTAATAAATCATGGTAATGAGGAAGCTCATGATGACCATAGCTACTCAGATTACTCATTCATCAATACAAGGTGGAATTCATCTCTCTGTGCTTGGACATCTATTCCTGGTAGTGCTTTCCTTCAAATTAATGAATCTAAGAAAACAAAACTAATTTGAATATGATTATTTGTGTTGTTATCAAATATGTGTTTATGACATCTTGTAGACTATTCTTTGAAGCAGGTTAATTGCACTTATACAATAAGAAAAGATTTAGCACTATAAATAGAAAACATTTAAAGTTTTTTTGCAATTTCTCTTTAAAGTATTTAATTGAAATTAAATATACACTAAGATATTTAGCTCATTATCTTAAAGTTGGAAGACAAATGTTTCAGAAGTTATTTTAATACAAATCTAAAATTCAACTTAGAATTTTTCCAAAGTACAATATATTAAATCTAAAGATTGTTAGCTAGAAGTTTTTAAAAAATAATGGTCTGTGGTAACTGCTGTGTGCTAGAATGTTTTTAAAAATGTTTCACAATTTGATCATGTTAGCATTCCCACTGGATAAAAATCAATAGTGCTGCAAAATTAAACATGGTCACTATAAACAAATTCAAAATAAACTCACACCTAAGTTAAATGACTAATCAAAATCTCCCTTCCATCTATTAATTGAGTAGCTACAAAGTTCTAGACTAGTTCTAGAAGCTTAGGGAAGCAATAAGAGTGGGATAAATTATGTGACCGGCATCTTAAAGAAAGAGTAGCATAAGTTCTCTAAACAGAGTGGGCAGGTTTATCAAGCAGAGGAAGCAACAACCATATGTGACAGAGGGGGAGGAGAATTTAAGGTCAGAGGAACTTGGTTGGGTGTAAGAAACCTCCCTTGGAAGACTGTGAGTCCAAGGAAGAAAGACCATTGAGGATGGATTGAGAGTTAATCTTGCTCACTTCTATCGCTAATCAAGGAACCTGGAAACTCTGAGATTTTCTGTCTCTGAAACATCTGCTGTGAATGTGAATGATATCACAGATAACATAGGAAATAACCTAGATCCTCGATTCTTTGACAACTTAGTGTTGCTACTTTTTCTATGTAAGACACCCACGTCACTCAATTTCCTCAGCTACTATCTTTCAGCTACTTTTTCAGGAGGTGATCTTTTCATCTACTTAGTGGAGAAAACTAAATGTACACATTGGGAACTACCCCACGTTTTCTTTCTGTCTCTGTCTCTCTCTCTCTTTTTTTTTTCTTCAAATATAGAAATTCACCTAAAACTACAATGAACTTTTTTTTTTTTCACTTTAATAGATGAGTCATCTCGTCTCCTATGTAAGACAGTCCTTTCATTTAAAGTTTTCCATACTTGATGGAAAATTTAACTTTTGTATTGGAATTTCTGTTAGGGCATAAATTATAGTTACCTACAGAATCTATAACGAGATTTAGTGCTTTCAGTTCAGTTCAGTTCAGTTCAGTTCAGTCGCTCAGTTGTGTCCAACTCTTTGAGACCCCATGAATCGCAGCACGCCAGGCCTCCCTGTCCATCACCAACTCCTGGAGCTCACTCAAACTCACATCCATCGAGTTGGTGATGCCATTCAGCCATCTCATCCTCTGTCATCCCCCTTTCCTCCTGCCCCCAATCCCTCCCAGCATCAGAGTCTTTTCCAATGAGTCAACTCTTCGCATGAGGTGGCCAAGGTACTGAAGTTTCAGCTTTATGATCATTCCCTCCAAAGAACACCAGGGCTGATCTCCTTTAGAATGGACTGATTGGATCTCGTTGCACTCCAAGGGACTCTCAAGAGTCTTCTCCAACACCACAGTTCAAAAGCATCAATTCTTTGGTGCTCAGCTTTCTTCACAGTCCAAATCTCACATCCATACATGACCACAGGAAAAACCATAGCCTTGACTAGATGGACCTTTGCTGGAAATGTAATGTCTCTGCTTTTCAATATGCTATCTAGGTTGGTCATAATTTTTCTTCCAAGGAGTAAGCATCTTTTAATTTCATGGCTGCAATCACTATCTGCAGTGATTTTAGAGCCCCCCAAAATAAAGTCTGACACTGTTTCCACTGTTTCCCCATCTATTTCCCATGAAGTGATGGGACCAGATGCCATGATCTTCGTTTGCTGAATGTTGAGCTTTAAGCCAACTTTTTATGAGTGCAATTGTGCGGTAGTTGGAGCATTCTTTGGCATTGCCTTTCTTTGGAATTGGAATGAAAACTGACCTTTTCCAGTCCTGTGGCCACTGCTGAGTTTTCCAAATTCGCTGGCGTATTAAGTGCAGCACTTTCACAGCATCATCTGTCAGGATTTGAAATAGCTCAACTGGAATGTCATCATGTCCACTAGCTTTGTTCATAGTGATGCTTTCTAAGGCCCACTTGACTTCACATTTGAGGGTTTCTGGCTCTAGGTGAGCGATCACACCATCATGATTATCTGGGTTGTGAAGATCTATTTTGTACAGTTCTTCTGTGTATTCTTGCCACCTCTTCTTAATATCTTCCACTTCTGTTATGTCCATACCATTTCTGTCCTTTATCGAGCCCATCTTTGCATGAAATGTTCCCTTGGTATCTCTAATTTTCTTGAAGAGATCTCTAGTCTTTCCCATTCTGTTGTTTTCCTCTATTTCTTTGCATTGATTGCTGAGGAAGGCTTTCTTACAGCTTTAGAGCTGTATCTTTCTCCACATATACAGGGTTACAATTTTTGTTAGACATCTAATTGCACACAATTTTGTACACCCTGAATTATGCTTTATCCCTTTTATGAATTTGACAATGATTGCTTAGTCAAATCTTTTTTCTGGGTATTAAACGCATTGAAGTCATTTAAACAAGTGAACAAACAGACTTTCTGATGGGTAGCATATCATTCTCTGCTCTCCCTCACAGGCAAAATATGAAGAAGCATTATGTACTATCTGAATCTTCATTCACTTCTCTCACCAAAGTTCTCAACTTTTTCTAACTTAACTTCAGGTTCCTATGACTTCAAAAGTTGTTGATGAAGTCATCCATGCATCTTGAGTGGACACATCTAATACACACTGGCAGGATTTTTTGACCACTCAAGGTACTTGATCACTCAAGATACTTGGTTACTCCTTTCACCTTGAAATACTTCTCACGTTTGTCACAGAGTACTCTCCTGTTTCTCCTCTTACCATCTCCCCCACCACCACTCTTTTTCCAGTCTTCTCAGGTTGTATCATCTTCTATACAGACACTACATGGTGGAATTCTCGAAGATTCGTCTTTGGCAATCTTTCCTTGGAGATCTACATTATCTTTCCACATAACCTCACTGACGCCTACACTTCTAATAACCATTTGTGTGCCAGTGTCTCTAAACTTTTATTTATATGCTTATCTACAGCAAAGCTTTCAGTGTTATACTATATACTCAATGATTTCCTTACATTCTTTGACACCATCATGCTTTATGTTGCAAAGATGCCTTGTATCTAAGGTACACAAAAGCAGACATCATCTTCTAGCCGCATTTCTTCCTCCAAAACCCACCTTCTTTGCTGGTCTCCATTTTCAAAGAATGGTACCTACATTCATCTCCTTCTGCAAATTATACCTCTAGGAGTTATTCTTGATATTTCCCTCTCTTTGATTCTTCTCTTCCATTCAACCCATTAACAAGTACCTTAAAATGTTTCCTCCATTCAATTCATTAACAGGTATCTTAAAATGTTTAGACACAAATTAAGAATCTGCTCCTAAAATACCCCTTAGGTTTTGCTGCTTCTCTTTATAATCACTACAATATGTATATCCTAAGCTATCTTCATTTCTTGTCAATACCTTTGGTTCACTCTCCCCACATCCACCTTGGCCTCTTCCAATTCGTTTTATAATCATATCACTTTCCCTCTACACTTGAGCCTTCAACTTATTTCCTTTGAATCTAGGATGAAGTCCAAACTTATGGCTTAATACAGCCCTGAATATCTAGTTGAACTCATCTATATGTTTTTTGTGTTCACATATATTGGCCTATTCCCTTTTAAGGGACATGCTCATTTGTACATTGTGTTTTATATATATGATTTTTTTTTAATGTAAACTAGCTTTTATCACTCTTCAGTTTTCAATTTAAAATCTCTTTGCCTGACTTGCCAGTTTCCTCAGATCTCTTCAATATATGCTTCTTACATATGTTAGATTGTAATTTTACATTTGTTTGCTGAGTTATTTGATTAGAGTCCCTCTTGTTTACCTTTTAAGTGCTGCTTCAGTGTCCCAGCCTATTAGATAGTTCAGTCTCTATAAGTGCTCACTGGAAAAAATGAATATTTACTCTGTTTTAAAGAAAGGTACCAAAGATTATGCAGGATAGGATCATAGTTACTTTTGTCTGTTTGTTTTTAAAAATTATACACAGCAGAAAATAAAAGAAACTGAAGGAGTGAGGGTGTTCTAAAGACAGGGGGATTGGTTAGAAAGTTATTGTAATTGTCTAGGCTCTTGCCTAGACATAGAATGTTGACTAAGGCAATAGCGATTTGATTAAAGAGGAGGTGAAATTGAGAAATATTTATGAGGCTAATTCATGGCTTGTTTCTTACTGGCTGAGTTGGGTCAGAGGAAAGGGAAGCCACAAGAGCAAATAACTATTCTTTTAAGTTATAATTATGGGGGAGAGTGCAGGAGAAGGAACAGTTTGTGGTGAATTCTTAGTTAACATGTTACAAGGCTGAATTTAAGTTGTTTGACAGGAAGAAGTCAGAGGGATATGGAGATAAAACACATTGTTCAAAGAGAGCAATGACCTGGTGAAACAAATTTGGGAGTCACTGATAAGAGTAGTAGATGAAGCCATAGGTGTGCTGAGAACACAGAGAGGCTGAGCCACGGAGATCCTCACATTTTAGACGGAGAATGGAGGGATTTGAGCACAGTTAATACAAAATGACTAGCATATGTAATAGTTCAGACTGTAAAGACTCTGGCTGCAATTTAGGAGAGACGGGTTCGATTGCAGAGTTGGGAAGATACTCTGGAGAAGGGCATGGCAACTTACTCCAGTATTCTTTCCTGGAGAATTCCATGGACAGAGGAGCCTGGAAGGATACAGTTCATGGGGTCACGAAGAGTCAGACATGACAGAGCAACTAACACACAAACAGCTTATGTAATAATCTCATTAAACAGTTTCAAGAAATGTTCTAGGGGAAAACTACACATCTAAAACTCCGTTTTCTTTATTTGATGCCTGTAGTTGTAAAAAATATCTTCTTATATATAAACTTTATTTTTTAAATTCCTTTGTTTATCCTGGGAACCTGGGCAAAACTAATTATTTTGAGAGTACATAGAGTTGGGTCACTGATTCATTTTATTAACTCTGAGAGAATCTCATGTTTAATTTTTTAAAATTGCAATTATTTTGACCCCCTTCTTTACAAAGAGGTAAAAATACTTTAAAATACTTAGCAGTATAGTACAGATTTATTGTCTGAAGATCACTGGTTTTCTATATTATCATGAAATTGTAGGCTAAAGAGAAGTTTCTCTTCAATCTAGTCGGAGATATAAATGCTAAGGCTTTCAGGGGTTTTGATAGCATTATGTTGTTTGAACACTAGGCAGCTGATTTGCTTTTTAGGACCAAATCATAAATGGCTCATTGGTAATGAATCCATCTGCAATGCAGGAGATGCAGGAGACTTCAGTTTGATCCCTGGGTCAGGAAGATCCTCTGGAGAAGTAAATGGAAACCCGCTCCAATACTCTTGCTTGGAAAATCCCATAGACAGTGGAGCCTGGCAGGCTACAGTCCATGGGGTCACAAAGAGCTGGACATGAATTAGCAACTAAACAGCAACCGTGTAAGTATAGACAGAAAACAAGAATGTTAGGTGATGACAAAGTGAGACATTTGAGAAGAAAGTGGTGAATCAAGATGCATCCTAAATAAGATATTGGCCATAAAATTTGGTGATTAGAATTTTCTTCTGGAATTATCCAGTGTATCCTTATTGGAATTAGATAGAAATGAAACTAATTGAGTTGAAAAGTAAATAGGATAGAAAGCACCAGAAGTACAGTACGGCAATTCTGTTCTGTATACATTACTCTAAATATTTTCGGTTGTAAAAGAGAAGAGCCATATGGTGGTAGTGATGTCAGAAAGCAAGGGAGGTAGGAGTTTTTGTCTTGTGCAATGCAATGAAACCCAAATATTTTAACTGTAGTTAGCATTTACTATATCTCATGCTGATCACTAAGATCCCTTCCTGGCCCTGCCATGAAAAAAGGGCCTATGGTATTAGTGCTATGGAGGGTCAGCATGGCGACTATTACACAGTCATAGGACAAACTAAATAAGTTGAGCAAGATAGAACTGACTGAAGTTTAAACTTAACATTAAACATTCAGAAAGACAAAAGTCATTCCACAAGGTCATTAAATTGAATGGTTCAAGAAAGCAGTTAAGAAATCAGAGATGTGCCCCTCCTTCAGAAAAATAAATAAATAAATAAAAAGGTGAGAGGGTCATTAGTTATGAGGATACTGTGGGACAATCACTAGAATAGAAGGAGCCATGAGTGATTTATTTTAATGTTCTGATTGCAAAAACGGACTGGTCTAAATTTGGAAAAGGAATACGGCAAAGCTACGTATTGTCACCCTGCTTATTTAACTTATATGCAGAGTACATCAAGCAAAATGCCAGGCTGTATGAAGTACAAGCTGGAATCAAGATTGCTGGGAGAAATATCAATAACCTCAGATATGCAGATGACACCACCCTTATGACAGAAAGTGAAGAAGAACTAAAGAGCCTCTTGATGAAAGTGAAAGAGGAGAGTGAAAAAGCTGGCTTAAAGCTCAGCATTCAGAAAACGAAGATCATAGCATCTGGACCCATCACTTCATGGCAAATAGATGGGGAAACAATGGAAACAGTGACAGACTCTTTTCTTGGGCTCCAAAATCACTGCAGATGATGACTGCAGCCATGAGATTAAAAGACTCGCTCCTTGGAAGAAAAACATGACAAACCTTGACAGCATATTGACAGCTGACAAAGTTCCATCTAGTCAAAAGTGAAGTGAAGTGAAGTCTCTCAGTCATGTCCGACTCTTTGCGACCCCATGGACTGTAGCCTACCAGGCTCCTCTGTCCATGGGATTCTCCAGGCAAGAGTACTGGAGTGGGTTGCCATTTCCTTCTCCAGGGGATCTTCAAAGCTATGGTTTTTCCAGTGGTCATGTATGGATGTGAGAGTTGGATCATAAAGAAGGCTGAGAGCTGAAGAATTGATTCTTTTGACTCTTGAGACTTCCTTGGACTGCAAGGAGATCAAACCAGTCAGTCCTAAAGGAAATCAATCCTGAATGAAGGACTGATGCTGAAGCTGAAAGTCCAATACTTTGGCCACCTGATGTGAAGAACTGACTCATTGGAAAAGATTCTGATTCTGGGAAAGACTGAAGACAGGAGGAGAAGGGGATGAGGTTGAGATAGTTGGATGGCATCACTGACTCAATAGACATAAATTTGAACAAGCACCAGGAGATGGTGAAGAACAGGGAAGCCTGGCATGCTGTAGTCCATGGGGTTGCAGTGTTGGACACCACTGAGTGACTGAGAAACAACAACAATATATGAAGGATGGGCAGTTTTTGAAAAGGAAGTATTAAATAGCTTAGTGATTTAAAAACCACAAATTGAAGGATTAGAGACACCTGAGTCTGATTTGCCAGTTCTCTGAATCACGGTGGGTTCGATCCCTCGGTCGGGAAGACCCACTGGAGAAAGAAACGGCAACCCACTCCAGTATTCTTGCTGGAAAAATCTCATGGACAGAGGAGATGTGTATAAGAGACAGGGCGGGGAGTGCTTGATTTTAGGCAAGTCATTGAATGCCTCCTAACTCAGTTTCTTCCATTTATAAATGAGTAATAAACATAATACTCATTTATAAATGAGTAATAATACCTGCCCTTAACATTGCAAGGAATATTAAATAAGGCCACAAACCTAAAATGTATAGCTTCCTAAGGGCTGATAAAATCATTCTCATTCTTGATAGAGTTTAAATTGAAAGGAAATATTGAAATGGATTGATAAAATTGATCATGTTTTTAAACTAAACATAGCTTTTCATTTCCAAAAAATATCTGTCATTTGATTATCACTAATAAAAACTTACAATGTGCACTTTCAAGTTTATTTAGTCCCATTTATTTATTTATTTTAGCATTCCAGATCTCTATTAAATTCAGAAGCAAGCTTTTGAGAAGAAGGCACAATTTGGTCCTGTAGGAAACAGTTCATTCTGACATTCCTACTGAGTAATAGGAAGCCTAGTCTCCTGTCTCCTCCATCACAACGCAACTTGATATTATTCTTATTTTTATTTTCATTACTCTAACAGGTGGATCCAAAAAGACACTGATATAACTTTTGTCAGAGAGTGTTCTGCCTGTGTTTTCCCCTCAGAGTTTTATAGTATCTGGTCTTATATTTAGGTCTTTAATCCATTTTGATTTTATTTTTATGTATGGTATCAGAGACTGTTCTAATTTCATTTTTTTTGCATGTAGCTATCCAGTTTACATGTAACTGCCTAATTAAACTTAAAAGCTTTTGCACAGCAAAGAAACCACAAACAAAATGAAAAGACAACCTAAATAATGAAAGAAAGTATTGCCAACAAAATGACTGACAAAGGATTTATCTCTGAAATATACAAACAGCACATGTAGTACAATATCAAAGAAGCATTCCAATCAAAAAATGGGCAGAAGATCCTGATAGATTTTTCTCCAAAGAAGACATACAGAGACCAAAAACCTCATTGAAAAAATGTTCAACATCTCTAATGGTCAGATAAATGCAATTAAAAACTACAATAACACATCATTTCATACTGGTCAGAATGACATGACCACTGTGAAAAAGTCTACAAATAATAAATGCTGGGGAAGGTGTGGAGAAAAGGTAACACTCCTGGCACAGTTGGCAGAATGTAAATTGGTACAACCTCTATGGAAGACAGAAGGGAGGTTCATTATAAAACTAAAAATAGAACTACTGTCCAGCCTAGCAATTCCACTCCTGGGCGTACATCCAGAGAAACCCATAATTAGAAGAGACATGTACCCCAATGTTCACTGCAACAGTATTTACAATAGCCAAGACATGGAAGCAACCTAAATGTCCATCGATAGAGGACCGGATAAAGGAGAAGTAGTACAAAGACATTAATACAATGGGATACTTTTCAGGCATAAAAAAGAATGAAACAATGCCATTTGCAGCAATATGAATGTACTTAGACATTATTATACTAAGTGAAGTAAGTCAGACACAGTAGCATATGATATCACTTACATGTATGAGCTGAAAAAATATATAAATGAACTTACAAAACAGAAATAGACTCACAGACTTCAAAAACAAATATATGGTAGCAAGAGGGGGAATGTGAGGGGGTGAGGGGAAAAGGATAAACTAAGAGTTTGGGATTAACATATATATACTACTATGTATGAAACAGATAATGAACATAGCACAGGGAACTCTATATTCTTTAATAACCTATATGGGAGAAGAATCTGAAAAAGAATGAAGACATGTATATGTATAACTGAATCACTTTGCTATTTACCTGAAACTAACAAAACATTGCAAATCATGTGTGCTCAATCACTTCAGTCGTGTCTGACTCTTTCCAACCTATAGACTGTAGCCCACCAAGCTCCTCTGTCCATGGAATTTTCCTGGCAAGAATACTGGAGTGGGTTGCTGTGCCCTCCTCCAGGGGATCTTTCTGACCCAGGAATCAAACCCAAATCTCCTGCATCTGCTGCATTGCAGGCAGGTTCTTTACCCACTGAGCCACCTGGGAAGCCTCAAATCAACTATACTCTGATAGAAAATAAAAATTGAATTTAAAAAAAAAACAAAAACAATGTTCACTTTGAACTGGGCTAAAGTTCAAGGCAGAATATAATTTCAGAACCATAAATACCCTCTTCCTTGAGCTCCCAGTTCATTCATGCCTCAGCAGTTATAGCAAGACATTTTCTCTGGGTCTAAGGTTTCCATTCATAGTAATTGCACAGCTGGTGACCCAAAGCAAATAGGGAGAAAGTGCCACTGATATAAATACAGAAATGAATGCAGAAAATGGTAACTTCCGAAAAAGAGAAAATTAACTGGAAGTGAGGAAAAAAACAATTCTTGAACACTCTGCCCTCTTTATACACAGACTGCCCAGACTGGCCTCCTGTATTAGAGCTAGACAGAGTCAAGGCATCAGCTGGCCATGTTCCTCTGTCTGTGAATGTCATGCTCCCCCCAGGAGTAGCCCACTATTCGTCATTTTTCCATGGGGACAATGAAGCCAATTCAAGTTTTTTCTTAAAGACTAGTTTCATTAGCATGGTGGTAGTAGTGGTTTAGTTGCTAAGTCCTGTCCGACTCTTGCGATCCCATGGATTGTAGCCTGCCAACATCTTCTGTCCGTGGAATTCTCCAGGCAAGAATACTGGAGTGGGTTGTCATTTCCTTCTCCAGGGGATCTTCCTGACCCAGGGATCAAACCCAGTTGTCTTGCATTGCAGGCAGATTCTTTATGGACTAAGTCACCAGGGAAGCCCTTCTTTAGAATAGTGTTTAGTAAATAGCATTCAGGAAATGTTTTTTGATTGTTTCCGTATTCTGTCAGAATTCAGTTTATCTCAGGGTGTTTACTTATAAATCTTTGTCCTCTCTCTCATTCTTTGCAAATAAATATTCCATTTGCTCATCTTCAAAAACAAGCAACAACAAAAATACAGAATTCTCTTTCTGTTTGATGCATATATCAAGTCTTCATACGAAACTTCTTCTTACAGAAAAGGTCCACATAAGCTATTGGCATGCAACCTGAATTCTAAATTGTTTGGAAGAAATAGTGCTATACTGTAGAATCAGAAAGAACTTTCTCTTGACATTTGCAGTATGCCTCCTTTCACAGAACATGGATAATGGTTTTTACCATCCCTTGTCTCAAGCATATTTAGGTACATAAGTGAAAGAACACTGATGCTTATTTCTTATAAAGTAAGTGAAGATGCTCCATGGGCAAATAATCTGAGAATGCAGCAGGTATTTTATTTTATATTGCACTAGGAATTTTACTGATCATCCATCACTGAAACATGGACTAAAGGACAGGCTGATAGATCAGTTCTATTTACATATATTCCACACAAGAGATTTTTTTTCATTTACATGCAACAGTTGGTACATTTTATGACACCCAAAGAAGACATTGCTCTGTGATTTTCACTAAAATTAGTACAAAATAAGGTTGCGGGACTTCACAGCAACAAACAAGGGATCCTAGTTAAATTGAAGACATTTAAAATTCCCAGTGCATTTTGAGGAAACACATTTGAGTTATTCATTTGGTTCAAAATACGCTTGATAGAAATTCATTTGGGCATCTACTTATGGGAATTTTTTTCTCCTTAGATGCCCTTGAGTAGATTCTCCCTGGCAGACTTAAGTGCCTAACATTATTAGGTATCTTAATTTTGCACTACCTTCTTATACATGGAGCATAAAATTTAGGCAAAAGTAACACAGCCTCTTTCAAAGTCAATAGCATTATAAGGAATATATAAGGAACTTTTTTTTAAAGTCAAAAAGTATTACCATTCATGAAAACACCTAATTCAAATTTTAACAATGTCAACTTGTCCATTTCCTTTTGATCTGATATCAGAGAAAAAAATGGAAGTCAATATGAAACACAGAGTCAAATCTCATTGAATGTTTATAGATAAAGAAAGTGAAACTTGATTCATATATCTATTTTACATTCCTGTGAAAGATAAAGCCACCATTCTGTGGACACAATGCATAGTTTTTAATAAACCTGTATGAGACACTAGGAAACAACAAATTAATGTTTAATGTTGTAGTTGATGGAGATTTGAATATTTATCCTTCAATGTGGAGTAAGGTGGATAAAAAGATATGTTAGGAAAACTATTTAATAATACAGGAAGGTAATGAAAAGTATCTGAGTAAATTTCTTGAAGAAAAGAAAGTTATTCAACTTCAAGTATATTATTTTATTTAAGATCAATATTTATAAAACAAAGGGATAGTTAAGGAGTTTGAGACTGACATGTATACACTGCCATATTTTAAATGAAAACCAACGAAGACTGTATAGCACTGGGAACTATGCTCAATGCAATAGTCTAAATGGGAAAAGAATTTGAAAAAGAATAGCTCTATGTTTATGTATAACTGGATCACTTTGCTGTACACCTGAAAGTATCAGAACATTAGTAATCACCTACTGATCGAAGAAGATGCAGATTGTTAGTCTCTCAGTCGTGTCTGGCTCTTTGAGACCTTATGAGCTGTAGCCCACCAGGCTCCTCTGTCCATGGAATTCTCCAGGCAAGAATACTGGAGTGGGTAGCCACTCTCTTCTCCACAGGATCTTCCCAACCAGGGGACTGAATACAGGGTTCCTGCATTGCAGCCAGATTCTTTACTGTCTGAGCCACTAGGGAACACTGCAATATAAAATCTCTCTCCCAATATAAAATAGAAAGTTTAAAAAAAGATATTCAGATTGGGAATTTCATAGTTAAAAAAAAGGAAAAATATACAGATAAGTCATTAGGATCGGATCTTGGTTTTTAGTTACCAATTCAAGATATCTTTTTTTTTAAGATATTCTGTTTATAAATCAGTGGTGTTGTTAAAAATTGTGTGTAGTTTACAACAAATTACTCTTATGCAACACTCAGGCACACACAAGTGAAGTCCCCTAGGAGCAACAGACCAGCCCTGGCACCTTGGCAGACGGTACTTAAGTTGCTTGCAGGTGGTGAAGGTGGGGAAAAACATTATTTCAAATCCAAGTGATAGATACTTTCAACTCAGAAATTAAAATATCCCACTTATAAATCCCTGAGGTGCAAGAGGCTGCAACCAGAAATCATTCTAAGTCACATCTCTGTCCTATATCTCAGTCAAAATGAAATAAAGTATTTCCCCTTGTTTAATAGGACTGCCCTTGTAGCTCCATTGGTAAAGAATCTGCCTGCAATGCAGGAGACCCAGGTTTGATTTCTGGGTCGGGAAGATCCCCTGGAGAAGGAAATGGCAATCCACTGCAGTATTCTTGCCTGGAGAATCCCATGGACAGAGGAACCTGGCAGGCTACAGTCCATGGGGTCTCAAGAGTCAGACACAACTTAGCGAATAAACCACCAGCACTTTTGTTTAATAGGATTTCCCAGGTGGTTTAGTGGAAAAGGATTCATTTGCCTGCAGGAGATGGGTTTGATCCCTGAGTCAGGAAGATCGTCTGGAGAAGGAAATGGTAATCCACTCCAGTATTCTTGCTGGAAAAATCTCATGGACAGAGGAGGCATGTGGGCTGCAGTCCATGGGGTCGCAAAGAGTCAGACATGGCTGAGCACAGCACAGCTTTGTTTAATAAGCACCTGAGTGTCTTCATTTCATGCCTCTCCTAGGTCTTGGCATTCGCCATATCAGAGGTCATTTAATCAAGAATCCTTTGAAACTGTTAAGTGTTAGCTGAATATCTCAAGAGAGCTGATTCCCTTCACTTCGAAGCCCATTTTGACCCCAAGGACATTAACCTGGGCTGCCTACATTTTTTCCTGTGCTGTCACATAAGATATACTCCACATAAAATAAAGAACATCGACCTTGAAAGAGGGGAAAAAAAGATAGGGGGGTGGGTGGGAAACACATTCAGCAACCCAGACCAGAATCTAGGCTCTGTCAAAGTGATTTCTTATTCCATTTTAGTGAAGCAGTGCCAAGCTTTATCATTCTGAGTTCATGTCTTCCCACTGAGGCAAACCACGTGAATTGGTAAGTTGCTTAAAGTATACATGTGCTGTTCACATTGTCACTGTGAATGACAATGTCATTTTAAAAGGAGAGAAGCATTCTGTGGGTGAAATACAAGGGAAGTGCAGAGAGGAAGTGGGACCTCGAACACTAAATCATGTGAAATTAACATTCGCTTGTTCTGGTCATTTCCCCCTCTTTTAATGAGTGGTATGCAGATGCCCTATAGTGAAAGGGCAGGGTGCTTGGTGATGAAGGTGCCAACTTTATATCATCCTAAATCATTCATTCAAGTCGGCCTCAGAAATAGAAAGAGGGAAAATAGGTCTGATCATCGCAGCTAAATTTGACAAACTGTCACCTACCTACTCTATTACTATGCTACATAATATCACAAAACTCCTGTAAATGTCTTCTGCCTATTAGCATTTTAAAGGGCTTTGTGGCCATCTTACTCTCATTTTGGAGCTAGAGATGTTTCATTATCCTCAATTAAAACTTTCTCAGAAGCAAGATTGGCAAGCGTTTATTTATATATTTTTCTTAGAGGCAACATGGGAGACATGGATTTTGTAAAGCAGGCAGGGTGCTGTTCTGTGCTGCACCAAAAGGCAATGCTGGTTTGGAATAATTCTCCTAATGTGAAGCTAGCCCCATTAAAACATAAACCATAATTGTGGAAAGCAATTTGCTCAGTAGCAGAGAACTAACAGGATTTCTTATTGTCGTTCAATAACAAGGGAGCATGGAGATGCAATGCTGAAAAAGCTCCCCACACTCTTTTAATTTTGTTGAAATGTAATTTTGTTCTGTGAAACCAATGTGAAAAGTTGAAATCGTTTCTATTACACTCAGAAGCAAGATGCATATACATTTCATGTAAATTAACATTTTCTGACTTCAATAAGTGCCAACATTCTCTCATTCACACATTCCAAAATGTGAATTAATAAAAAGTTAAGCCTATGATGATGAGAATGGTGTAAGCAAATCCACAGCTTAGTTGCAAGTTGATGTACTTAAAGTTCTAATGAGTTGCATTATACTTTATACACTGCTTCCCTTTCTCTAACATTCTTTTTGAACACTGATTGTAGTTCAATAAAAACTGTATACCAAGTTTGATAAATATCAACAATAAATATATGTAAAGTCAATAGCACCATTAATAGAATCCTTCCTGTCTAATAAGGTCAATATCAATAAAAGCATGTGAATATATCAGGTGCTGAGATATTATACATCAGATACTACTAAAGTCAAAATCAATGGTGTCAATCAGGAAATCTATTATTATATTGTTTATACTTAAAAGAGTAAATATTTCATCCATATAATTCTATTTCTTTGATTAGGCATGAATCAAATAAATGTTAGATGCTATAAATTATTTTAATGAATTTATAGAAACATTTATATATTTAAAATGTGTTGCTTGCTCATCTCTTTTTATGGTCCCATCTAGCATGCACAAGACAAGCTTTATAAAATTATTCTTTTTTTCTGTTTTTAATGGGAGCACCGTGTAGAGAGATAAGCAATGCTTTGCAACCCATAGTCCACTCAGAGGATAACAAATGCCTTCAGAGCACACCTGCCTCCTTTACCACTCTGCCCCTGCCCCATGTGTTAAATCACTGCATGGGCTCACATGAGCTTTTCTAAGGTTTCTTCACTTTGCAGCTGGTGAGTTGACACTTTTCATCACTTCACCTCTTGGCAACAGATGCCTCTTACTTCAGCACAGATGCGGAATATCCACCCGTCTCTAACAGTAGCCTTGTATTCTGACTAATTGGGCCAGCAGAGTCATAATTAAGATTTGAATAATTAGATAATGGACGTAATTACTTCTGTAATTAATCCTCATATTGAGTCATTGTGATCTGTCTTGGATGATGACCACTGGTCTATATTTAATTTGATCTGAGATCATTAGTTTTAAAAGCATAGCATTGCTACATATATAGCTCACCTCTCTCCCAGGATGAATGTATTCTTTAAAAATATGACACTGTGTACAGATACATAGTTTTCATTTTTCAAGTAGATTTTATAGGGATTTGTTGGATGATGAGTAATTATTTTAATTCAATTCATACCAACATTTTTATAAAGGATACCACTTTGGTTGCTTAACTGTGTTGTATGACCACATTTTTAAAAAGTAGATATTTTTCCTTTCTCACCAAGCTGATGGTATGGTAAAGACTCATATTCAAAAACAAATTGGGAGGAAGGAGAAGGCGAGATGAATGGAGAGAGTAGCATGGAAGCATGCTACTATCATATGTAAAACAGCCAATGGAAATTTGCTGTATGACTCGGGGAACTCAAACTGGGGTTCTATAGCAATCTAGAGGGATGGGAAAGGGTGGTAGGTAGGAAGGAGTTTAAAGAGGCAGGGAACATATGTAAACCTAAGGCTAATTCATGTTGCTGTAGGGCCAAAATCAAATCAATACTGTAAAATCAAATCAATATTATAAAGCAATTATCTTTCTATTAAAAATAAATAAATAAAAACAAATTAAGGATGACCTCCTCTTCTCTCTCTTGTCTACAGAGAACTATGAGGGTTAGTATTTCTTATGATTTGGCCTTAAGGCCCTTCCCTCATCTTTCTCCACAATCTATCCACATCTGTGATTTCCAAAATGTCACATGATAGAAATCTCGTGCTAGAAGTCACTGTTGATTTTCAGGAGACCTCTTAGGTCTCTCCTCTCTGCTGATCCCTCATGGAAGCTGGTCTATCTTGATCCATCACTTTCTCAGGGAAAGATCCCATCAGCTCTGAAAATCAGTGTTTATGCTCACTCTTCATACCTCTTCCTTTTGTAACCATCACACTCTAATCCAACATCAAAAAATGTTGACTTTCTTTCCAAGCATTTTTCAAATCTACCCATTTCTCTCCATCATCACAAAGTGGTAGACTCCCGGTATAATTCTTAAGAAACATAATAATTTGCCTTTTCCCTTTTTGCCCATTTCCAAAATCTCCTTCTTCAAAATTCTCACAGCTTCTGCTCACAGGGCTCCATCTCTGTTTGGACCACCCTGGTTTCTCTCAGTCCTTTGATTATAGCAACATCCCACCTACTGTTGCACAAACCCTTCCATTAGCCTGGCACAGCCTTCTTTTCCTCTCATCTGGTGAACTGCATATCTCTCTATCTCAGTTCAAACATCCTTTCTTCTAAGAAAGCATCCTTTAGCTCTCTATACCACACTGGCCCTTACTTTCTACAATCTTGCACCTTGCACATCTCTTTTAGGGCACTTTCCACGCTTGTATCTATACATTTTCTTGGTGATTATTTTAGTTTATAATTACACTGGATCTAGTCTGATTTTTGACACACAAGAGGTACTCCATTATTAAATCAATGAATCATAAGATGGTATTATACTAAACAAAAGCCAAAATGTGTAATTAGCAACTAAAGGATGAGAGAGGTCACAGAAGTCCACAGTCTTTAAAGAATATATTCCTTCATATATATGCTCATGTATTACAAAATTAGTACTCAAGTATTAATATATGCCAAACATGGTACAGGACACGAAGTTCACAAACAAACTTAAAATATAATCTGAGACTGCATAGCATTTGTAATCTATCAGGTAATATGAATCTGTCAAGAAGAAATTAGGAAGCAATATGGCAAAAGCAGTAAGGTACAAACATACCTCCTTTGCTTATGCTTCACAGATATTGAGTTTTTTGTTGTTATTGTTTTTACAAATTGAGGGTTTGTGGGTAACCATGCATTAAGCAAATCTGTCAGCACCATTTGTCCAACAGCATTGCTCACTTCATGTCTTTGTGTCACATTTTAGTAATTCTCACAGTATTTCAGACTTTTTCATTATTATTACACTTGTTAGGTTGATCTGTAATCAGTGATCTTTGATGTTCCTACTGCAAAGACATTACAACTCTCTGAAGGCTCAGTTAATGCTTAGTATTTTTTTGAACAATAAAATAACTTTAAATTAAGGTATGCACATTGCTTTTTAGATGTGACCCCATTGCACACTTAACAGACTACACAATAGTATAAACAAAACTTTAAAATGCACTGGGAGATAAAAAAAACTTTGTGTGATTTGCTTTATTGCGATATTTCCTTTGCTGTGATTGTCTAGAACCGAACCTGAAGTATTTTTGAGGTATCCTGCAGATAATCAATTAGGCTGATGGCTGGAGATCAAAGAGCATTCTGGAGAAAGTGATGCTAGTGTTGAGTTGGAAGACAGAATAGGAAATAGCTAGAAAAGTTTTGGAGAAGCATACATATAACGTGGAGAAGTGCAGGTGAATTTTAAGCACTGGGGACAGCATGGACAGATGGCACCAAGAGCAAAAATGTTGTTAGGGGAACTTGTCTGCGAGTGGGCACACACATGCATACATATATGCTTATGCAACAGCCAGTTATTCAGTGACTAAAGGGTGATGCACAGGGGAAGGAATAGCAAGAGACACGGGAGGAGGGGAGAAATTGGGAGTCTGTCCTATCTCCATGTGGGGAAGACCAGAGCTGATTTTGCAGATAACAGACTGCCAGTGGAGGCTTGAAGCAGAAAATGATGAGGTTGACTTTGTAATTTACACAGATCATGACTAGAGAGTGGCATGAAAGAGAAGAGAATGCAAGCCAGTGTATGGAAGAGGAAGTTGAGTCTTGGCAAGAATGGGCACCTGTATCTAAGAGAAAAACAGCAAATGTGCAGACACAGTTACACAGTGAAGACAAAACTGAGAACATGGTAAAGAGAGGAAATGTGGAGGAACATGATCACAGTTTAGGAAGATGCTAAATGCGTCTTTGCATTTACATGCATTTACATGCATCTTTGCATGTAAAAATGCAAGTTTAGCAAATATATTTCATCTTATCTAACTTGCATATTAGTTTTGCATATAAACCTTTTGTTTTGAATATTAAATGTTCATACCAGTTTGTATGAATGTAAAATCTAATGTGAACAAAACATCTTACTTCCCAAATTTAAGCTTAATGCTTCTATGAGAAAACATATTCAGAATTCCAACCAAGAGCATACAGAAATGTAACAGCGTAATTGATGCTTTTGAACTGTGGTGTTGGAGAAGACTCTTGAGAGTCCCTTGGACTGCAAGGAGATCCAACCAGTCCATTCTGAAGAAGATCAGCCCTGGGATTTCTTTGGAACGAATGATGCTAAAGCTGAAACTCCAGTACTTTGGCCACCTCATGTGAAGAGTTGACTCATCGGAAAAGTCTCTGATGCTGGAAGGGATTGGGGGCAGGAGAAGAAAGGGACGACAGAGGATGACGTGGCTGAATGGCATCACTGACTCAATGGACATGTTCAGTTCAGTTCAGTCGCTCAGTCGTGTCCGACTTTGAGTCTGAGTGAACTCTGGGAGTTAGTGATGGAGAGGGAGGCCTAGTGTGCTGCGATTCATGTGGTCACAAAGAGTCAGACATGACTGAGCGACTGAACTGAACTAGGTTGAAACTAGATTCTAAAGTAATGTTTTTTGAAGCTGTAAATACCAGATGATGGAGAAACTCCTATTTTATTTATGTTTTCAACAACATGTATGTGCATATTCCTTCTTTTTGCAGGTTCCTTTCCTAGCCATTGAGGATTATCTATAGATATATAAATGACCATTGGGGTAGAGTTCCACATTGTCTGAATACCATCTGATTAAAAAAAATTTTTTTTATTTTTGAAAATTGGAGTATAAATGCTTTACAATGTTGTGCTTAGTTTCTGCTGCACAAGAAATTTAACCAGTTATACATATTCATATATCCCCTCCCTCTTGAAGCTGCCTCCCACCGACCCATCACACTCTTCTAGGTCATCACAGAGCACCAAGCTGAGTTTCCTGTGCTATGCAAGAGCTTCCCACTAGCTATCTATTTTACACATGGTAGTGTATATATTGGAGAAGGAAATGGCAACCCACTCCAGTGTCCTTTCCTGGAGAATCCCAGGGACGGGGGAGCCTGCTGGGCAGCCGTCTATGGGGTCGCAAAGAGTCGGACACGACTGAAGTGACTTAGCAGCAGCAGCAGCAGTGTATATTGTCAATGCTACTCATTTTTTTAA
Organism: Cephalophus harveyi; assembly: GCA_006410635.1. Lineage (NCBI taxonomy): Eukaryota > Metazoa > Chordata > Mammalia > Artiodactyla > Bovidae > Cephalophus > Cephalophus harveyi. The sequence continues at coordinate 559,030 of SJYT01039809.1, forward strand.
AAATATATACATGATAGAAGAAGTAATTGTTCTATTTTTAGGGATTAGAGAGAGATTTTTTTCAGGTCAGTTGTTGCTTCTTTTAATTTTTTTTTGTATGTATATATATTTATTTAACCTGATGAATTTAATAGGTTCATTCTTGAGGAGATCTATGTTTTTGTGAGTGTTCATGTGTTCATGTAGCTATTTTCTAGGAGCAAAGATTCAAGAGGATTGCTGAATGACCAGCAAACTCCACTGCACACTTTCACTGCAGAAAAGAATGAATATGAAATTGGTTTGGCCCAGTTCAACCGTGACATCCTGCACAAGGTGTCATTTAGAATGATTAACATAGACACCGGAGAAGGCAATGGCATCCCACTCCAGTACCTTTGCCTAGAAAATCCCGTGGACGGAGGAGCCTGGTGGGCTGCAGTCCATGGGGTTGCTAAGAATCGGACATGACTGAGCGACTTCACTTTCACTTTTCACTTTCATGCATTGGAGAAGGAAATGGCAATCCACTCCAGTGTTCTTGTCTGGAGAATCCCAGGGACGGGGGAGCCTGGTGGGCTGCCGTCTATGGGGTCACACAGAGTTGGACATGACTGAAGCGACTTAGCAGCAGCAGCAACAACATAGACACAATTGATGTAGGACTGTTTTCTTCTCATTTTTTCTTTTTGGAATAGTTTGGTGAGAGAATGCAAAAAAGGACTTTTCTTTTAATTGAAATGAGTGGACATTCTCATAGATTTCCATTAGAATTTGGAGGTGAGAATGTGGGTTCCAAAATGAAAGCCCAGGGTGGAGTCTGGAGTTCTGTCCCTGTTGCTTCACTGGGCTGGTTCCAGGCCTCTGTGAGGGAAGAGGTCTTGGAATATAGTCCAGTAGGGAGAAGAGCGCTGACTCCTGGATGATGACAAGTGAGGGTTCACAGAGATGCAACTTTCAGGCTCCAGTCCTGCAGCCTTCAGAGCAGACACCTTGTCTGGCTGCTGGTTTATATCTTCTGCATCCTACTCCTTTCCACCGTGTCTTTACTCTATGAAAACATCTTGCTACTTGGTCTTCACACTCTGTGTGACCTCAGTGAATAGCCTGACCTCAAGCTGTAAGTATGAAGCAATAAAGGAAGAACAGTGGGCTTTTCCTGCATTTCCCTTGTGTGAGCAATGAGACCCAGACAGAGGACAGTGCTGCCCGGAGGAGCTGCGATCCCCCAGGAGACTTCAGCACCATGGTCTCCTCGGGAAGAAGGCAGCAGGTCAGAGAGGGAAATAAGACAGTCTGGTTTTGAGTGCCCAAGCCAGCACCTTGGGAGCTTTCACCAACAGCCAGGGGAGACTTTGAGTGTCTGAGGTGCAGGAATTAAGGCAGTGCCATCATAAAGGTGGTGCTTGATGAAAATCTGACCCTATTTTAATATCCCAGGCTTAGATATTTGTTTTTTCATAGGTGTCTATCAAAGCTAGCTTTCCATTCACTGGGTAAACAGTGGCTTTCTTAGCTTGAAATTATTACAGACCCCGGAAATCAAGGTTGTATCTGGGACACTGATAACTCTAAAATCTGGAGAGGTTGAAATAACCCATGGAGAATGCCAGCGAAATATGAGGACCTGGGCCAGCCAGTTAATGTAATTCTTGCTAGTATCCACAGTGGCAGGGTGTTTGCTATAAGTCAGGTGCATTGTTAAGCATATTTATTATGGCATCTCATTGTATAGCAACCTTTGAGGTCATGAATATTACCTGAATTATTCTTGAGAAGGATACCAGGTCCTTAAAAAGTGAAGAAAATTCCCTAAATCTACACAGATAATGGTCAGATCAAAATTTCAATCTGCTGTACTGAAAAACTCATTCTTTTTAATCATTATTTCACCACTATCCTTTGTAGATATACTTTGAAATCCTAGATATGCTTCCTGGTGACCTCTTTAAGCTTGGGAAGCCAAAGAAAAAAAAAATTACTATTGTTTTCTTTGAACAATAGCTGCTTATCAGGTATTGTGATAGGCACTTTCCTACATATGGTGTCTCTCTCTCATACTTACACACACCCACCCAATCACATTTTCTTTCTCAGTGTTAACCTGCTGACTTCCCAGGTGGTTCCAGTGGTAAAGAATCCGCCTGCTGATGCAGGAGACACAGAGATGCGGGTTCAATCCCTGGCTCGGGAAGATCCTCTGGAGGAGGGCATGGCAACTCACTCCAGTATTCTTGCCTGGAAAATTCCATGGACAGGGCAGCCTGTTGTGCTATAGTCCATTGGGCCACAAAGAGTTGAACACAACTGAGTGACTGAGCACAAAACACACACAAACCTGTTGATAATAATAAAAAAAGGAGTACACATTCTTGTTGATAAGATTTAACTCTAAATGTCTGGATGGATTTTAAAAAGAACTTAATAACATGGTACATGTTTCTTGGCATGTTATATTACAGATGTCCTGTTGAAATAGTGTGAGTTGCATGTATGTGTTTATATATATACATTTAAATATATATATATATAGAGGGAGAGAATATAGGTTTATATATGTGTGTATATGAATGAATAAAAGTTCACATATGCATACATGTGTACCATGCATGTGTACATTGCTTATATATTTATATATACATATATATTTTATATATCTATATATAATATAGATATACTTTATCGATTTTGAAGAAAAGTTAGAATTTTCTCTATAGCTATTGAGAGTGCTACATTCCAGGTAGTATCTTGTAAGCAGGTCACATATATTAATCACTTGAATTGACCTCAAGTAATTGGAAGAACTTGGACTTCCCTCACGACTCAGCAGTAAAGAATCGGCCTGCAATACAGGACCCGCAGGAGACTTGGGTTCAATACCTGGGTCAGGAAGATCCCCTGGAGAAGGAAATGGCAACCCACTCCAGTATTCTTGCCTGGAGAGTCTCATGGACTGAGGAGTCTGGCAGGCTACAGTCCATGGGGTTGCAGAGGTGGACGTGACTGAAGCGACTAAGCAAACAGGCACAGGTGGAAGAACTTAGCTTTCAAACCCACTTACGTGTTCCTACAAAAATGGATATCTGAAAATGGAATAGGAGAATTTACTTCAACATGCAAATCAGTCCTCAAATGATTCCTGAAGCATCTTCAGCCTAGTTTAGGCTTCTCTGTTTTTATCACTTCCTCTCTTGCTCAGTGTCAAGTACCTTTGAGTTTGGGAGGCATGGTTGTTCCTGGCTGCGTCTTCTCGCCTGCTGATTATCTCAGGCAATAGACCTTTCCTCTTCTCACCAACACTTAGTGTTCCAAGTGGATTTGTCTCATTTTCTCAAGGCCAATCAGATAAAAACATACCATGATGAGATACTGATTAGCAAGAGACTGCTAGTTGCATGTATAACTCAAGGGCCTTTAGTATTGCAGTGTAAAAGTGGAAATAACCTTGGGAAATGTATTTTTCATCAGAGACCTCAAGGCAGAGGATTTGGAAGAGAAGTAGCTGCCAGTAGTGTTAACTTATATTCTCTTTAGGCGACTCTTTTGTTTCATTCTAAATTGTTTTTTATTGCTTTTTATGAAAGCATGTATGCCCATTTCCAAAGGCCCCTAAGCTGGACTGGTTCATAGAGAGGCCTGCTGACCTCAAACTCACCTTAAAACAATGCTCAATGAGAGGAAACTATACTACCCTAGGATGAGAAGAAGATGACATCAGAAGCAGATAGCTTGCCCAAGATGCTGATCTGACTTTTATGATCATTTATGTTTTCTTGATTCCTTGGACCTATGCCTACCAATCACATGTTTTTTATCATGATTCTATGCTAGTTTAAAAGTCAATCCAGTTGTTGGGTTGTGGCCAATTACCTGTACCTATTACTTCTGGGTTACCTTGGTAGATTTCTGTTCTTTAGGGTATCCAATCCAGGATACCCCTTAGGAAATTTGTTTTAGATGAATGCTCAGTCATGTTCTATCTATTCATAATAATTCTAGATGGGATCCTATCACCTGGCCAATTAAAAATACCTGTTCTGAGGCTGGCCATATATTTTTCTCTTCAGTTCAGTCACTCAGTCGTGTCTTGACTCTTTGCCACCCTATGAATTGCAGCACGCCAGGCCTCTCTGTCCATCACCAACTCCGGGAGTTCACTCAGACTCACGTGCATCAAGTCAGTGATACCATCCAGCCATCTCATCCTCTGTCATCCCCTTCTCCTCCTTCCCCCAATCCCTCCCAGCATAGGAGTCTTTTCCAATGAGTCAACTCTTCACATGAGGTGGCCAAAGTACTGGAGGTTCATCTTTAGCATCTTTCCTTCCAAAGAAATCCCAGGGCTGATCTCCTTCAGAATGGACTGGGTGGATCTCCTTGGAGTCCAAGGGACTCTCAAGAGTCTTCTCCAAGACCACAGTTCAAAAGCATCAATTCTTCGGTGCTCAGCTTTCCTTACAGTCCAACTCTCACATCCATACGACTACTGGAAAAATGATAGCCTTGACTAGACGGACCTTTGTGGCAAAGTAATGTCTCTCCTTTTCAACATGCTATGTAGGTTGGTCATAACTTTTCTTCCAAGGAGTAAGCGTCTTCTAATTTCATGGCTGCAGTCACCATCTGCAGTGATTCTGGAGTCCAAAAAAATAAAGTCTGACACTGTTTCCACTGTTTCCCCATCTATTTCCCATGAAGTGATGGGACCAGATGCCATGATCTTCGTTTTCTGANAATCATACTAAAAATGATCAACCTAATACTTATGAGACAAGGCTGGGTTCTTTATGAACTATGTCTGTTATTATCCTTAGAGAGAGTGACTGGTATGGAACTCAGTGGATTTTTGGCACTAATTTATGGCATTGACATCTACACGGATGATATGAAGTTGTAGCCTGGGATTTCCATGAATTTAAGGTCATACATGTTAACAAATTATAGGTAACCCCAACCAATCTACCAATGGTATGATCACAATGGGTCAAAGATCTGTATTCTACTCTTATGACCATTTAGCAGCTTGTGTGTGTGTGTGTGTGTGTGTGTGTGTGCCTTCAATGGGGTTGGAGGATATAATTGACCGTATCTAAGCCTTGACAGGTTTCATAAGCTTTAAATGATAGTAACCGGGCTATCAGCCTATTGAATTCTGAGATCTCGATGATGAGAAGGGCAGTGCTACACAGCTGCAAGACCCTTGACACCTTACAGCATCTCAGGGAGATATCCGTGCTATCATTCAAACTGAATGCTATATTTTTGTACCTGATAAATCCTTTAATGTAACACATTTGAGACACATGAAAAATCAGACTTCTTCTTTAAGTGACCCATTCCCTAGTCCTGACAATCTTAAAAAAAAAGCTGGTGTGGGAGGCTCATGGCTAAAATATTTACTTCTAATTCCACTAATGTTATTAACTATACCATTTGTATTTTGCTTGTTTCAAAAGATTATTTTTTCTTTTATTACCAACTATATGACTAAGCCTTCAATGGAAATGATGACTAGACTTGCAGCAGTTGATCAAATGTATAGTTCGATATATGATCAATGATTGTAATAGTGTAACTCTAGAAGGCGGAACCTGGTAGGCTGCAGTCCATGGGGTCGCTAAGAGTCGGACACGACTGAGCGACTTCACTTTCACTTTTCACTTTCATGCATTGGAGAAGGACATGGCTACCCACTCAAGTGTTCTTGCCTGGAGAATCCCAGGGATGGGGTAGCCTCATGGGCTTCCATCCATGGGGTTTCACAGAGTCAGACACAACTGAAGCCACTTAGCAGCAGCAGCAGCATTGATAAAGCATCCTTATTTCAGAGTCCTCGTCTAAAATGTGATGTTATTAGCACTTTTTCCTAAGATATATCTTTCCAGTTAAAAGTTTGAGGTGGTTATTTCATTTGTGCTTCAAACTATCCCAATATAACCTCCTCTTACACAAAATCATTATCTTTAAAATTTACATAGTATCAAAACAAGTATGGGATTTCTGGTTTATACATTTATATGCATCTTGCAGAAAATTCTTAACATGCTTCTTCATTTTTTTTACGTATCTGGGTGAAATCAGTTTGAAACCTCTAACAGATTTTGCATGGTGCTCTTCACTTGCAAATTGGTGGGACAAAATCCATTATGATAATAAAAATAACCTAATAGAGTGTTATTTTCTTCATAATAAAAATCAGTCAATATTATTTGAAAAGAAAAAAAAAACAAATTATTTATAATTACAACAAAGTTCTTAGCTAACCATGTGGCATATATAATTTTTAATTATTTAAAAATCATACTACAAGTGCCTGTCTGTATCTCTATCCAGGTAGCTGCCATTCATATCCAGATGGCCATTTTCAGACACCTACCTTTTTCACCTCTTGTCAGTCAATCCCCTCTCAAAAAGCATTCATAATGTTGCCTAAGTGAATAATGCTATGAGACTTTTACTCTTTCATTGTACTTTCATTTTATATAATTACCAAAAATGTTGAAACTAGATTTCAAATTCATTTTATACACCAAATGATCTTTTATGAACATGATATAGAGAAGATTATTGCATAATCTGACAATTTATCTATTAGAAAATGTTGGAAACAGTAATTTTTTACATTCTTAAATATTTTTATTTTTATGGCAAAATCATAACTAATGCCAAAAGAGCAGAATGCCTAACAAACTGTGTCTGCTATTTAAATTATATCCAGCAACCTAGATGCTAAGCTCCTTCCATCTGCATGTGTTGTTATGTTTTTGTCAGATTTAGATAAGTAGCTCCAGGACTTAGGAAAAGCCTATTTTTTTTTTTATTACTATTTCACTTCAACATTTCTGCTATATTTAGCAAGTAGTTTACACACAAAACTCAAGGCTGATGCTTGAAGGTATACTTTTACTCTCATAGACAATGGCTCCATATGGACAAAAGTACTTTTAATTTTGGAGTTTCCTCTTGGAAAGCCAAGCCTATGAAATATCTCAATGAGTGTAATGTTAGCAGGGTCACCCTTCTTTGCAACTTCAGGATTTTGAAATGTTTACCAACCTTGACAAGTTTTATTATTTATCTATTTATTTGGTAAAGCAAGCAAAAGGAAAAGGGGGTCTAATTTTTGTATCTGGTGTGGATCAGAGGAAAGACGGTGCATGGTCTCTCAAGAACTCCATGCTATACCCTGAGAAAACTATAACTGAAAGAGATGTATGTACCCCAATGTTCACGCAACACTTTTTACAATGGATAGGACATGGGAGCAACATAGATGTCCATCGACAAATGAAGGGATACAGAACTGTGGTGTATATATATGCAATGGAATATTATTCAGCTATAAAGAACACATTTGAGTTGGTCTTAATGAGGTGGATGAAGCTAGAGCCTATTGTGCAGAGTGAAGTAAGTCAGAAAGAGAAAGACAAATATTGTATTTCAACATAAGTGGATAGAATCTAGAAGGTGGCACTGATGAGCCTATTTGCATGGCAGCAGTGGAGATGCAGACACAGAGAACAGAGTTCTGGAAGCAGCAGGGGAATAAGAAGGTGGGACAAATTGAGAGAGTAGCATGGAGACATATACGTTACCATCTGTAAAATAGATAGCCACTAGGATTTTGCTGTATGATACAGGGAGCTCAACCCAGTGCTTGGTGACAACCTAGGGGATGGGATAGGGAGGGAGATTAGAGCGTGGTTCAAGAGTGAGGAGACATATGTATACCTGTGTCTGATTCATGTTGATGTATGGCAGAAAACAACTCAATATTATAAAGCAATTATCCTCCAATTAAAATAAAACAGTATAATAATCCCTAAAAATAAAAGAACTTTATCAAAAAAAAAAAAAAAATGAACTTCATGCTGCAATGTGTCCAAAAGGGGAAAACGGACAATTGCAGAACCTAGATGGAAGAACCTAGATGGAAATGGCAACCCACTCCAGTGTTCTTGCCTGGAGAATCCCAGGGATGGGGGAGCCTGGTGGGCTGCTGTCTATGGGGTTGCACAGAGTTGGATACGACTGAGGCAACTTAGCAGCAGCAGCAGACACAAATTGTGTAGGAAGTACTATAATACCAAGGATGCAGCATCTGGGTACCATCTGTAATTTGTTGTCTTTTCACATGGAAGAGAATTGTACTTTGCTTATTGACTGACACCTACTTTTCAGAAGCAGCTGAAAGTGGTTTACAAGTTAATATTTGATTTACACGGTTCTAAGGTATGGGCGCAGAATTTACCTATGAGGACAGAATTCTGCTTAGACTAAGGAACATTTTCCCAGTTCAGTTTCTTCAATGATTGAATGAGTTATTTTTGGAAGCAAACTATTTTAACTTTCTAGCTTCTACTGAAAGAAGAATCACAAACTTCTTGAGCAGGATGCTACAAGGGACACACAAAGGAAAGACAGGGAAGAGGCTCTGTGTCACAGGTCATAAAGAGGTAAGAGAGGTACACAACACGAGTTTGTAAAAAGTGAACTAAGAAAGTACTAGAAGAGTGTGGGACTGTGAAAGGGTTGGTAGCCTCATAAGTTAGTATATAGTTCAAAAACACTTGTAACACACCATTGCTGCTGCTACTGCTGCTGCTAAGTCGCTTCAGTCATGTCCGACTCTGTGCGACCCCACAGACGGCAGCCGATTGGGCTCCTCCATCCCTGGGATTCTCCAGGTAAGAACACTGGCGTGGGTTGCCATTTCCTTCTCCAATGCATGAAAGTGAAAAGTGAAAGTGAAGTCGCTCAGTCGTGTCTGACTCTTAGCGACCCCATGGACTGCAGCCTACCAGGCTCCTCTGTCCATGGGAGTTTCCAGGCAAGAGTACTGGAGTGGGGTGTCATTGCCTTCTCCGTAACACACCATTAGGCCATCATTATACAATAAGCTTTGTTTCTCCAAAGGAATCACTGTGACACTTGTATTAGTTGCCTAGTTTGTGTTGTCTGTGCTCACTCTTTGCTGCCTAAAAGTGTGGTGATGTACTCCTCTCCTCATGCCTGCAGACCACAGCATAATTGGCTCTTCTCTTTTTCTAAAATATCAGAAAAACAAAATAACATAGCATCCAGTAGAGAAAAAAAATTCTGATGTCTAATTATATGTTTGAGTAGATATAGAATCATGGATATTATATTTTCTGACAAGAAATATTTCTCTATTATTTTAATATAATATTCCTCCTTAGACACTTGTAACAATATTTATCTTGGCTTTATGCTTCTCTCTGCCTTTGAAATGTTTACCTTCGGGACCACTGATAAAAAAAAAAATTGTATTTGGTAAATCTGCATTAAGAATCACTTCTTTCACTGACAAGATATTTAAAATGTCATTTATGCCTTGTGAAGGCTTTTAGAAAAATCCAGAGACCTAGACCCAGATGACCCAAACTGTGTTTCTGCAAGGACTGCAATTTCCTTTTGAGGATTATGGTTCCAGGGAAGATTGCTTCTAAGTATCTGTGAGAGAAATACTTTCCAGGATTAATGCTGTTGTTTACTCTATATTGATTTTCATAGCATCTCACCTCATCTCATATAAAGGACAAGCAATAAAGCACAGTTTAATTATGGTAATATTAAACATAACAGTGAAATCATTCCTTAAACATGTGAGATCAAAGTGTATCTTCAGGATGTGCTTTTTGACAACTGATTCTCAAGTATAGTGAATTTCTATTGTTTGTTCTACCAGTCATTTTCCTTTAAAAATCAAAAAGCCTAAGAATAAGAATTAGAGTAGGTCTCCTGCTCCCAAACATCATCTAGTTATGAAATAAGAATGTAAGAGTAGTCCTTTGAAGAGAATGGACTTTTGAGTTGAAATATGCATGTTCATTGATCACAAGTGGATGAGAAATGTCACCAAGTTATTACACAGAAAGGTGCTGATTGAAAATAGGTGACCTTTACCAAACGTGTGTGAACAACTTTTACTATTCATTAAAGTATAAGATATCTTCGTAGTCCATAAGATGTATGAAACATATTAAATAATATCAGTGGTTACTGGCATAGCAAACTTTTTAATTAATCAAATTGTTACTCTCCATTTGTGTTTTTTGACATTTCATAAAGGTGACATGGAGGTGCAAATTTCTCTTCAGAATGGCAGAAACTTAACTACCCAAGTGGAAGAAAGAAGCTTATGAATAAACTATTGTTCTTGAATTCAGATAATTATATTACCTGTCCTTGTTTACAAAGAATTTATACATGTTAGTGTCTGTCACCAGGAATACAAAAGTGAATGAAACTCACATAGAGACTGCCATCAAAGAATTTGGAATTTTACATTATTCAATGGTGTAATGAGTTCTGAGATTGGAGTAGAAGGGGAATAAAGTTCATTACAGAAAGTGGAGGAGGAGCACTTTAGTAGACAAGTAGGGGCTGAAAACTATTTAGACAAAGTGACATCTTATGCTCTTCAGGTCAAGAGATCTAGCCAGGCAAAAAGCTAACTTAATATGATGGGTGGTGGACATAAAATCTCAGGAATAAGGAATCAAAGGCAGCTGGGAAACAGGCTGCTAGGGGTTAGGTAAGACTGGAGATTTGCAGCACCCTGAACATCTGTAAAAATGGATGTTTCATGAAGGGTGGGATGATATCCTAAAAGAGAGGTGACATTCCAAGGGAAATCTTATTTTTTTATTTTTTTTATAGGCTCTTTTTTTTTTTTTTCATTGTTTGCTTTTTTTATTTGAAGGGAAAGAAAGTGAAAGTTGCTTAGTCGTGTCCAGCTCTTTGTGACCCCAGGGACTATACAGCCCATGGAATTCTCCAGGCCAGAATATTGGAGTGGGTAGCCTTTCCCTTCTCCAGGGGATCTTCTTAACTCAGGTATTGAACCTAGGTCTTTTGCAGGCGGATTCTTTACCAGCTAAGCCACAAGGGAAGCCCTTTTTATTTAAACTTATTTTTAATTGGAGGGTAATGGCTTTACAATATTGTTCTGGTTACTTCTGTATTATCAACATGAAGTAGCCATGCCACTGCTGCTAAGTCCCTTCAGTTGTGTCTGACTCTGTGCGACCCCATAGATGGCAGCCCACCAGGCTCCCCCGTCCCTGGGATTCTCCAGGCAAGAACACTGGCGTGGGTTGCCATTTCCTTCTCCAATGCATGAAAGTGAAAAGTGAAAGTGAAGTCGCTCAGTCGTGTCCAACTCTTCGCGACTCCATGGACTGCAGCCCACCAGGCTCCTCCATCCATGGGATTCTCCAGGCAAGAGTACTGGAGTGGGGTGCCATGCTCTCCTCCAGGAGATCTTCCTGACCCAGGGATCAAACCCACATCTCTTATGTCTCCTGCACTGACAGGCGGGTTCTCTACCGCTAGCACAACCTGGGAAGCCTAGGACTAAACTGCTGCTACTGCTGCTGCTAAGTCACTTCAGTCGTGTCCAACTCTGTGCAACCCCATAGACGGCAGCCCACCAGGCTTCCCCGTCCCTGGGATTCTCCAGGTGAGAACACTGGAGTGGGTTGCCATTTCCTTCTCCAAAGCATGAAAGTGAAAAGTGAAAGTGAAGTCGTTTAGTCATGTCCGACTCTAGCAACCCCATGGACTGCAGCCTACCAGGCTCCTCCATCCATGGGATTTCCCAGGCAAGAGTACTGGAGTGAGGTGCCATTGCCTTCTCCGTGAATTAGCCGCAGGTTTACATATATTCCCTCCTCCTTGTGGAGAAGGCAATGGCAATTGATTTGGGTTCCCTGAGTCATACAGTAAATTCCTACTAACTATCTAATTTCACACATGGTAATATACATGTTCCCATGCTACTTTCTCACTTTGTTCCTCCCTCTCCTTCCTCTAAGGGAAATATTTAACACAGAAGTCATGTGATCAAGACTGTCTTAGAGAGGTCAGTCTTCTGGGATTAGGGAACATTACTGTGTGAAAAAGAGTTTAACACAGAGATCATAAGGAAGGAAAAGATGATAGAGGTGTGAAATGTGGGGAGGCAAGGATGAAAATCCAGCTGAGAAAGATTTAAAGAGCAAGATTGAAAGGACCAGATGTTCGTTGAATACGTAAGATGTGAAGGCAAAAATGAGAGCTGGATTTCTAACTTGGCCTACTGGGTAGGTTAGAATATCATTTGCTGAGCTATCAAAGACAGAATAGTATGATGGGAAGATGCAGTGATCCCTTCTTCCTTCCCACCTTTTTTTCTTCCTCCACATCCTGCTTCCTTTCTTTCTTTCCTTTAACAAATCAAAAACAGCTATATGAAAGATACTTATCTAGATACTGAGGCTAAAGAAGTGAATAAAACAAGGCTTCTATCTTCATAGAGATTATGGTTCCAACTGAAGAAACTACCACTGGACAATAAATAAGTGGTACCTACCAGACTAACAATAAGGGGAAAGAAACAAAAAGGATGATTCGGGGTATAATGGTAAGATAAAAACTGTGACATCTGCTGTTTAATTTTAGCTACAGTTAACAACGACAACAACACAAAGTAGTACACAAAATAAGCAGCTTCTGTTGGAGTAATACCTAGTATTTTACCCATGGAATGAAAGGGTTAACATGTTAGCCTCCTAAGAATGTCAGGGTTATTACATTTAAATAGCACAATTTGAATTTGATTGCCCTGCAAATGTCCAGACAAGAATGGAGGTTTTTCTATTAGGTCACAGTCCAAAGGTAGGAGAATGTAAATTCTACTCCATGTCAAAATAAGCAAGTATGGCCATTTATAAACCCTGCCATTTTTCCTAAACTCAGGAAGTGAAATAAATTTGCTCACCTAATCCTGCAAAACAGAGTCCCTGAACGTCACATATGGATACATCCTTGGCCAATTGCATGCTCATTCAGCCTCTGGTTTGGGTTCAAGTCCTGCTTGTGAACTTTTACAAACCCTTGGTACAACATTTTAGTAGTATCTTATTCTCTCATCCTTCAGCCCACCAAATCTAATTTTCTTCCTGGTATATTTTTGTTTTCCTTAAAATTGAAGGAAAACACACACACACACACACACACACACACACACACATATACTCAATATGAAGTAGTGAAAATATAACACAAAATTCAGAATAAAGCATCAAGAAATCTGTCTCTCCCATTCTGAAAATTCTTAAATGAGCTCCCATTATTCCTGGGTTGAAATTCAAACACTTTACATAGACAAATGTGAAGTTGCCTCTTCTTACACATACAACACTTCATCAAAACATTATGTCAAACGAAATGGCAACCCACTCCAGTATTCTTGCCTAGAGAATCCCAGGGATGGGGGAGCCTGGTGGGCTGCCGTCTATGGGGTCGCACAGAGTCGGACACGACTGAAGGGACTTAGCAGCAATGTGGTCCTGGAGGGGTTCAGTTTTCTGCATCTTCTGGATAGTGTCATGCTCAGTAGTAGCTTATAACCCTTCCCCTTCTGTCTTAATTCCAGCTATATCCTTTCATTTACAACTTAGGAAACTACTATTAGGTTTTCCATGGCCACTCCAAGTTAAGTCAGGAGGTCTCTCCGGGCGTGAATAACATCCTCTACATATCTTTCATGATCACATACCAGAGTGTATTATAACTGGTCTTTCTCTTGTCTGCTCCCTGCTACTAACGGGAAGAGTATGCTATGCAGAGGAATGAGGACTTGTCAATATGTGTCCATAGCAGCTAGCAGAGTACCTGATACCTAAGAGGTACACACTAAATCTAAGTACATTAAGTGAGTGAATGGAAGAATTTTGGGAAATGTGCTTGAAACTTACCCAGTCCTAAGGAAAGCAAAACTCTCATTATTTAGGTAGTTTCCTTAATCATAGCATACAGCCCATATAACAGATTAGTTTGGAATATCCATTCACTTTTTGTTCAATAGATATTTTCTGAAAATGTACTCTATGGTAGGCTCTATTTTGGGCACTGGGAAGCAGCTATGAATACAAGAAAAAAAAATAACAACAACAAAAATCCCTGCCCTCATGCAGCTTACATTCTAATATCTAATGAGGGGCAGGGAAACCAAAAAAAAAAAATCAAATAAATTTAAAAGTTTACATTTAATGAAACGCTAGCCATTCTAGAAGAAAACAGTATAGAATAATGTGGGAAAATATGGGCAGGTTTTCAATTTTAATAATATTAATAAATTATCTAAAATTTGTGTCCATACTAATAAAATATATTTCCCTTTGTCTTTTGTAGATTTGAGCAAGAACAAAGAAATTTGGCAGTTGGGAATAAAAAGAGATAAAAGGTTAAATAGGTGAGAGAACTGAAACCTGTATCCTTGCCATTTACTTTCGGGAAAGAAGAAAAATTGAAGTGACAAATAATGAAGCTTTAGAACTGCATTCCTAGGTTGAAGAGAACTGAATTTGAGAAGTCAGCCTTTTGTGATGAGTTTGGACCTTGGTATAGAGCTATCCTGGGTAGTGCTAAAGTCAAAAATTTCTCCCCATTGAGAAGTGGAATTGGAAAAGCAACGATCACCCTGCTCCTTCTAAACTGCAAAGAATGAAATACGTTAGCGATGCTTTGAATTAAATACTGTTATGTGTGTGTGCTAAGTTGCTTCAGTCATGACTGACTCTTGCGACCCTATGGACCATAGCAAGTGTTAGCAAAGAATTAAGCATGTTAGCAACATGCTAGAAACACATAGCTTGGGACTTCACTGGTGGTCCAGTGGTTAAGAATCTGTTTGGCAATGCAGGGGACACCGGTTCCATCTCTGTGCCGGGAACTAAGATTCCCACATGCACAGAACAAAGTCCAGTCAACACAACTAGAGTCCATGTGTCACAACTAAGACACAATGGAGCCAAATAAATAAATAGATATTAAACAGAAATATGTTGCTTTATAAAACATCCAATTGCTTTATATCCAGAGTGAGTAAGTGGAAATAAACAATAAAGTAAAATGTTTCTCAAATTTCATCCTTCTGTAATGAAAAAAGCTTCTTGAGAGTTTTATCAACCTTTAACCCAGGTAAGCTGGGCTGTAAGTCATATCCTATGTAGGCCCTCGAATACTCCAGAAGCACCCAAAGAGCAGTGTGGGGAAGAATTAGATCAGCACTTATTGACCAGCTGCGTCAGTTTTCCTGGGAGGTTGGAAACGCAGAAACTGGACTTCACTCCAGAACCTCTCAACAGGCTCAATTCTATAACAGCAATTCTCAACTTGGCTGCATATTAGACAGATATGCAGTGATTAGGCCACATTCCTATATATTCTATACTCAGAATAACCTGCATACATCTCAAAACTGTTTCCTGGGTCTTTTGTCAGGTCTACTAAATCAGTACTCCAGGAATGAGACCCAGAGTCACTGATCCCTATGTATAACAAAATGTAAAGATACGTGACTTGGAGGATGGAAAATGATGAATTCCCTTGCAGAAAAAAACATTTCATTTATTGAGATTACTTGAATCAACTTACAACATATGAAATACTTTTGCATATACATATAAATGCATAAATGTTATTTGATAACTTTTCAACTGTATAACTAGATGACTTAAATTCCATAGCAAGAGACTTCCTTGGTGGCCCAGTGGTTCAGAATCCTCCTGCCAATACAGGGGACACAGGTTTGATGCTGGGTCTGAGAAGATTCCACATGCCACGGAGCAACAAAGCCCGTGTGCACAATTACTGAGCGGGTGCCCTAGGGCCTGTGATCTGCAGCAAGAGAAGCCATCCAAGTGAGAAGCCTGTGTGCCACAGCTAGAGCTGCTGCTGCTAAGTCACTTCAGGCGTGTCCGACTCTTAGTGACCCCATGGACTGCAGCCTTCCAGGCTCCTCCACACATGGGACTTTCCAGGCAAGAGTACTGGAGTGGGGTGGCATTGCCTTCTCCGATGCCACAGCTAGAGAGGGGCCCTCACTTACTGCAACTAGAGAAGGCCCACACGCAGCAACAAAGACCCAGCACAGCAAAAAATATAAAATAATAAATTCTATAGCAAGATACAGATAAGCTAGTAGACAAGAGAAAATGATAGGCTTGACTCTACCAGGAAATAGACTTTTAGATAGTCATCTTCAAAATATTTTACAAGTATTCCACAGAATATTTCTTATGCTAATAATAAAATCATATTACATATAAATTAGTTTCATGAATTTGCTTCTCTTTGACAGGGAGGCCTGGCATGCTGCTGTTCATGGGGTCACAAAGAGTCGGACACAACTGAGTGACTGAACTGAACTGAACTGAAACAAGAAGCCAGAATACTTCTTCTGTGAAAGATACAATAGCGAATAATTACAGCTTTGGACATACTACAGTCTATGTTCTCACCTATTCAAGCCTGTTTTTATAGCATGTAAGCAGTCATTGACAAAATAGGCAGATTTATCTAAGCTATCTCCCAAAATGCTTTCTTTAAAACAACATCCACCCGTCTGTCTAAATCCAATAGAAGAAAAAAATATATATATATGTGTTCCTAAAATTCAAGTGTACTGATATTAGCAGTGTCAGGACACAGTTCTAGTTTCTGGTAAGGTCCAAGGGTGCATTATTTTTAAGGAGAAAAATGTCCCACATTTTTCTTCTTGACAGATAAGGTGAGGGACTCGTAAGGTTTCTGGTTTATAATAATAATTATTACTTCCTGAGCATCTGAGCTGCTGTAAATGTGTTGTATTAATAATCACTTCTATTTTACACAATGCTGCTATGGGATTGGTATTATCATTTGCTCCAGTTTAAAGTTCATAAAATTAAAGTTGAGACACCCCAACTGATTTGTCACAGAGCTAGCAAAAGCACTCAGTGGGATTTGACCCCAGGTAATTGAACCTAGAACCTATACTTTCCACCACTACATATTTCTGACTTTTACATTGTCTACTGAGACTATGAATATGTATGATGCTGGGCCAATTATAATCTTTTAGCTTGTAAGAAACACAGATGTGCTCAGCTTGAATTGGTTAATGGAACTGAAACTGCAGAGAAAAATGTGGAAAACAGGAAAAAGTCTCACCATGGCATGGCGTGTCTGGAATACCACCCAGGATAACATAGCCTTACTCTGCTCCGCAGGGAGCATTCCTTCATTTTTGTGTTTAGTCATTATAGTAAGTCAAAAAATGTTTGCCTTTTCATTGAGCTAAGGGAATTAACTTCTTATTGCCTACCAACTTCATGACTTCAGCTTATTCATAATTTCTACAGACCATCATCTCCATGTTTCTCGACTTCTGCTCCTGCCCATCTACCATTGTTTAACTACACTGAATTTATATTTAAGGTCACTAAATCAGCTATATGTTACATAACACATCCTTTATTGGCATGCTTATTTTGAAAGGTTCCATGATAGCCATTGGCCACTCTGGAAATGGCTGTCATAGACCTTCATCTTTGGTCATATCCACAGTGGTGTGTAGAGTCTAGACATACAGCCATACTTTCTGAGTGGGAAGACCTCAGCATGGTGGTTGTTCTGCATAACAAGCTCCTCTGAAATATTGCTTTTTATAGATCATGTCGATTCTTTTGGAATAGTAATAAAGGAGATTATCTATACACCTTGGCTTTCTGTAATTCATATACACCACTAGGATAAGCCAATAGCTTCCCATAAAATCTAGAGAATGGAAAGTAAACTGCTGGTAGCTGGCGATTTTACATTTCTTGATCATGTTTCTAATCATTACTGAATCCATCGCTTGCAGTATCTGGTTCAATATTATCTGTTTATGTGTTTCAGAACATGTTAGAGCATAAGAAAGGATCATATTTTACAACTATGCAGCTTATCTAGCTTTCAGTACCATGTCAACATGTCTTTGGATCTGATAGCTCATCATAAAAGATTTTTCAGGTCAATCCCAATTTTATAACATCTCTCACTTTTTGCCCTAGGTTGAATCAAATTTTGCTTTGGATAATATTGTCACAATATCAACATGATTAGCTTCAACAAATCTCTGTGTACATATGGAAAGGCTTATGTAAAGTCAGTAGAGCAAACAGACTCCTGAACATTTCAATCTATCTTTTTTTAGTCCACTTTCGAACATTCAATCACAACTGTTAACTTGTTTATTTTTTCTAATACCATGAATTTATTTTGCCATGAACATAACTTCTCCTTAACTTGCTTTTAATTGCATTTCAATATAAGAATCATGGGCTTTATATCTCTTCTCTTTATTTGATTTTATCTTGACAGTATGTCTACCTCTCTTGGAAAGATGTTTATATGGCAAATACTCAATTTCAGTACGGATTATCTCAATAGTAGAGTGCTTTTTCTGTCAGTAGTAATCAGAACCAGCTTGATGCAAAAGCTTGAGCATTTAGCTCTTTCAATACCTAAAAGAACAAAGTGTATGCTTCTTTCAAGCACTGGTAGCTATGGAGCTTACAAACTCATTTATTTTGAATAAGCGAAGAATTAAACTATTCTAAAGGTGATATAATTAAGCTTCACTATCTTAAAAATCATCTTAAAATATTCATGAGTGATCACATTAAATATCAGAAAAGGTCACCATGTATAAAGTGATGAAACGTATAGTGTAAAGAGCTTTAAATACCACCTGACCTAAGTTTGAATCACAGCTTCCCCAGCCCAGTCTCCCAGGCTGCATCTCTCCAGCTGGAAAATTGGGGTAAATAAATTGGCATCAACCCCATTTTGACCTGATGATGATATAACCATACACACAAAATTTATACCCCAACTCTCTGGCATTCAGGAGTCCTGTAGACACTGTCTCTCATTGTCTTTTATAGAAAATATCACCTACTGAGAAGCAGGTTATAAATCATAAGACAAGTTGTATAAAGTCTTAACAGATTTTGTTGTGTTGTTGTTAAAACTTTGAAACTGCCTATTCTAAGTGAGGTTATCCTATAAGGTGTTTTTTTATCTCATAGAAGGAATAAATTACCATCAAATGAATTAAAAAACAGGAGTCAGTATAGAACCGAGAGGTAGGGTGGAAGATGGGGATACAACATGAAAAAAAACTCTGATTGAAGCAGCAGATGCTACCCAACATAAACAACTCCTAGTTCTCAAATGTACCCAAGATTTTCTTCATTCTCTTTTAATGTGTAATCCAAATTAAAGCAAAAGTTACACTGATAAAATCCCTTTAAAATTTTTAAGTATATCTTTTTAAACAAAAACTACAACTGCCTTCAGGTTTTAAAATAAATATTTCATTACACACTAAGCACGTCTTTCAAGGGTCATGTACATTGATTCAGTACATCTTGGGCTTCCCAGATGGCTTGTGGTAAAGAATCAATCTGCAATGAGGGAGACCTGGGTTTGATCCCTGGGTGGGGAAGATCTGCTGGAAAAGGAAATGACAGCCCACTCCAGTATTCTTGCCTGGAAATCCCAAGGGCAGAGAAGCCTGGAAGTCTACAGTCCATGGGGTTGCAAGAGTTGGGCATGACTTGTTCATAGTGCTGTGCTCAGATCTCAGTTATGTCCGACTCTATGATCCCATGGACTATAGCCCACCAGGCTTCTCTGTCCATGGAATTTCCCAGGCAACAATACTGGAGTGGGTTGCCATTTTGGAAATGATTTAGCAACTAACAACAATAAACAAGAAAAGTTCACTGGGTATGATATCATATGGATTTTTAACTTGGTACAAAGAATAGTTCATAATACAGAGATGTTATCAGCAATGTGTAAATCTGTTACTAACAGATGTGACCCTGTTTGGGTATTATTGCCTCTTCTTGTGTATCATTGTTGCTTAAAGTATAAACAAAGAAGATGCCAAAGACTCAAGGAGAGCAACTAGTCAACACTTCTCGAGGTATCTTTAATCAGTTGAAAAACCACCTCCCTGGAGAAAAGTCTCAGTGCAACAGAGGGAAATAAATGTCTTCAGACTGGCTGAAAACATACAAACAACCAACTAGTACACATCAGTGCCTGTGGGTGTCCTAAAAATATTTTATTCCTGTGGGGGAAGCAATAACATCAGCCTAAAAAGCTCTCTAGAGATTTTGGAAGGCTAGCCAATTAATATAAACATTGTTTTGACATCTCTATAAAATGTCCCATCTCAGGATATCCATAGGAGAAAGGCAGAAACAGCATTTCATGAAATATGAGTGCTCATTTTAAAAAGTGCATCTAAGATACCATTATAAATCTTTATACAAAAACAGCTAGATTTTACTTTGTGCTTTAGCATAACAGATGCTATTGAAATTCATACTGTATAAGTATTATCTCATGACAGTATACATTTGTATTTTAAATAATGTTTGTCTCATTGTTAGAAAATCATTTTGAACTATAAATTCTACATCATAACAAGGTAAGTGGTTGCTATCATTCACTCATGTGGTTAGAGTGCTAAGCGATCAATTTGCCATACATAATTATAGGGATAAAATAATTTTATTTTTTTATTTCATAGAAATTTACATGATGTGGGATAAAATTATGCTTACTATATTTACACATGCAAAGTAAAATAGAAAAGAAAAAGTTTATATAATTAAATCTAACTTTGAAAGAGTTATTTCCATTCTCTCTAGATATTTTTTAACAAACTTATGAGGAAAAGGGATTTAAAAGAAATAATGTAAGCTAGCTTGTCTAAATTACCTAGAGAATTGCCTTAACTCATGTAAAACACAAGTTTAACCTTAGTTCACTCTTGTTTGATAACAAAGTGCAACTTCAAACATAACAGACAAGATATAAACTGAATATATTATTGAAGAATTCTCCCATCAAAAATAAGTATTTTGAAAGAAATTTTTCTTTTTATTAATCTATCTCATTCATTTCTTATATAAAAACCATAAAATCATATCAGTGGCATGATAATTCTTTTCGGTTCATTTCTCTTAACAGCTACATCAGAAATTTTATTTAAATTTTAATTGCTAAATGGACTCTATTAAAATATTCAGGGATTTAGTCTTAAATCCTTCAACCCGGAGGGAACTCAGGAACGTTGTTAAAGTAAAATGCTGCACAAAATCCCAACTCTCATTTGCAAATTTTCTTTCCATCTGATTTAACTTTGAAGCTTTTAGACTGAGAGCTTTTACCAGATGACATCAACAAAATACTTCAATCAAAATCAAGTTACCTTAGTGCCGCACAATTCACTAGATTTCTTTTAAAAGGTAAAATGAGAAATGAATTCTCTTTTCATATTTCCTTTTATTTTTCTCTCGATGCTAGGCGGAATACTTAAGATTTCCAAAGGAATTGTCCCGTAATATCATGATCCGCAAACACCGGCTTTCATTCTAGGACACTTGCTTATAAACTAAGCCTGCTCTTGACATAAACAGTCACTTGCTGCAGTGCAGAATGTCAGTTTAGTGAGAACTTTCAATGCAGAAATTCAGCGCCATGCAGTCACTCAGATCAAGCGGCACTTACCTTAATTGAAATATTCACTGTGAAAGAGGTGAGAAATCAGTCAAATCAACCGTGAACGGGGTGGGGAGAGCGAAGTTTCCAATCAACACCCTCGGAGTAGCTGCATGCTGGGCTCTTTCCGGTTTATGTTCAGCCCCTCACTGTCTAAGAGAACAAATAAAAAAAAAAAAAGAGAGAGAGAAGCTGAAATCCTCTGAGGTTCCAGTGAGTAAATGAGGACTAAGCGATGTTTCTGAACGGGGAGCTTCTCGGTGAGTGTGATGTCTTTGGTGGCTCCCTAACTGCCGTGATAGGCTGCGGTCAGGTCCCTGGAGCGGGGCGATAGTCATTGACCTGATTAGCAGGAAACGCTCCCTGTGTGCAGGCAGCGCACGCCGAGGGGTTAGTGGGTCTCCTGGGAACTGGAAAAGGCACCGGGGACACTTGGGAATCTTGTCTTTCCCAGCCTCGTGGATGAACTCCAACTCCGACTGTAATTTGCAAGGAGATTAACCACAGGGGTCAGCCGCGGAAGGACTTGAAATAAACGTGCTTTCTCCTGCTGTTTTGCCAGGTGCTTTCGTGTTAGATAGCAGGTACAGTGAAACAATTAATCGACCGACAGAGCTGATGTGTAAGACAAGACGAAAGCTGAAAAATGTTCAAAGCGATGTGATAAAAGAGAGCTGGGCTTGTCTTTGCCCCAAGCCTGATACATACTTCAACCTTTGTCTAAGTAAAACGTTTTTAAAGGTTGATCACAGCCCTCCAGGGCGCAACTCTGATTTCTAAAAAAAGGAAGTATTCGTACTAAATACGCATGTTTGGCAGGTTCTTACAGACACATGCACTCAAACCTAGACACAGGTTGTGTAGTTTTTCAAATAGCGTTTTCGATTAGCATCACACTTGCCAAAAATGTTTGAATTATAGTGTTAACCTGAGTAGCATGGGAGAATGCATCATCATACTTAACAAAATCTCTTCTATTATTTTTGAAATACTGATTTTCTAAAACAAAAACAGGCAAGGGAATGAAAGAATCTAAAATGTCAAACAACATATTAAACGTAGTCACGTGCCTTTAACAACCTGCTGATACCCCTCCATTGACCACATGAGAAGCTCTGCAACACCTCAAATATCAAAAGTTACCTCTTCCTCCCAGAGATCTAATTCTCTCTAAAAGGTCACCTAATTAAATGCCAAAGTCTCAAATGGTTAAGTTTTGATAACTCTCACTTCCATAGCAGAAAATTATTTCAATAATATAAAAAGAACTGATGAAAAAAGTCATTTGCATGTCTTGAGGGTGAGAAAAATCTCAGTGCCAGGGAGAAAAACTGACAAATGTCCTCTCACAATGATGATGTGTTCAGCATTTCTGCTTTTCCAAGTAGGTCTCACTTGGGACATATGGCATTCCCTTGATGTCTGTGTGTATGTGTATATGTGTGTGTGAGAGAGAGACAAGGAAGGGGGGCAGCTATTGAGAGAGAGAAAGGTATATTTACAATATACAAATATTGCTATATTTATAATATTTACATGTATTTTAGAAAAATCTCAAATTTAAATAAAGGGATGCACAAATCATACATAATGGAGAATAGGTTTGCCTTCTATATCCCTAAGTAAATGTTTTTTTGAAAAAGTATTTCATTAAAATACAAGCTCTTTGATGATGGGACTTCTTGGACAAAATAAAACTTCAGTGTAACTGAGTTGCTATGATAGGGTAAACACTTGAATTTAAAACAGGGATGCCCCAGAGAGAAGCCCCAGGAGAGCTGATCCGGTTTCTCTTGCAGAGGAGGTCTCTTGCTCCCTCAGCTGGTGACGGTTGAGAGCTGAAGGTGAGGAAACCCAGTCAATAAGATTCAGGAAAAGGAGACTAACTCCTGCCACCATTAAGCTGGAAATCCGTTATTCAATTATTGACTTGCATTAGAGGGCTCAAGTAGAAAAGAGCTGCTTAAATAAAAACTGAGGCACATAAATAAACTGAAAATAAATAGCAAACAGGAAATATAACTGCTAATTTCTTCTGCAAGGATCCTGGCTAGCTGTTAACCTAACACTTGTGAATGAAAATCTGATGGATTCCATGGTTCTAATGTTTAACTGGTCTTCCAGTTAAAACATTCTGATCTATTTGTTTACATTTCATTCTAAGCACCTGAAATAGTGGTTTCTTATGAAACATTTAAAAAACTTAAGACAGTGCTTATTTTCTCGAACCCCATCCATTAGCAATGACGGTCACTGACTAAGATGTGTACATTCTAAGTTAAGCTAATTTTGTGCCATGGTAGATTTTTTCTACCTGGAAAGTCCTGACTGCATCAGACTGCACTATTGATCCTTCTAAACTATAGCTTCCCACTTGGCTCAAATGGTAAAGAATCCACCTGCAATGCAGGAGACCTGGGTTCAATCCCTGGGTCAGGAAGATTCTCTAGAGAAGGAAATGGCAATTCACTCCAGTATCCTTGCCTGGGAAATCCCATGGACAGAGGAGCTTGGAGGGCTACAGTCCATGGGGTCCCAAAGAGTTGGACACAACTGAGTGACTTTTACTTTTGCACTCTAAAGTTTTCTACAGGGAGTAGAGTAATTCTGAAGTAGTTTTTTTTTTTTTTTCTTTTAACCCATGTTGAACAAATAATTGGTTTTATGTGAAAATACACACATGAATAACATAGCAGAATACTAATAATACTATTTTAGAGGGACCGTAGAGAGGATCCAGCAGTGATAATTATAGGTATTGCATATTAAATACTTGGTATGTGCCAGATGTTCTGCATACACTTCAGCTCTAGCTATTGTACACGGAGTCCTTAGAACATCATATAAAGCAAACATTATCTTTTAATTTTTTTAATCAATTAAGCTAAGGCTCTGGGCTTCCCTCATGGTTCAAATGATAAAGAATCTGCCTGCAGTGCAGGAGACTGGGTTCTATCCCTGGGTTGGGAAGATCCCCTGGAAAAAGAAATAACAACCCACTCCAGTATTCTTGCCTGGAGAAGTCCATGGACAGAGGAGTCTGGCAGGCTACATTCCATCGCAAAGAGTCAGACATGATTGAGCACACACTCACACTGAGAAGTTAAATAAATTTACCACTGCCACACGGCCAATACAGAGCAAATCCAGAATTAAAACTCAGGTCACTTTAACTGTGATAACCCTCAAGCTGGGAAAGATTAAAGGTAGAAGGAGAAGAGGGCAACAGAGGATGAGATGGTTGGATGGCACCACAGATGCCATGGACATGAACTTGTGCAAACTCCAGGAGATGGTGAGGGACAGGGAAGTCTGGCATGCTGCAGTAAAAAGGGTCATGAAGAACTGGATACGACTTGGTGACTGAAGAACAACACTTTAACTGCAAAATCTTGATGCTTAGAAATTCCCTAACACCAAACAGACAAAAATAATTGCTTCCAAAAGTAAAGGAAATTTATCTTGCTTTTATGATTTGCAAAAAAACATTTTTCATCCTTAAAAATGTGTTTTGTGACTGATAAAATATTACACTGTAACAGCTTAACCACAACACACAGTTATCTATATTTGAGCAGAAAATAAAATTCAACAAAAAATAAACTTTTGTCTAAAAAATAAACTAAATCTAGATCTTCTGTGTGATGTAATTTCATTAGCTCACATTGGTCAACTTTAATTTTCCCTTTCTTTTGCAATTCATTTGCCCTCTACCTCAAAATAGTAATTATTGGATTTGTTAAAAATAGGAATATGACCTTACTCTAGCATATGTCTATCGCCAAGAACATTTAGGCCAAAATTAAGATCATTTATGATATGTCAGTTCTCCAAGAGACGTAATGTAACATCAACGATTCAAATAACTATGAAGTTGAAAACTTAATTTTTAGTCTGTTCAAGTTTTATCTAGAAGTTTCTTAAATCTCACACTATTTCATATGCTTTATTGAAATTCTCAGACACATTCACAATCTCAGAAAAAAGTGGTGTGACCATGCTTTTTCAATGCTTCTAATAAAAATTCTATCTAAAAGGAGATAAGAATTCAAATTAATTCACTCTTTAAAATGCCAAGAAATTTCACACCTAGTGTCTCATTTGATTCTTATAGAAATCTTTTAATATATAGTATGATATTTATTTTACTTATAATTTAATGATGGGGACTTTGGAATAAGAGCAGTTGATTGTCCTTTTGGTCTTTAATGCTTAGTAGAAAACCTGATGTCTTCTCTTCTAGATATTGCTCTCCACAATGTCTAACAAATATGTTTGTTGGAGTCATGTTGTAGTTAAAAAAGAATTAAATGGATATCAAAATGGAAGCCTCTCTTTGTTTTAGTATGTCCTAAAGAGTCAGAACTGTGATGTAGTGAAGGAAAAATTACTTTGATGGGTAGGAAGTTTGTGATTTCCCTGTACAGGAATCTTTGCACTTAGATTTCTCATAGATTTTCTTGATGTTAAGTATAACTGCATTAAGACAATTGTTTAGATGTTGATTGTATGGTTCTAATATGAATCTCATCTTACTTCTCTTTCAACTTCAGATTCACATCAGTACCTCTCTGTCTTTTATGTGGTGACTTAAGTATTGGGAGAGAGGAAATCTCAGAATGGTAATGTTAATTCATTTGTTTAATTTCATTATAATTGATGTACAATATTATATAAATTACAGGTGTACAATATAGTGATTCACAATTTATAAAGGTTATGCTTTATTTATAGTTCTTATAAAATATTGGTTATATTCCATGTGTTACACAATATGTTTTCATTTTATATTATGCATAATAGTTTGCACCTTATAATCCTTTATTCCTATATTCTCCCTCAGTTACCTCTCCCCACTGGTAACAACTAGTTTGTTCTCTGTATCTGTGAGTCTGCTTCTTTTTCATTAAATTCACTATGTGTGGTGTGTGGTTAGTCGTTCAGTCAGGTCCGACTCCTTGTGACCCCATGGATGGTAGCCCCCCAGGATGCTCTGTCCATGGAATTCTCCAGGCAACAATACTGGAGTGGGTAGCCACTTCCTTCTCCAGGGGGTCTTCTCGACTCAGGGATCAAACCTGGGTCTCCTGCATTGCAACCAGATTCTTTACCGTATGAGCCATCAGGGAAGTCTGATAAATTCACTAATTTGCTGTAAATTTGAGATATCCCATATAAGTGATATCATACAATATTTGTCTTTGTCTGACTTATTTCAGTTAGCATAGTACCCTCCAAGTCCATGTCCGTTCTTGCAAATTGCCCAGACTTTATTATTTATATGGGTAATATCCCATTGTATAAATGTACCACTTCTTTTTTTTATCCATTTATCAGGGTTATTTTATTGCTTACATTTTTATTGCAACAGATTTGATTTAAATGCAGTGTTAGATTCTTCTGTAAAGCAAAGTGAATCAGTAATACATATACATCTATCCACTCTTTTTATATCAGTGCTATTTATATAAAAAATAAAACTATCAGACTAACAAGCTGTTTATGAAATTGATCTTTTAGCAGTAGTACTGAGCTAACAATAACAGAAGAATGTTGGCTGAATACTAACAGGTTCTTAGTTTATTATATATATTTTTATGTAAAACTGCTTAAAGAAAAATTCCTGGGATAATACTATAGAGCAAGATCAATATGATTTGTTTAGACTTCCCTGGTAGTTCAGCTGGTAAACAATCTGCCTGTGATGCAGGAGATCTGGGTTTGATCCCTGGGTTGGGCAGATCCCCTGGAGGAGGGCATGGCAACTCACTCCAGTATTCTTGCCTGGAGAATCCCCATGGACAGAGGACACTGGCTGGCAAGGGTCCATGAGGTCGCAAAGAGTTGGACACCACTGAGCGACTAAGCACTCAATGTGTATCATTCCCCTGAGATACTTATGGAAAAAGATTAACATTGCAATGCTACAAAATGCCAACAGTTTTGCTCTTAATAGAAAAACATTTGTATTGGAATTCACTTTGCATTAAAAAAGACAAAAATGAATAAATGAGGACTGATCATGGCAATTTAATTAATAAGCTCATAAAAATAGTTTTGACAAGATGGAGAATCAGTGTGAAGTTTTCTTCTTGGGAGGAGATAAAAGACTGAATTTACCAGGCTTTAAGGTAAACTTTTCACATTTAAAGCCAGCTTCCCTCATATATACTCTTGAATTTGAGATACTATGAATTTCTAAAAATAAAGAAAACTAGACTGAATAAAAAAAAGCTTGAATCATAATCAAAATTCTGACACTAACTAGTGTTATAACTCTGAACCATTTAAAAAGTTTCTGGTTAACAATTTCATTGGAAAATGTGAGGAAATTAGGCTATATTATCTCCAATATTTCAGTCAGGTATGAAATTATGTTTTCTATTTGACTAAAATTTTGTGATATTCTCTTTACTTAATTCAGACATAATCAGGCAGTCAAGAAGAAAAGATGGTATACAAATTTTTCCCCTGTCTCATCCTGTCAGGCTAGTAACACTGTTATTTTATTCTATAAATGACATTATAGAAAAAATATTTTGTTTTCATAATTTGAGTATGTTAACAATCAGTGAGGAGTCATTGATTTGAAATTGCACATGATAGATGAAAGCATTTGCTAAGGTCAAGAATATTCTTTAACTTTTTTAGAGTAATTATAATGCCTTCCTTTTAAAGGACATAGCTGTTATATGACATCCAAAATGGATCCTTAGCCTTTTTCTGTATTGTCCTGGTCAGTTAAAAATGAAAGGTGGTTTAATTAAAATGATTGAGAATTAACTTAAGCTAGGAGTATAATTTTAAAATGGAGATATAATATTATATCATATGCAGAGTACATCATGAGAAACGCTGGACTGGAAGAAACACAAGCTGGAATCAAGATTGCCGGGAGAAATATCAATAACCTCAGATATGCAGATGACACCACCCTTATGGCAGAAAGTGAAGAGGAGCTAAAAGGCCTCTTGATGAAAGTGAAAGAGGAGAGTGAAAAAGTTGGCTTAAAGCTCAACATTCAGAAAACGAAGATCATGGCATCTGGTCCCATCACTTCATGGGAAATAGATGGGGAAACAGTGGAAACAGTGCCAGACTTTATTTTTTTGGGCTCCAAAATCACTGCTGATGGTGACTGCAGCCATGAAATTAGAAGACGCTTACTCCTTGGAAGAAAAGTTATGTCCAACCTAGATAGCATTTTCAAAAGCAGAGACATTACTTTGCCGACTAAGGTCCGTCTAGTCAAGGCTATGGTTTTTCCTGTGGTCATGTATGGATGTGAGAGTTGGACTGTGAAGAAGGCTGATCGCCGAAGAATTGATGCTTTTGAAGTGTGGTGTTGGAGAAGACTCTTGAGAGTCCCTTGGACTGCAAGGAGATCCAACCAGTCCATTCTGAAGGAGATCAACCCTGGGATTTCTTTGGAAGGAATGATGCTAAAGCTGAAACTCCAGTACTTTGTCCACCTCATGCGAAGAGTTGACTCAGTGGAAAAGACTCTGATACTGGGAGGGATTGGGGGCAGGAGAAGAAGGGGACGACCGAGGATGAGATGGCTGGATGGCATCACTGACTCGATGGATGTGAGTCTGAGTGAACTCCGAGAGATGGTGATGAACAGGGAGGCCTGGCATGCTGCGATTCATGGGGTCGCAAAGAGTCGGACACGACTGAGCGACTGAACCGACTGAACTGAAGGATATCAAGTATTGGCAGTGACACAGAATATCTATAACACTCATATATTGCTCATGGGAATATAAAATAGTACAACCACTTTGAAACACATTTTGGTAGTTTCTTAAAAATCTAGATGTATACCTATTTTGTGATGTAGCTGTCTTACTCCAAGGTATTTATTCCAGGAAAGAGAAAGTATAGTACACAAATGATTGCCTCTATTCATAATAGCAAAAATAAAAAAAAAGGAAACAGTCAAAATATCTATCAATAGGTGAATGGATAAATTATGGTACATTTATATAGTGAGCTGCTACTCACAATTAAAAGGAACAAACTAGTAACATGCCCAAAACTGAACCAGAGGATCACTGTGCTGACTGAAAAAAATCAGAAATAAGTAACTAACACATGAACCTATTTATTTAGAATTTAAAAATATGGAAACAAAGCCAAAGTGACAGATGGCAGATAAACTGTGATGAAGGATGGGCATGGAATACGTGATGGCAAAATGGTACAAGAAGAGTTTTGGGAGGACGAGAATGGTCAGTACCTTGGATAAGGTAGTGGTTTCTGAGGTGTAAACATTTGTCAAAACTCATCTAATTTATACTTTAAATATGTGCATCTTTATGTTATACCTAAAGTTACAAAAATACACATCTTCCTCATGTGTTCTTTAATTAAACATTACCATAATTAAACTCTTAATACTACACTATATCCATAATGAGATAAAAGTCTGCATGTTTTTCATTCTATTTCCTACTCTTTGAAGGAACCATATTGAAGATGGGATAAAATCACCTACCTTATATTTCTAATGGTTTCTTAAACTGCAGAGAGCATTTCCCATTCAATCAAAGTTTAAGACAACTTTAAGCTTAATGCCCTAATACCTATCCAGATAATAGTTCAGTAAAATTTTATAGGAGGAAATAAAGTGCCATTCCATTTGAAACAATGACTGCTGTGAATTGCTTAATTACTTCTTGATACACATACATCATTGTCCATTTGTTTCTAAGTTCTCTTTAATGTGTACTGAAATCTTACCATTGCATAACTTCAGCATCTCTGCCACAGCGAGTGACTTCATATTACAGAAAAATAATTGGACTTTCTCACCCTCGAACTGCATTTGACAGGCCTTAAGATGGAAATACTTTTATAGCATCATAAAGTTGATATTGTTCCCTAGTGGCTTTAAAAGGATCTCCCTCTTACTCCTATTTAGTTATTTACTAAATTGAACTTTTTCTTTGGGTTTCACCATGACTCCATTAACTTCTGAATACCAGGCTTCATCCTATTCTCAGTTAAACTGACTGTAATATCCAGTTTCCTTTCCTGTCCACTTGCTCTTTTTCTCTGCAGGCCAAAGTCAATAATTTGCTTCTACAGTATAAACAATAGGTGATTTTTTGCTGCTTTGCTGACCTTATTTTATTTATTAAAATTAATGTTAACTTTTCAGATTGTGACATTTCCTGGCAGGTAATCAGAAATAACACTTTTACTACTTCGTGCTCATCAAATATATGGACTAAAGTTTTTGTAGTCATGATGCAGTAGTAAAAATGGGGGAAAATTATCAGGAATTTAACAACACAGCCACACGACAGTAGTAAACAGCAACTGTGAATCCTTGGGCCAGTCCCTTTATCCATATTTGCTTCAGTTTCTTCTGAGAAGAAAAGAGAATAAAGTAATATGAAATTAGTTCGTGTATTGCAGGAATGGTGAAGGACAGGGAAGTCTGGCGGGCTGCAGTCCATGGGGTCACAAAAAGTCGGACACAACTGAGCGACTGAACTGAACTGATATGCAGGAATAAGATTACATGAGTTAGTAGATACACAGCAAGAAGGTAACTGTTACACAATGGGGGCTCTATAAATATCAGCCACTATTCTTAGTTAAACATGAGGTATATGCACTATGTAAATCACATACAATACTTTTGTTTTTAATTATCATGATTATGTCCAATGGGATGTAGACTAAACATATGTCATACTCTATTTTGTAAATCCTAAAAAAATTTCCTATTATATATGTGAAATAAAATTATTGTATCCTATGTTTCATAAGAATATTACAAGGCATAATAATAAATTGCTGCTGGTAGACATTAAAAACTGCAACTCTATCTCAGGGGAGTGATTTTGATGTTTGTAGCAAAACAGTGTGTGTGTGTGTGTGTAGATGAGGTGACTCTCTAGAAATTTATTGAGAAAATATTGTGAAATACATCATTGTTTATAATGGTGAAAAACTGTAAAGACTAATGTGATACTATTGATAAGATGTAGACATCAAAATCTGAAACATGAGTGCAGAGTTTTAATAGAAAAGAATGGAGAATATATTAATAATACAATTTAAGTCTATTTTTATATAGATTAAAGGAAGTTTACAAATGTTGATAAACGACATGTATTCTTGACATAAGTGTTTTGGTGGGTTAACTTAGTACTTCTTATTTGTAAAAATTATAAAACAGGAAAAATAAAGAAAAAGAATAATTTTTAAATTATTTTACTGTTTTATTTTTCAATTCTTTTCTGATTTTTGTTTAGTCTATATAAACAAAGGGAAAGTGAAGTTACAATTTAGATACTTTTTAGATACAATTTTAGATACTTTTATAAAATCCAGATACTTTAAGAGATACTTTAAAGAGATAGATAAGTGAATTCTTCAAGATTAGTTGTTGATTTCTCCACAGATGAGTTTCATATGACATTGTCAGTTGCATCAACTGAAAAACAAAATCAGTACCAACTCCTTCTGACTGATAAGCGGTATTACCTGTTTTCACATTTTCCACTCCATTTCCTTCCATCAAGAATGGGTAAAAAATCAAGAAAACTGATTCCAACCCCACAGAGAAGCAGATCAGCTACTGAGTAAAAGTGTGACTTCTAGGAATAAGCCAGAGTCAAAAAAGTATATTCCACAGTTGGGCAAAAAATCCCTTTTATGTAATTTGCTTTTCATTGTTGAAGGAGCTCTGAAGAGTCTTTGTATTGCAAGGAGGGAATCTGAAATTTATGTTGGTTGTTGGAGTAAAAATAGACAAACTATTTTCTTTCATTTAGTTTGTAATTTTTCCAACTCCCTACTACAAAAATCTAACAGAAATATAAATAGTAAAGGAAACAGTATTGATAGACACCATGTTTCCATCATCCAGCTTCTTTATTTAGCAATTTGTGGCCAATCTTGTTTCCTCCGTATTCTCTCACTTTATTTGCTCACTTTCTCTTGGATACTTCTGAAGTAAATCCTAGACATTTATACTGTGCCATCTGTAAATATTTCAATGTGCTGTGTAAAAGATAAGGGCACCTTTCTTTTTCATTGCAACATATTCAAAATATCATTATGGCAGGGAATTTTCTTTTGCTTTGACCTTAATTTACTAATGCTAATATGCCTATCTTAACAATTAAATCTAGCTTATAGGACTTCAGTATTTAGACTGCACTAACTTCCTCTAGTAGTATAGACTGTTGATATTATTTTATAGCAGCCTTCACAAAGAGGTTAGGTGGCCAATAATATTTCACACTTGATTCCAGAAGTTCCTACCCAAGCCTCCCTATACATCCTACTGATAGTGGTCATGAACAGCATCTGAAGATGTATTAGTTATTTCAAAGCTTAATAATTGGCGTGTCACTCATCTGGTTAATGAAACCTCAATAATTCCCAGTTTTTTATTGAATAAAATGCAAATTTTTGCTTATAATTAAAAATTCTCCTTGATCTGCCTATTAACTGATTTCCCACCATTTCAAAGATGAAAGCTGGTTTCTTTACTTTGTTATCAGAAAGTAATTTCCCAAACTGTAGGTTTTTATTCCTGGGGATTGACTGATTTCTTTCCAAACTTCATATGTAATTTTGTAAAAGGACCTATACTACTTGATAGCTTTCTCAATGTTTAATGCAAATACTAGACACAAAACAAACAGTAAATACTTTTTGAACACTCAGTATAATGCTCAATTGAACAAAATACTGGTTTTCTGTTAGTGGCAGGTGCTTACCTGCTCTATCATTTTACTATTCTGCTTAAAAGTAACACAGAAAAAAAACTTTGAGGATTTTGATTTCCAGATGCTTTTGCTCTGCTTGGAAATATGAAAAGCCATCACGATTCACCATACCAATATTTCATCCAGGGCAGTTCTCTCAAAGGGGCTACAAAGCAAGGGCCATTTACCTTTATCATACAGTGTTGCTTTTCTTACTAAAGACCAAGAATTAAGTTCTTGATTTTCAACAGAGGAAGCACTAGTTATTATAGGTAAGTCACAGTTTGTAATGAAAAGCCAACTTTACAATTTAATGAACATTTTTATCTCAATGAGTATATATTCTTCTTCACTTTAAAATGTTATTTTAAACATATTTTAAATAAGGCCTCACAAATAGCTGAGAAAAGATGAGAAGCGTGAGGCAAAGGAGAAAGGGAAAGATGTACCCAACTGAATACAGAGTTTCAGAGAATAGCAAGGAGTGTTAACAAAGCCTTCTTAAGTGAGCCATGCAAAGAAATAGAGAAAAACAATTGAATGGGAAAGACTAGAGATTTCTTCAAGAAAATTAGAGATACCAAGGGGGAATATTTAATTCAAAGATGGGCAAAAATGGCAAGAACCAAACATAAACAAAAGAGATTAAGAAGACATGGCAAGAATACACATAAAAACCTGTACAAAACAATTCTTTTTTTAAATATAAATTTATTTATTTTAATCAGAAGCTAATCACTTTACAATATTGTATTGGTTTTGAAATACATTGACATGAATCCACCATGGTGTACAGGCATTTGTCTTAGACTTCTAAAATCCTCCCCATACCATCCCTCCCTCTGGGTCATCCCAGTGCACCAGTAATGACCGACCTGTATAACCACGAGTGTGTGATGAGTCACCTAGAGTCAGACGTCCTGGAGTGTGAAGTCAAGTGGGCCTTAGGAAGCATTACTACAAACAAAACTAGTGGAGGTGATGGAATTCCAGCTGAACTATTTCAAATCTTAAAAGATCATGCTGTTAGAGTGCTGAACTTAATATGCCGGCAAATTTGGAGAACTCAGCCATGGCCACAGGACTGGAAAAGGTCAGTTTTCATTTCAGTTCCAAAGAAGGGCAATGCTACACTACACAATTGCAACTACTACACAATTGGCTCATTTCACATGTTAGCAAGGTAATGCTCAAAATACTCTAAGTGGAACTCCAACGGTATGTGGACCAAGAACTTTCAGATGTACAAGTTAGATTTAGAAAAGGCAGAGGAACCGGAGATCAAATTGCCAGCATCTGTTGGATCATAGAAAA
The DNA here is from genome assembly GCA_006410635.1 of Cephalophus harveyi. Lineage (NCBI taxonomy): Eukaryota > Metazoa > Chordata > Mammalia > Artiodactyla > Bovidae > Cephalophus > Cephalophus harveyi. The sequence continues at coordinate 593,454 of SJYT01039809.1, forward strand.
AGCAAGAGAGTTCCAGAGAAACATCTACTTCTGCTTCATTGAGTACACTAAAGCCTTTGACAGTGTGTATTGCAACAAACAGCAGAAAATTCTTCAAGAGATGGGAACACTGTACCACCTTATCTGCCTCCTGAGAAAATCTGTATGTGTGTCAAGGATCATCAGTTAGCAATGATGACCCTGTATGCGAGACAGCAAAAGAGACACAGATGTATAGAATGGACTTTTGGACTCTGTGGGAGAGGGAGAGGGTGGGATGATTTGGGAGAATGGCATTGAAACATGTACACTATCATGTAAGAATGAAGCATCAGCCTATGTTCGATACAGGATACAGGATGCTTGGGGCTGGTGCATGGGGATGATCCAGAGAGAGGATATGGGGTGGGATGTGGGAGGGGGATTCAGGATTGGGAGTTTATATACACCTGTGGTGGATTCATGTCAATGTATGGCAAAACCAATACGGTATTGTAAAGTAAAACAAAGTAAAAATTAAAAAAAAAAAAAAAAGAATTGGACATGAAACAACAGACTGGTTCAAAATTGGGAAAGGAGTATGTCAAGGGTGTATATTGTCACCCTGCTTATTTACTTATATTCAGAATTTACGTTGTACATTGTGCTTATTTGCTAGTCATGTCCAATTCTTCATTACCCCATGGACTGCAGCCCACCAGGCGTCTCTGTCCATGGGATTTCCCAGGCAAGAACAAAGGAGTGTGTTGCCATTTCCTTCTCCAGGGGATCTTCCCAACCCAGGGACCGAACCCATGTTTCCTGCATTGCAGGCAAATTCTTTACCATCTGAGCCTAGAGTACATCATGCAAAATACAGGGTTAGAAGAATCACAAGCTGGAATCAAGATTTCCAGGAGAAATATCCATAACCTCAGATAGGCAGATGAACCACCCTAATGGCAGAAAGTGAAGAGGACTAAAGAACCTCTTGATGAAAATGAAAGAAGAGAGTGAAAAAGCTGGCTTAAAACTCAACATTCTAAAAAAGAAGATCATGGAATCCAGTCCATTACTTCATAGCAAATAGATGAGGAAACAACGGAAACAGTGACAGATTTTATTTTCTTGAACTCCAAAATCACTGTGGGTTGTGGCCACGGCCATGAAATAAAAAGACTCTTGCTCCTTGGAAGAAAAGCTATGACGAACCTAGACAGCACATTAAAAAGCACAGACATTACTTTGCCGACAAAGTTCTGTCTAGTCAAAGCTGTGGTTTTCCCAGTAGTCATGTACAAGTGTGAGAACTGGACTTTAAAGAAGGCTGAGTGCCAAATAATTGATGCTTTTGAACTGTGATGTTGGAGAAGATTCTTTATAGTCCCTTGGACATCAAGGAGATAAACCAGTCAATCCTAAAGGAAATTAACCCTGAATACTCACTGGGACTGATGCTGAAGCTGAAGCTCCAATATTTTGGCCACATGCAGGAAGAGCTGATTCATTGGAAAAGACTCTGATCTGTAGGAGACTGTGGACAGGAGGAGAAGGGGATGATAGAGGATGAGATGGTTGGATGGCATCACTGACTAGACATGAGATTGAAAAAAGTATGCTTTACTGGGAGACAGTAAAGGATAGGGAAATCTGGTGTTCTGCAGTCCATGCGGTTGCAAAGAGTCAGACATGATTGAGCTACTGAACAACAAAATTTGTCATTCCTGAAAATTGTCATTTTATTTTTTATAACTAATTTTAAACTCAGTGCAATGGTTATTAAAATATGAGAATAATAGATTATTAATAAATATTATTTGAGAAAATTAATGGGTCACAATTTACATCTTCATTTATAGCTAAAGAATACAATTTATTATACTAATGGCAGAGGACACACATACTCACAGTTTGTTGCAAAATGATGGACTGTGGAAAAACTAAGTTGCTACACTCTGCTTTTACTATCTTTAATTAAGAAAAAAATCACATAAAATCACTCTAAAGCAATATGATTTAGCAGCAACTTAAATACCTAAAACATTTTAATAAAAACAACCAGAGTAACACTTTTATTAATAGCTTGAAATAATTCTAATTATTCCAGGATCATTATGATATCAACTTTGTTTTCTCTCTAACATTTTTAAAAGGAAAACTATTATTCCTGTTGTAGTGCACTTTGCTTTCAAAGTGAGCAGCTTAATGGAAAAAATCAGGCTTTGCAGAATTGAATTCTAACATATCCTTGAATAAGACTTCCCTCGTGGCTCAGATGGTAAAGCATCTCTCTACAATGTGGGAGACCCGGGTTCGATCCCTGGGCCGGGAAGATCTGCTGGAGAAGGAAATGGCAATAATGGCAATCCACTCCAGTACTATTGCCTGGAAAGTCCCATGGACAGAGGACCCTGGTAGGCTACAGTCCATGGGGTCGCAAAGAGTGAGACACGACTGAGCGACTTCACTTACTTACTAACTTATATCCTTGAATGGACACCTTAGCTAATGATCTGTATTGAAGCAATCTTCTTAGGATCATCTACTAAATTCAGTTTATTTTAGTAAAGTTGGGGAAATAGACAGGCTGCTCCAAGATCATAGATGTGTTAACACTGTGATGTTTTAGGGGTAAATATTTCACATACTTAGCAGATGTTAAATTTGGTTTTTAACATAAGTGACTTATGGCCCTGAGCTGTCTCAAGTTGTGGATATTAATCGAGTTGCCCTAGGATGAAGGTTGACATAATATTCTGAGCATGTAGAAGGCACCAAGAAAAAAACAGGATTTTAGAAGTCTAAGACAAATGTTTGTACTTGATTTAGGGCAGTAGGGTTGTTTTTATGAAGGATTTTTGCTGGTATGGTCCTCAGATTAAGCAGGCCTAGAACTGCTGTTATACTAAGTTATGTGACCCAGCATAAGTGTGGAAAAAATCCATTAGAAAGATTTCATTCTTAGGTTTAACATTAGGCCTATAGATTGTTATGCAAGCAAGCGAGATGTATAACATTTATACTAGGAAAGTAGGATTCTTAAAAATAATAGGAAATCTGCCCTAATTTATTCATAGTTCCATGTTAGGACTCAACCCACCCAAGCACTATATGCAATAGCTTCTCAGTATTCTAGAATTATTGGAGAAGAGACTGAGTCAGAAGAAAGACAAATCTCCAGGTCAATGTAGGAGGGAGCTGTGAAAAACTGATACATCTCTGGGCCAAGATGCAATATCCTTGCGATAAAAGAAACAGTGACCAAACTGCAAAAGAAGATCAGGGTCGAGTGTTTCCCAAGCATTTGAATCACAAAGTCAACCCCATAAGAAAGAATTTCCAGAAGAAACCATTCATTATCAGAAAATTTGTCACTGCCAGCGGGCAATGGAGGCAGATTTCTAGGAAAGAGGTGGACACAAACTAATCAGGGAAACAGCGACCTGCCAACAGTTACTTCTTCACACGGCTTCAACTTGCAAAAATAAAAGCAAATATCAATAACAGGTTACAGAAAGTTTGTTAGGCTAAATAGCTTAGTTTAATTTAGGGCAAGTTTCCCTAAATCAACAATGCTAGAAAGTGGCTTATCTGGGATTGAAATTTAGCAATCACTCCAGAGCCTGCTCTTAAAGTCAAACCTTATGTGTATTTTAATTTCATAACATATCCATATTACTGTGTTATATACTTTTCAAAGAGATTGCATACAAATTATTTCTTTGGGAATTATATGTATGAAGTGATCAAATCATATTACTATGTCCATTTTAAAGATGAAGGGGTTGGGTCTAACATAACAATATCCTTTCTGAGTTCACAAAGGTATAATTTTAAAACAATAAAGTAGAATTCAGCTTTTCTGTTTCCTCAGTGTTTCTGTTCATTTGACATAAAGGCTGACAGACTTTTATTTAAATGACTAGATAGTAAATGGTTTAAAGTTTTCAGGAGAGAGGCAAAAAATGAGGATATTATATAGGTACTTATACAATAATTTTATTTTTCAAACAAATTCATCAATGATATTTTTTAATTTTTATTTTTTTGATATTGATACTTTTGAAGATTTTGCTAAATTTGTTTTTTTCTTAATTTTTATTTTTACTTATTTTTTACTTTACAATACTGTATTGGTTTTGCCATACATGGACACAAATCTGCCACAGGTGTACATGAGTTCCCAATTCTGAACCCCCCTCCCACCTCCTACCCCATATCATCTCTCTGGATTGTCCCCGTGCACCAGCCCCAAGGATCCTGTATCCTGTTTCGAACCTAGACTGGCGATTTGTTTCTTACATGATAGTATACATGTTTCAATGCCATTCTCCCACATCATCCCACCCTCTCCCTCTCCCTCAGAGTCCAAAAGTCCATTCTATACATCTGTGTTTCTTTTGCTGTCCCGCATACAGGGTTATCATTACCATCTTTCTAAATTCCATATATATGTGTTAGTAGAAACTAGATCACTTTCTAACACCACACACAAAAATAAACTCAAAATGGATTAGATCTAAATGTAAGACCAGAAATTATAAAACTCCTAGAGGAGAACATAGACAAAACACTCTCTGACATAAATCACAGCAGGGTCCTCTATGATCCACCTCCCAGAATACTGGAAATAAAAGCAAAAATAAACAAATGGGATCTAATTAAAATTAAAAGCTTCTGCACAACAAAGGAAACTATAAGCAAGGTGAAAAGACAGCCTTCTGAATGGGAGAAAATAATAGCAAATGAAGCAACTGACAAACAACTAATCTCAAAAATATACAAACAACTTATACAGCTCAACTCCAGAAAAATAAATGACCCAATCAAAAAATGGGCCAAAGAACTAAATAGACATTTCTCCAAAGAAGACATACGGATGGCTAACAAACACATGAAAAGATGCTCAACATCACTCATTATCAGAGAAATGCAAATCAAAACCACAACGAGGTACCATTTCACACCAGTCAGAATGGCTATGATCCAAAAGTCTACAAGCAATAAATGCTGGAGAGGGTGTGGAGAAAAGGGAACCCTCTTACACGGTTGGTGGGAATGCAAACTAGCCACTATTGAGAACAGTGTGGAGATTCCTTAAAAAATTGCAAATAGAACTGCCTTATGACCCAGCAATCCCACTGGTGGGCATACACACCGAGGAAACCAGAATTGAAAGAGACACGTGTACCCCAATGTTCATTGCAGCACTGTTTATAATAGCCAGAACATGGAAACAACCTAGATGTCCATCAGCAGATGAATGGATAAGAAAGCTGTGGTACACAGCTTTATATATACAATGGAGTATTACTCAGCCATTAAAAAGAATACATTTGAATCAGTTCTAATGAGATGGATGAAACTGGAGCCAATTATACAGAGTGAAGTACAATAATTTTAGATGTAGCTGTTAAAAAATGTAACAGCTTTCTTTCTTTGTGGTCTATACAAAAACAGACATAGGTTGAACATGACCCTCTGGCCATAGTTTAGCAACCCAGATTATACCAACACTTGTTTGAATGGTTATTTTCAATAGTGACTTAATCTAACAGTGATGAATTGAGTAGTGTTACACCATTTTTCATCTCTTTGACTCACTTAATTTGTGTCATATGTAGGAGAAACTCACAGAAATCCTGATTTATAGGGAAGAAATTATGAAATAATGTAGTAATATCCATAAACTTATAAAATAATGTTTATAATTTATATTTATATATTATATATACATTAATATACATTTATTACAGTTTTTAAAAACTGTCAAAGCTAACTTCTTCCAAAATAAAATGATCATGACTTGCATTAAAATCAATTTATGTCTAATTCTTTTTCTCTGTAGGTAAAATCTGTGGATAATACACCTTAGAATTTCCTAAAATAGACCATAGGCATTCAGCTATCTGAAATTTCCACAATGACAATATGATTGCATACTCTGTATGTGATATTTCCAGACAACAATGACTTTGTGTTAACTTTAATTATGATGCTTTATTAGAATAATATAGGCAGGAAGTATAAACTCATAAACATACAAAAGCAGAGCTGTTTAATATATTTTTTTCCTCAGAAAGAATTTGACCTCAGCATGTTAAGCTTTGGAAAAAGATGTTTTACTCAGATACAAATAAATGAAAATTATTTTTCAATTAAACACAAAAAAATATCAATATGCTCTTTAATATAACAATTAAAACTACTCATTTTGTCTTCCCACTTTTCCAGACCTTTGTATCTTCTATCAATACATGATGAAGAGAGTGACAGCAATTATTGGTAACACAATGGAAATGACATTTAAAAATACCTAAAAGAGGATTATAGTTTTGCAACAAGCTTTTAATATTTTTTATCTTGGAACATTCAAGACAATACCGCAGTTTTTTAGAGAAAAGTTTATTGACTGAACATTTTTTGTAGATAAATAGATGACCTTTACTTTCTCCTCTTATGAGTACACTTAGAAATTACCTAGGGGAAAAGAAATGTCAATTTGCCATTCAGTAGTATGATACATGAATTGAAGTAATCTTTGGGAAGGCTTGAAATCTAAGTCAGTATGAAAAACAAGAGATTCACTCAGAACCAAGCTAACCACAAAAGTTTGCCAAATTGATGAGTCGCCTTTCTACATTGTAGCCTCTTCCAGGTCTTTTGTCTGAATATGGACATTCAGACAACATTGTGCAGAAGCAATATGCAAGGATGAGGCACTTTGGGTTTGACCTGAAATCCTTTTTCTACCCCCGCACTATGGATCCTAATGAACAGCTCTAGAACTTGCAGTGTTAGTTGATTCTGAACTTATTGCAATGTTAAAGTGAAATTATAAAATATGTAGAGATAGTGTTATTTGTGCTATTTGTGTCCACCTATTTTGCTCATCAATATAAAATAGGAAAGTGGATGATCATTTCTAAATTATCATGATGGTTGACTCATGTACAAGGTGACCACATCCTTGCTCACAACACTTCTGGATGGATATATCTGCCAGCCTAATATGCATTTGGGGTTTCCCTGGTAGCTCAGCTGGTAAAAAATCTGCCTGCAATGCAGGAGACTCTGGTTCAATTCCTAGGTTGGGAAGATCCCCTGGAGAAAGAACAGCTACCCACTCCAATATTCTGGCCTGGAGAATTCCATGGACCATATAGTCCTTGGGGTCACAGAGTTGGACATGAATGAGTTACTTTCACTAGTATTCATTCAGGGAAATCAATGAAGAAAGGAAGGGTCAGTTTCAATAGACTGTGGTGTAATGACACTTTGAGAATAAAGTAAATGTCTTTATTTCTTTTGACACAAAAACAACAACTAGTGAGGGTGTTTTTTATATGTCAACTTGACTAGGCTACGGTAACCAAACAGCAGTGGAGGTGCTGCTATGAAGGCATTTATAGATGTGATAAGTTGGGTGGGTTTAGTTCAAACATTTGATAAACTTTAAGAACATAGCTGAGTCTTCCCTGGGGGAAAAAAAAAGGAAAGAAAAAATACATGTAACTTGTGGATAGCAGTGTTAACCTGTGTCTCAAAGTTCCAGCCTGCCTTCTGATAGCCTACCTTGCAAATATTGGACTTGCCTAACCAAATCCAACATTTTCATAAGCCAATTATTAGCAATATAAAATTCTTTGTGTCTGTGTATCTATATATATATATATATATATATATATATATAGAGAGAGAGAGAGAGAGAGAGAGAGGTTCTTTTTCTCTTGTGTAACACTGATTGATACACAGAGGCACTCACTTGATTAAAGATTTAAGAACCTTCTGCAAAATTCTCCAAGGGAAAGTGAATCTTTTATAATGTTAACATCAAATACATGTGGTTGGCTAACAATAACAACAACAATACAGACAGTAACAGCAACAAAAGCTAAACACCTAGGGATCAAGAGTATAACATGAAACGGAATATGGAATAACAAATTCAGATATTGCCTACTAAATAGCTGAAGTGTGGGAAAGAGAATCTTGGTGAATCTTAGCTACTTTTCCACAATCTTTTTTCTTTACTTTTGATTTCTTTTTACATTCAGATGTCTGTATTGCTGAGTAGTGTGCCATCAAATTCTAGTATAACCTATCTCTACAAAGGCTGTTCTCTGGACTCTACTTCTATCTGTGTTGGCAGTATGTAGAACTCTAAGATCATGCCCATCATCATCACCCTCAGTCCTTGTAACAGCAAGATAAGTTTTTGAAATTATGTGTTTTGTAATTGAAGCTACAATTCATGGTAAATAAAAGATTACTCAGTGAGCCTAATCTAAGCTAAAGTACCATTTAAAAGCAGAGCATTTTCTTCAACAGGGAGCAGGAAAGGAAGTTAAAGATTTGAAAATTCAGAGTTGTTCCTAGCCTAAAGCTGGAAGAGCCCTTGTGGGAAAGAGCTAAAAGATCTATCTGGGCTTTGCTGGTGGCTCAGGACGTAAAGAATCTGCCTACAGTGCAGGAGACCTGGGTCCCATTCCTGGGTCAGGAAGATCCCCCCGAGATGTTAATGGCTACTCACTCCAGAATTCTTGCCTGGAGAATTCCATGGACAGAGGAGCCTGGTGGGCCGGGCTCCATGGGGTCGCAAAAAGTCGGACAAAACTGAGCAACTAACACTTTCATTTTTCAATATCTGAGAAAGACTGTCAGATGACAGGCAGTGATAAAATGGGACCTCAATCTTACAATGAGAATTTATTCTGCTATCAACCTGAATGAACCTGGAACCCATCCCTCAGTTAAGGAATCACCTTGACTTCTGCCATGTGATACCCTAATCAGAGTCCAGCTGAGACTGCCTAGAATTCTGGAATATGACATGTGAGATAATAAATGAGTGTTCATTTATGCCACAAAGTGTATAGTAATTTGTTGCACAGCATAAGGAAACTAACACTGTCCATAGCAAAATACCTGAGTCTCTCTAGTACTGAGAATGGACTTTCCTGGTAGCTCAGCTGGTAAAAAAATCTGCCTGAAATGCAGGAGACCCTGATTCAATTCCTGGGTTGGGAAGATCTCCTGAAGAAGGGATAGGTTACCCACTCTAGTATTCATAGGCTTCCCTGGTGACTTAGATGGTAAAGAATCCACCTGCAATGCGGGAGCTGCTACTGCTGCTAAGTCGCTTCAGTCGTGTCCGACTCTGTGCAACCCCATAGACGGCAGCCCACCAGGATCCCCCGTCCCTGGGATTCTCCAGGCCAGAACACTGGAGTGGGTAGTCTATCCCTGCTCCAGCGAATTTTCCTGATCCAGGAATCCAACTGGGGTCTCCTGCACTGCAGGCACATTCTTCACCAACTGAGCTATCAGGAATGCCAGAGGAGACCTTAAAATCTGATCTGTAATGATGTTATTTAGACTGGTCTTTCTCCCCCATTTTGATAAGTGTTAACTCAGTATAACATATATAGAATAAAGAGTAAGATGAGTATTTCCAGCTTTTAAGATAATTCTCAGAGATGATGTCTCAGGCCATGTGCATTCATATCCCACGTTATTTCTGTTATATGACACATTGTATAATTTAACATAACTATATCAGAACTAGGGAAATTGGGGTAATATAGAAAGGCCTCCCGGTTTCCTTCATGAATTACAATGGAACTAGATGGACCTAGAGCGGAGTTGCCCAGAAGTCTGGGCCTTCTCTAATTGTATTAATCCCAGTTAGTACTCTGTGGACCAAGAAAATATACATAACTTGGAGGTAGGAAGGAGGAGGGGATCCTGTGAATACTTAGCCCAGGTTGGTAGGTGCCCAATATGCTCCTGGAGATCAGTGGAGAAATAACTCCAGAAAGAATGGAGGAATGGAGCCAAAGCAAAAACAATACCCAGTTTTGGATGTGACTGGTGGTAGAAGCAAGGTCCAATGCTGTAAACAGCAACATTAAATAGGAACCTGGAATGTTAGGTCCATGAATCAAGGTAAATTGGAAGTAGTCAAACAGGAGATGGCAAGAGTGAACGTCGTCATTCTAGGAATCAGCGAACTAAAATGGACTGGAATGGGTGAATTTAACTCTGCTGCTGCTGCTAAGTTGCTTCAGTCGTGTCCGACTCTGTGTGACCCCATAGACGGCAGCCCACCAGGCTCCCCCATCCCTGCAATTCTCCAGATAAGAACACTGGAGTGGGTTGCCATTTCCTTCTCCAATGCATGTAAGTGAAAAATGAAAGTAAAGTCGCTCAGTCATGTCTGACTCTTAGCGACCCCATGTACTGCAGCCTACCAGGCTCCTCAGTCCATGGGATTCTCCAGGCAAGAGTACTGGAGTGGGGTTCCTTTGCCTTCTCCGGAATTTAACTCAGATGACCATTTTATCTACTACTGTGGGCAAAAATCCCTAGAAGAAATGGACTAGCCATCATGGTCAACAAAAGAGTCTGAAATGCAGTACTTGGATGCAATCTCAAAAACGACAGAATAATCTGTTTGTTTCCAATGTAAACCATTCAGAATCACAATAATCCAAGTCTATGCCCCAACTAGTAACACTGAAGAAGCTGAACGGTTCTATGAAGACCTACAAGACCTTTTAGAACTAACATCCCCAAAAGATATCCTTTTCATTATATGGGATTGGAATGCAAAAGAAGGAACTCAAGAAACACCTGGGGTAACAGGCAAATTTGGCCTTGGAATACGAAATGAAGCAGAGCAAAAGCTAATAGAGTTTAGGCAAGAGAATGCACTGGTCATAGCAAACATCCTCTTCCAACAACACAAGAGAAGATTCTACACATGTATATCACCAGATGGTCAACACCGAAATCAGATTGATTATATTTTCTGCAGCCAAAGATGAAGAAGCTCTATACAGTCAGCAAAAACAAGACTGGGAGCTAACTGTGGCCCAGATCATGAACTCCTTATTGCCAAATTCAGACTTAAATTGAAGAAAGTGGAGAAAACCACTAGACCATTGAGGTATGATCTAAATCAAATTCCTTATGATTATACAGTGGAAGTGAGAAATAGATTTAAGGGACTAGATCTGATAGATAGAGTGCCTGGTGAACAATGGACGGAAGTTCGTGACATTGTATAGGAGACAGGGATCAAGACCATCCCCATGGAAAAGAAATGCAAAAAAGCAAAATGGCTGTCTGAGGAGCCCTTACAAATAGCTGTGAAAAGAAGAGAAGTGAAAAGCAAAGGAGAAAAGGAAAGATATAAGCATCTGAATGCAGATTTCCAAAGAATAGCAAG
>SJYT01039818.1:0-25258 GCA_006410635.1 Cephalophus harveyi
CACTGTTTCCTCATCTATTTCCCATGAAGTGATGGGACCAGATGCCATGATCTTCGTTTTCTGAATGTTGAGCTTTAAAGGTGTGAATCAAACAGAAAAATTTGAAAATACTAGGAATTGAATAAAAACAAAATCACTACCTACCAAACTTTACTGAATGCAGCTAAAAGTATTGCCTAGAGGGAAACTTAGAGCTTTAAATGTTTTGTAGCAGAAAAAGTATTATTTTAAACCAATAACCTAAGCTTCTCCCCAAATGGACTAAAAGGAGAAGAATAAACTAAATTAGAGCAACAGAACAGAATTTTGAGTCTAGAAGTCAATCTATGATTAAGTGATGTTTTTTCAAAAGTTACCAAGGCAACTCAATGAGGAAAAGTATACTCTTCAAAAGTTGGTGCTAGCACAGTTGCGTATCCACATACAAAAAAAATATGTTTATATCTTTCTCTCTACCCACACAAAACAACTAACTCAAATTGTGTTATAGACCTAATGGTAATAGCAAAAAGTATAAACTTTTCAGTAGGAAAAAATACAGAGAAAATCTTGTTATACAGATTACTGAAGATGTAATATAGTAAGAATAATAACCACAAAAAAAATTATATTTTACTTTCATTTCTTAATTTCTGCTTTAATCAACTTGCAAGACACATGTGAGAAAAAGATGAAAAGAGAAAATAATTTAAAAATTATTGTTCTTGCTATGTTTGCTAAGGACAAGAAGTTGTGTTCTGTATTTTTTTCTATTAGTAGTACAATATTGCATGGACTTCAGGAGCTTAATTCTATATCTTAGAATCACCTTCTTCAGGGCCATGCACTTACCAGGGTACAATGATGTCTTCTGCCAGCCTGAAAGTGAGCAAAATGAGATAATATTATTCCCCTTTCCTGGTCCTTTTCATAGCTTTTTCCTCTCTCATCACTGACATTCTCTAAGTATTCAGTGACTTATTTACCTCTCCATCTCTTCGCTTCCTCACAATACTGCGACCATGCCTTTAACTTCAGAATGGTTGGGTCTGTGTATGTGAGTGGGAAAAATATATAAAGTTAGAAGGAAAATCAAGCTAGAAGCAAGAGAAGGAATAAAAGAGAAAAATAACATAGAAAATAAAGAAGTGATGGAAAGAGAGGTAGATGGTTTAGGAAATGAAGATGGAAAGAAAGAAAAATAGACAAACTGGAAGGATTGAGGGGAGGAAGAAGGAAGGGAGAAACAGGAAGAACAGAGGTGAAAGGATAAAAAACTGAAAAGAGTGAGACAAAGACAGAGACAGTAAAGAAAGGAGAGTAAGGGGATAAGAGAAAGGAAGGAAAGCTTGAGAAATATCCATCAAAAATTACATTTTTTTTCATCTCAAGGAAAAGATATCATCAATTAAGAGAGAAAATGAGTTAATTCATTTTTACAGTCTCTCTTCCATTCGTGCTTCTACCGTGAGCACATATAAGGGTATATTATGCCTGACTCTTTGGGGAAGCAGGTTTAGAGAAGGGTAAGGCATTTTATTCGGAGAAGGCAATGGCACCCTACTCCAGTACTCTTGCCTGGAAAATCCCATGGACAGAGGAGCCTGGTAGGCTGCAGTCCATGGGGTCGCTACTAGTCGGACACGACTGAGCGACTTCACTTTCACGCATTGGAGAAGGAAATGGCAACCCACTCCGTGTTCTTGCCTGGAGAATCCCAGCGACGGGGGAGCCTGGTGGGCTGCCGTCTATGGGGTCGCACAGAGTCGGACACGACTGAAGCGACTTAGCAGCAGCAGCAGCAAGGCATTTTATTATCTGTGGAATTCGATCCAGTGAATGACCTTCAGAGTTACTTACCATTCTGAAATTGAGCTTTCCTCTCATCTGAAAGGATATGTACATGTAAGACAGGGACTCTCAAAGAGATGAAGACAAAGAAAAAAGATATGCTTTTTACTGAATGGTTGGAAAGCAGAAGAGATTCCTGTGGTCGTTGCTGCATCTGAAGACAGGCTCGGAGGGGCCATTGCAGCCATAAACAGCATTCAGCACAATACTCGCTCCAACGTGATTTTGTACATTGTTACACTCAGTGGCACAGCAGACCATCTCCAGTGAGCTCTGCTTGCCTGATGGCTCTGCTTCTAGGGGATATTCTAAGAGCAGGCTAGCTGCCAATCGAGTAATTTTTTTTTCCAGTGTTTACAATCATCTTTCTTGTATAATTATTATACCACATATAAACTGCACATTTTTTCCATATGATTGTACCATAAATATGTCTCCATGATAGCAGAAACATGTAAGCAACTTGTGCCAAGATGTGAATCAACTGTGTTTACTATGCATGTTGTTAAACTCAAAGCAGATTTTGGTAATAAGAACTTTCTCAGTGAAGGAAGCAGTGTGTTGACTTACATTCTCTTACAAGTTCCTTATTTCTAGAACATGCTCTTGAGTAGTTCTGGTCTCGAGTTGGAAGGGATGGGAGAGCAACAGCAAGGTAGAATGGTGAAGTGAGTATAGACCTAACCCCTGGTCTGTAAGTATGGGGTGTAAATATCCAACCTAGAGGATTGTTGTGGAGAAGGCAATGGCACCCCATTCCAGTACTCTTGCCTGGAAAAACCCATGGACGGAGGAGCCTGGTAGGCTGCAGTCCATGGGGTCACGAAGAGTCGGACACGACTGAACGACTTCACTTTCACTTTATCTTAATTATTACTATTATTAGTCAAGCCATTACTCTCTTCTGAAATTTTTTTATGAATAAAGTAATGTTGAATCACATGATTTTAATTGTTATATCAAAGCAAGCAGATGAATTATTCCTAGCATGATAGCTGCAATATGTAGAAAGCAGTATGGGAATGCAAAAGATACACGAAATAAGGAGTTAAGGAGAAAGAAGAAAGGAAAGCAAGGGGTTACCAGCAGAGAACAATCTTGCAAATATTTGACTACTAGAATACAATTACCAATTTCATTTTGCAATCTTCCTGAAAAACAAGAGTGAAAACCCCATTTTAATGTTACAGAGAAACAAACACCTAACCTTGCTTGGAAGGATGAAATATGATGACTTATTAGCTCATTAAGGTTTTAAAAACTCCTCAGTTTTCTACAATACTTGTTTCAAAAAAGAAAGAAAGAAAACATATCACATGTTAATATAGGTAAATAAGTTTACAGTTAAAATTCAAGAGGGAAATTATCCAATTCCTCCATGAAGGTATTCTTTTAGTCATGAGAATCATCACATGCAAAGCTGTCATGCTATAAATCATCTGTGCAATGGAAACTGCAATTTATTCAATGTTTCAATGACAAATATTTGCTAAGTGCTTTATGTAATTAATTAATACTAGAAAAATAATTGTGAAATAGTGGCTCCTCTGTTCACAAAAGAAAAATCTGAGAATCAAAGGGGTCAGTAACATGAAGAAATTTCTGTTGGTTAATGGACAGATCAATAATTTGAACTCAGCTCTGTTTAAATGTGAAGTGAAGACTCTCTATCCCTATGTCTCCCTATCCCTATCCCTTTTGTATCCCTATAAACCTCCACTCCTGGTCCAGCCTGCTGAGTCTTCAATCACAACATAGAGAACAGTGGCACTCTCTGCAAGGAAGAATTTATTGTACTTTTCCAACAGGGTCCTGCATAGAAAAGGTTTTGAATTTTTCTTAGAATCAGATCAAGGTCATAGTAAGCACCAAGAGAGCTTTTTCAAATATATTCTCATTAGAATTTCATTCATTTCAGAGTCATGAGAAGAGGACTATATTTTGTAAAGAGTCATTAAAGTTTACCATTTTCTTTCCTAGGTTGACCTGAAAAAAACAAAAAGAGTAACATAAGAATTCTTATGAAACATTTAACAGAAAGATCATGTTTTGTGAATAATCATTAAAGTTTACCATGTTCTTTCCTAAATTGATCTGAAAAGTAAGAAGTAATATAAAAATCACTAAGAAATGGAAACAAACACAAAAACCTTCCCAAATCTCTTCACCTGTTTTATACATAATAGATTACCCACTTTAGAGCGAAGAAATTTATCTTTATTTTCTAAGTGTTGTTCTGTAAAATATACAGGGGTCACATTGCTCTTTACCAAATGATGAAGTAGAAAAAGAAATTTTAATTTATCATGACTGAACTTAAAATCTCACAAAATGATTTCCCAAAGTCCTTTTAATGATATGGTAACGTTACTGCTATCATCACCGTCATCATCACCATTACGACAATTGACTTTTACTGAAGTACTTTCCCCGTACTAGACTCTGTGATACTTGTTTTAGAAGTAGCATTACATTTGGTCATCAGAAGTGCTCCAGATAAGTAATTAGACATATGCAGAGGAGTAAAGTGAACTTCCGGGAGATGCTGATTAACAGGGAGGCCTGGTGAGCTGCAATTCATGGGATCGCAAAGAGTCGGACACGACTGAGTGACTGAACTGAACTGAAAGTGAAGTTAGAGCAAAGATACATTACTTGCTGAATTCCCCACAGTTGCTTATTTCAGAGTCAGAACTTTATCCAACATTTTCTGACATCATAAATAACTATTTTACCCAATACAAGTATCTGTTCTGTTTTCTGTATTATCTCTGGGCATTTCAGCATCATTTTTAAAAGTAGTCTTTCATCTTCTTGTTGAACAATATGTCAAATGATGGATGAGGTGTAGTAATGAATTCATTTTTAAAAGTAATGCCATTTAAAAGCAAACTAGACATCCTCTGTCCCTGAAAATAGCTTTTTAAAAGGTGAAATTCTCCTTAGGATTATAAGAGGTAGAGCTAGCCATTACTTTGAAAACCATCTAAGTAACAGTTAAGAAAATGTTTTCTTTAGATCAATTCCCTTTTTATAAAAGTGAAGTATTAGTTGTCCTCTGTTCCTCTGATGACCAAGTTCTTAGATTATTAAAACTATATGGCAGTAAAATTCATATTGGAAAAAAATCATAAATCTTGTTTCCATATAGTTTTCTTTAGATCAATTCCCTTTTTATAAAAGTGAAGTATTAGTTGTCCTCTGTTCCTCTGATGACCAAGTTCTTAGATTATTAAAACTATATGGCAGTAAAATTCATATTGGAAAAAAATCATAAATCTTGTTTCCATATACACCCTATTTTCAACTCCACAATGCACTTTAATTCTTTGTTACCTTTGACGTTGCTATGTCAAGAAATTTTTAAAGATTTTTATGAGAGTTGGACTTCCTCTTCTGTTTTATGATCCTATTTACTATGTACAAATAATATCCATTTTCTATAATATTCAACACTACTTTGTCTGCATATTTCTATGAAATTTAACACTGTTTTGGTCCGTCTCTATTTGTTATTGTTTGCTTTGACTTTCTTTTTTTTTTTACTTTTTGTTGTTTTTATTTTGCTTCTATTATCATTCCTTTTTCTTTTTTCTTCAATTAATTTATTTTTTAATTGAAGGATAATTGCTACACAGAATTTTGTTGTTTTTTATCAAACCTCAACATGAATCAGTTATCAGTTCAGTTCAGTTCAGTCACTCAGTCATGTCCGACTGTTTGCGACCCCATGAATTGCAGCACGCCAGGCTTCCCTGTCCATCACCATCTCCCGGAGTTCACTCAGACTCACGTCCAATCACAGCATCATCTTTCAGGATTTGAAACAGCTCAACTGGAATTCCATCACCTCCACTAGCTTTGTTCATAGTGATGCTTTCTAAGGCCCACTTGACTTCCCATTCCAGGATGTCTGGCTCTAGATGAGTGATCACACCATCGTGATTATCCGGGTCATGAATACAGTATACTAACACATATACATGGAATTTAGAAAGATGATAATGATAACCCTGTATGTGAGACAGCAAAAGAGACACAGATGTATAGAACAGACTTTTCGACTCTGTGGGAGAGGGAGAGGATAGGATGATTTGGGAGAATGGCATTGAAATACGTACAATATCATGTAAGAAACGAATCGCCAGTCTTGGTTCTATATAGGATACAGGATGCTTGGGGCTGGTGCACTGGGATGACCCAGAGAGATGGTATGGGGAGGGAGGTGGAAGAGGGGTTTAGGATTGGGAACTTATGTGTACCCGTGGCAGATTCATGTTGATGTATGGCAAAACCAGTATAGCATTGTAAAGTAAAATTAAAAAAAATAAGAAAGTGTTCTAAGTTCATTCTTTTACAGGTGGCTGACCAGTTTTCCCAGCACCACTCATTAACGAGATTGTCTTTTCTCCATTGTATATTCTTGCTTCCTTTGCCAAAGGTAAGGAATGCATAGGTGTGTGGATTTATTTCTGGGCTTTCCATTTGGTTCCATTGATCTATATTTTTGTCTTTGTGCCAGTACCATACTGTCTTGATGACTGTAGCTTTGCAATGTAGTCAGAATTCAGGCAGATTGATTCCCCCAGTCCCATTCTTCTTCCTCAAGATTACTCTGGCTATTTGAAGTTTTTTTGTATTTCCATGCAAATTGTGAAATTATTTGTTCTAGTTCTCTGAAAAATACTGTTGGTAGCTTGATAAGGATTGCATTGAATCTGTAGTTTGTTTTGGGTAGTACACTCATATTCACTATATTGATTCTTCTGATCCAGGCACATGGTATATTTCTCTATCTATTTGTGACATCTTTGATTTCTTTCATCAGTGTTTTATAGTTCTCTATATATGTCTTTTGTTTCTTTAGGTAGATTTATTCCTAAGTATTTTATTCTTTTCATTGCAATGGTGAATGGAATTGTTTCCTTAATTTCTCTTTCTGTTTTCTCATTGATAGTGTATAGGAATGCAAGGGGTTTCTGTGTGTTAATTTTATATCCTGGAACTTTACTATATTCATTGATTAGCTCTAGTAATTTTCTGGTGGAGTCTAGGGTTTTCTATGTAGAGGATCATGTCATCTGCAAACAGTGAGAGTTTTAATTCTTCTTTTCCAATCTGGATTCCTTTTATTTCTTTTTCTGCTCTGATTGCTCTGGCTAAAACTTCCAAAACTATGTTGAATAATAGTGATGAGCGTAGGCACCCTTGTCTTGTTCCTTACTTTAGGGGAAATGCTTTCAATTTTTCACCATTGAGAATAAGGTTTGCTGTGGGTTTATGATATATGGCTTTTTATTATGTTGAGGTATGTTCCATCTATGCCTGCTTTCTGGAGGGCTTTTATCATAAATGGATGTTGAATTTTGTGAAAGGCTTTTTCTGCATCTATTGAGATAATCATATGGTTTTCATCTTTCAATTTGTTAATGTATCACATTGATTTGAGAATATTGAAGAATCCTTGCAACCCTGGGATAAAGCCTACTTGGTCATGATGTATGGTCTTTTTAATATTTTTTGGATTCTGTTTGCTAGAACTTTGTTGAAGATGTTTGCATCTGTGTTTATTAGTGATATTGGCTTGTAGTTTTCTTTTTTGGTAGCTTCTTTGTCTGGTTTTGATATTAGGGTGATGGTGGTCTCATAGAATGAGTTTGGAAGTTTAGCTTCCTCTGCAAATTTCTGCAAGAATTTGAGGAGGATAGGTGTTAGTTCTCCTCTAAATTTTTGGTAGAATTCAGCTGTGAAGCCATCTGGTCCTGGGCTTTTGCTTGCTGGAAGATTTTGGATTACAGTTTCGATTTCCATGCCTGTGATGAGTCTGTTAAGATTTTCTGTTTCTTCCATGGTTCACTTTTGAAAGGTTATACTTTTCTAAGAATTCATCCATTTCTTCAAAGTTGTCCATTTTATTCTCATATAGTTGCTGATAGAAGTCTCTTACGATTCTTTGCATTTCTGTGTTGTCTGTTGTGATTTCTCCATTTTCATTTCTAATTTTGTAGATTTGATTCTTCTCCTTTTTTTTCTTGATGAGTCTGGCTAATGGTTTGTCAATTTTATTTATCCTCTCAAAGGACCAGCTTTTAGCTTTGTTGATTTTTGCTATGGTCACTTTTGTTTCTTTTGCATTTATTTCTGCCCTAATTTTAAATATTTCCTTCTACTAACCCTGAGATTCTTCATTTCTTCATTTTCCAGATGCTTTAGGTGTAGAGTTAGGTTATTTATTTGACTTTTTTCTTGCTTCTTGAGGTAAGCCTGTATTGCTATGAACCTTCCCCTTAGCACTGCTTTTACAGTGTCCTGTAGGTTTTTGGTTGTTGTGATTTCATTTTCATTCATTTCTATGCATATTTTTATTTCTTCTATTATTTGTTGGTTATTCAGAAGCATGGTGTTGAGCCTCCATATGTTGGAATTTTTGATAGATTTTTTTCCTGTAAATGAGACCTAATCTTACTGCATTGTGGTCAGAAAAGAAGCTTGGAATGATTTCAATTTTTTTTTTTAATTTACCAAGGCTAGATTTATGGCCCTGGATGTGGTCTATCCTGGAGAAGTTTCCATGTACACTTGAGAAAAATGTGAAATTCATTGTTTGGGGTAAAATGTCCTATAGATATCAATTAGATCTAGCTGGTCCATGTGTCATTTAAAGTTTGTGTTTCCTTGTTAATTTCTGTTTAGTTGATCTATCCATAGATGTGAGTGGGTTTATTAATGTCTCCCACTATTATTGTGTTATTGTTAATTTTCCCTTTTATACTTGTTAGCATTTGCCTTACATATTGAGGTGCTCCTATGTTGGATGCATATATATTTATAATTGTTATATCTTCTGCTTGGATTGATCCTTTGATCATTATGTAGTGTCCTTCTTTGTCTCTTTTTACAGCCTTTATTTTAAAGTCTATTTTATCTGATATGAATATTGCTACTCCTGCTTTCTTTTGGTCTCCATTTGCATAGAATATCTTTTTCCAGCCCTTCACTTTCAGTCTGTATGTGTTCTTGTTTTGAGGTGGGTCTCTTGTAGGCAGCATATAGGGGTCTTGTTTTTGTATCCATTCAGCCAGTCTTTGTCTTTTGGTTGGGGCATTCAATTCATTTACATTTAAGGTAATTATTGATAAGTATGGTCCCGTTGCCATTTAGTTTGTTGTTTTAGGTTAGAGTTTATACACCTTTTCTGTATTTCCTGTCTAGAGAAGATCCTTTAGCATTTGTTGAAGAGCTGGCTTGGTGGTACTGAATTCTCTCAGCTTTTGCTTGTCTGTAAAGCTTTTGAATTCTCCTTCATATCTGAATGAGATCCTTTCTGGATACAGTAATCTGGGTTGTAGATTTTTCTCTTTCAACACTTTAAGAATGTCCTGCCATTCCCTTCTGGCCTAAAGAGTTTCTATTGAAAGATCAGCTGTTATCTTTATGGGAATCCCCTTGTGTGTTATTTGTTGTTTTTCCCTTGCTGCTTTTAATATTTGTTCTTTGTGTTTGATCTTTGTAAATTGGATTAATATGTGTCTTGGGGTGTTTCACCTTGGGTTTATCCTGTTTGGGACTCTCTGGGTTTCTTGGACTTGGGTGGCTATTTCCTTCCCCATTTTAGGGAAGTTTTCAACTATTATCTCCTCGAGTATTTTTTCATGGCCTTTCTTTTTGTCTTCTTCTGGGACTCCTATGATTTAAATGTTGGAGCATTTCACATTGTCCCAGAGGTCCCTGAAGTTGTCCTCATTTCTTTTAATTCTTTTTTCTTTTTCCCTCTCTGCTTCATTTATTTCTACCATTCTATTTTCTACCCCACTAATCCTATCTTCTGCCTCTGTTATTCTACTGTTGGTTCCCTCCAGAGTGTTTTTGATCTCATGTATTGCATTATTCATTATTAATTGACTCTTTTTTATTTATTCTAGGTCCTTGTTAAACATTTCTTCCATCTTCTCAATCTTTGTCTCCAGGATTTTTATCTGTAACTCCATTTTGTTTTCAAGATTTTGGATCATTTTTATTATCATTATTCTAAATTCTTTTTCAGGTAGACTCCCTAGCTCCTCCTCTTTTGTTTGGTTTGGTGGGCATTTATCATGTTCCCTTACCTGATGAGTATTTCTATGCCTTTTCATCTTATTTAGGTTGCTGTTTTGGGGGTGGTCTTTCTGTATTCTGGCAGTTTGTGGTTCCTCTTTATTGTGGATGTTCCTCCTTGTGAGTGAAGTTGGACGTGTGGCTTGTCAAGGTTTCCTGATTAGGGAAGCTTGTGTCAGTGTTCTCGTGGGTGGAGCTGGATTTCTTCTCTCTGGAGTGCAATGAAGTGTCCAGTCATGAGTTTTGAGATGTCTATGAGTTTGGTGTGACTTTGAGCAGCCTATATATTGAAGCTCAAGGTTATGTTCCTGCATTGCTGGAGAATTTGCATGGTATGTCTTTCTCTGGAACTTATTTGCTCTTGGGTGGTGCTCCGTTTTAGTGTAGGTATGGAGGTTTTTGGATGATCTTATCAATTAATGTTCCCAGGAGTCAGGAGTTCTCTGGTATTCTCAGGTTTTGGGCTTAAGCCTCCTGCCTCTGATTTTCAGTCTTATTCTCACCGTAGCCTCAAGACTTCTGCATCCGTATAGCACTGATAATAAAATTTCTAGGTTATTGGTGAAAAGATTCTCCACAGTGAGACACCCATAGAGGTACACAGAGTTACATGGAGAAGAGAAGAAGGAGAAGGGAGATGGAGGTGACCAGGAGGCAAAGAGGGGGAATCAAAAGTGGCAAGAGCAATCTAGACATATAGACAGCTAACAAACACAGGAAAAGATGCTCAACATCACTCATTATCAGAGAAATGCAAATTAAAACCACAATGAGGTACCATTTCACACCAGTCAGAATGGCTGTGATCCAAAAGTCTTCAAGCAATAAATGCTGGAGAGGGTGTGGAGAAAAGGGAACCCTTTTACACTGTTGGTGGGAGTGCAAACTAGTACAGCCACTATGGAGAACAGTGTGGAGATTCCTTTAAAAACTGCAAATAGAACTGCCTTATGCCCCCACAATCCCACTGCTAGGCATACACACCAAGGAAACCAAAATTGAAAGAGACACAGTTACCCCAATGTTCATTGCAGCACTGTTTATAATAGCCAGGACATGGAAACAACCTAGATGTCCATCAGCAGATGAATGGATAAGAAAGCAGTGGTACATATACACAATGGAGTATTACTCAGCCATTAAAAAGAATACACTTGAATTAGTTCTAATGAGGTGGATGAAACTGGAGCCTATTATACAGAGTGAAGTAAGCCAGAAAGAAAAACACCAATACAGTATACTAGCACATATATATGGAATTTAGAAAGATGGTAATGATAACCCTGTATGCAAGACAACAAAAGAGACACAGATGTTTAGAACAGAATTTTGGACTCTGTGGGAGAGGGAGAGGGTGGGATGATTTGGGAGAATGACATTGAAACATGTATACTATCAGGTAAGAAACAAATCACCAGTCTATGTTCGATACAGGATACAGGATGCTTGGGGCTGGTGCACGGGGATGATCCAGAGAAATGATAAGGAGTGGGAAGTGGGAGGGGGGGTTCAGGATTGAGAACTCATGTACACCTGTGGCAGACTCATGTCATGTATGGCAAAACCAATACAGTATTGTAAAGCAAAATAAAGTAAAAATAAAGATTAAAAAAAAAGTGGCAAGAGCAATCTAGCCAGTAAACAATTCCCTCTGTGCTCTCCACAGTCTGGAACACTCAGAGAGGTTCATGGAGTTACATAGAGAAGAGAAGAGGGAGGAAGGAGATAGAGGTGAGCAGGAGGATAAAAGGGGGAATCAAAAGGAGAGAGATAGATCTAGGCAGTGCCCTGTTGCCTAAGTCTCCATAGCCCAGAACACTCAGAGATTCACAGAGTTGGGTTGAGAAGAGAAGGGGAAGGGAGGAAACAGAGGTGACCTCGGGGAGAAAAAGGAGAATGAAAAAGGGGGAGAGAGTTATCAAGCCAATAATCACATTCCTAAGTAAAAATGGGTATTGAAGATTGGATTATTAAATATACAAAATGGATAACAAATACTATAAAGCAATGATTAAAAATCTAGGGTAGAGGTTAGACTCTCTAAAATACAATATTAAAAATAAATCACAAAACATATAAGAAATATAATGAAATTTGCTTTAAAAATAGGGTCTTTTTTTCCTGCAAGGTAAAATAGTAGGTTATAAAAATGAAAATTAAAGGAGTAAGAGAGGACTTTAAAGAAAGAAAAATATTAAAAAGATAAAAAAAAAATAGTAAAAATATATCTAGGAATTTCTCTGGAGCTGTTGTGGGCAGTGTGGTGTCAGTTCAGTTTCAGATAGTTCCTTGTTCCAGCTTATACTTCCCAAGATCTATAGGCCCCTTCCAATGTAGTCGGTGTTAACTATGGGGATTTTAATCTATTGCTCCTGTCACTTGCAAAGTGGTTTCCTCTGTTTACTTGGCTTCTTCTGTTTGCAGGTGTCTTCAGTGTCTAATTTCTGCCCTGACACAAGGGGGCAAAGGTGGTCTCTTGTTTAGGCTCACTTGTTCAGTCGTGCTGTGAGGAGGCAGGAAATCTGCAAACAAATATCACTGGCATGTGTAGGGAGTGCTCGCAGTGTCTTGGCCACACTGGTTTTGGTCCTTCTCACAGTGTGTGTGCTTTTCCAGTCTACACTGCTCACACTTCAGGTTGCTCTGTGGGAAGTGGGCCTTGGGTTGCCTGCACTTCCCAGGTCTAATCTGCTCAGGTTCAGGTTCTCAGGTACTTCACAAAGGCGCAGTCTTGGTTGGGCCTGCGTTTTGTGCCGTCCCCAGTCTGAGCAGCTCAGGCAACCTGGTGCTTGGCAAGCTCACTGTCCTAGGTGAGCTGTGCATCTTAATCACCTCCCCAGTTCCAGCTGCTCAGTTTTCTGGGTATGCCATGAGAGCACCATATCAGGTGTGCGGGTGTCTCCTTTGGGAATCTGATCTCAGGCTGTGACCCTCCTGGCAGATGTCAACTGTTCAGGATCCCAGGAAGACTTGGTTAGCAAGCCTGGAGCCTGCTCACAGTTTGATGGAGGATGCTGGTCTCTAGGGCCGAGATTGCCCCTTGCCTTCCAGCTCTGGCTGTCACACACCTACCTCTGTCTCTGTCAGAGGGGGAAGGGCCTGTAGGCACCTAGCTCTCCTTTGGTGTTCGCTCAATCCTTTGTTCTGTGAGCAGGCCAGGCTGTGCATTAGCTTAGAGTCTTTTGTGGGAAGGTTCTCTCTCTTTTTTCCTTTTGTTTTTCTCTCTCTCTCTCTCTCAGGCTACCCCACAGTTTGAGTTGCTATCCAAAAGAGCTCATGTTAGCTCCCTCAGATTGTCCTCAGGGCATTCAGGCCTGGTCCTTACCCTACATATGCAACCCATGCCTACCTGTCCAGCTCCAGCTCGCTGGTGGCAGACATGAGCAGATATCTGGGCTACTTCTCCAATGAGAGTTGCGGTTAGGAGCATATTCTCTGTGTGTTTTTCTCCAGGTCATGTTGCACTTAAGATTTCAAAACTCCCTGCAGACCCGCTGGTGAGAGTTTCTTGCTGTTTGGAAGCTTCTCTTCCTTTACAACTCCCACCCCAGGATGGGTCTCTGTCTCTAACTCTTTTGTCTCTCTTTTTGTCTTTTATATTTTGTCCTACCTCCTTTAAGAGAGAATGGGCTGCCTTTCTGAGTGCCTGGTGTCCTCTGCCAGAGTTCAGAAGTTGTTTTGTGGAAGTTGCTAATCATTCAAATGATCTTTTGATGAATTTGTGGGAAAGAAAGTGATCTCCCTGTCCGGGTTCTCTGCCATCTTGGGACCACCTCTGAATGTTGAGTTTTAAGCCAACTTTTTCACTCTCCTCTTTCATTTTCATCAAGAGGCTCTTTAGTTCTTTGCTTTCTGCCATAGTGTTGTGTCATCTGCATATCTGAGGTTTTATTTCTCCTGGCAGTCTTGATTCCAGCTTGTGTTTCATCCAGCCTGCATTTTGCATGATGTACTCTGCATATAAGTTAAGTAAGAAGGGTGACGATATACAGCCTTGATGTACTTCTTTCCCAATTTGGAACCAGTCTGTCGTTCCATTCCAGTTCTAACTGTTGCTTCTTGACCTGCATACAAATTTCTCAGGAGGCAGGTAAAATGGTCTGGTATTCCCATCTCTTGAGGAATTTTCCACAGTTTGTTGTGATTCACACGGTCAAAGGCTTTGGCATAATCAATAAAGCAGAAGTAGAAGCTTTTCTGGTATTTTCTTGCTTTTCCAATGATCCAACTAATCAAACATGGGCCAAAGCCTTGTCTAACTCAATGAAACTATGAGCCATGGTGTATAGGGCCACCCAAGACAGATGGGTCATGGTAGAGAGTTCTGACAAAACATGGTCCACTGGAAAAGGGAATGGCAAATCACTTCATTATTCTTGGCTTGAGAACCCCATGAATAGTATGAAAAGGCAAAAAGATATGATACTGAAAAATGAACTCCCCAGGTCATTAGGTCCCCAAAATGCTACTAGAGAAGAGTGGAGAAATAACTCCAGAAAGAATGAAAAGATGGAGCCAAAGTGAAAGCAATGCCCATTTGTGGATGTGACTGGTGATGGAAGTAAAATCCCATGCTGTAAAGACCAATACTGCATAGGAACCTGGAATGTTAGGTCCACGAATCAAGGTAAATTAGAAGTGGTCAAACAAGAGATGGCAAGAGTGAACATCAACATTTAGGCATCAGTGAACTAAAATGGACTGGAATGGGTGAATTTGATCCCTTGGGCTTTTGAAAATAGGAGAAAGACCTGGACCAAAGGGAACCTCAGAATCTTTCCTAGAGATCATATGGATATGAAAGGTCAAGCAGGGGTCATCTGGAAATCTGATGGAGAGGGACAGGAGACATGGATGAAACAGAAAGACACATGTGGCATGAGTCTCTCAAATCTGGATCCTGACTGAGGGCTGTGAAGGGTTGAACATAAGGAAATTCTGAGTCCTTTCCCTGTTTTTGGCAAAAGCTCCTGTGTCATTCAGAGGCCATTTTTTTTGGAGTTCCCCAGTTTGCATTGGGGCCAAGCCTTTTGAAGGGTTAAAGTTTTTCCATTTCTGAGAGTGTAGACAAGGAGTGAGTCTGAGAGAAGCTCTGAGATGTACCAAAACCTACTCTTAGCCTACCTGCGATAGAATGCTGTACTGAAGTCACTGGCTGACAGAAAGGTGCCCCTTTGTCCCCAGTGATCTCTCCGTGAGACTAATGGCACAAAATGGCCAACCATCCCAACAGTTACATCCGAAGTGAGAGGTGACCCCTGAGAAACATGCAGTAAGGCACCATGTGACAGCTAAGGCACCATTTAACCCGGGCAGACAGATTCCTGGGAGCAACTGGCTGACTCACTGTTCGGTGATTCCCTGAAATGTGGAAAGCACTCTTGGGATGCTCAGAGGTAACACCTAGGCTCCTGTAAATTAATCCAGACCGAAAGGGGAAGAAGTGAAAGTGACAGGGAAGAAAGCAGAGGAATCCCCCTTACAATCCTACTAGGGAGGTGGTGGCTGGGGACAATGGTCTCTGTTTTGCTTCAACCACTATGTGCCTGACACAGTGCATGGCAGTTGTCTTGCTGGGGGCGGATGCCCTTGTGCCCTGATCTGTTCCATGTCCCCGTTATCCTCACATGGGAGTCTTCGTGTGGCAGGTGCCCTAATGGCTTTTAAGTGCCTGATCCATGCCCTCAATATTGGTTGGCCCAGTCCTCAGTTAGAAAGGAGTCTAAAGGAGAGACCCTCACCCATTTGGAAGGCAGCTACTGGGGTGCAGTGAGCAGTGGGGCCTTTGGAACACACCAGAGGGTAACCCTGGAGAAGGTGATGGCACCCCACTCCAGTTGTCTTGCCTGGCAAATCCTATGGACAGAGGAGCCTGGTGGGCTGCAGTCCATAGGGTCGCGAAGAGTCTGACACGACTGAGCAACTTCCCTTTCACTTTTCCCTTTCACGCATTGGAGAAGGAAATGGCAACCCACTCCAGTGTTCTTGCCTGGAGAATCCCAGGGACGGCGGAGCCTGGTGGACTGCCGTCTATGGGGTCACACAGAGTCGGACACGACTGAAGTGACTTAACAACAGAGGGTAACCCTGGCCAGAGTTCCTCAGTTGCTTCCACAGCACTTGCCTGTTCGCAGAGGGTCCCTATGAGAAAGGAGAAGTGAGGAGGCAGGGAAGAGACCCTGAGTCCCCATACAGGCCATCAAAAATGTCATGGTCCAAATGCAGATTGGAAAAGAATTTCCAGGCATGAGGCAGAATGAGAGGAGAATAAAGTTTATTAGAGTGGGAGATGCTGTTAGAACAGTGGGCCAGCTCAAGGGAGAACTGACATTGAACAGGGGTCTTTAGTCCACTTTTATACCTAGGGTACAAGGAGTGGGATAGGTGTCCTGTGGGTCATTTGCTAATTAGATGAGGCACGTATACTGGGTGGGAAAGAGTAAGGCAAATACCTTCTCCCTTTGTGGGGTAGGAGGAGAGAAGGTTATATTGCTCAGGAGGACCTGAAATCCATTAATAGTTACAACATGGGGGAGGGAATGATGATAAGGGTCTGATTTTTCCATTCTTGAATTTCAAAACCCTCCTTGGTTTGATCTCCTCTTTCATCCTTGGGCCACCACATTCCTCCCTCTATTTTTAGGACCAATTCTTTGTCCCCCTTTGGCAAGCCTCAGGCAGGGGATGTGTTATTTTCTTCCTTCCTGCCATCCACAGGTGGACAGGGTTCTGAACAAAGGCACTTCAGTTTAACAATCAGGCAGAGGGGCAGGATTCTCTGAGGCAAATCATTCTGTATGATTTCAATAACAAAAGCAATGAAAACAAGTTAAAGAAACAATTCCATCATGGAGTCAGAATTGGCTTCCATGGTTTACTTACTATGAGGGGATAGGGAAGTTGGTTTACTTATTGTGAGGACTATTAAATCCATAGGGCAGGGCAAATTGGCAGATTCATTTCTTTTGACTGCTTCACTTCTCGGGTTGGAATAATTTAAAACAGTACTTTCTAGAAAATATAGCAGCCTATAGAATTTTATAATTTTTACATTAGGAAAGAGTTTGAGAGCTTTATTTAAGCAAGAGGTTATCACAGAACTAATGTTCCTTGGAACCATACTTTGATAATTAATAGCTTGTGGTCGTTTAAACTAAGTAGTTCAAGACCCACCGTTAACTATAAAGTGGGCTTGTCAGGTGGTGCTAGTGGTAAAGAACCCATTGCCAATGCAGCAGCTGTAAGAGTCACGGGTTTGATCCCTGGGTTGCGAAGATCCCTGGAGGAGGGCATGGCAATCCACTCTAGTATTCTTGCCTGGAGAATTCCATGGACAGAGGAGGCTGGTGGGCTTCATTCCATGGGGGCACAAAGAGTTGGACACAACTGAAGCAACTTAGCGTATTTACTATAACTCTGGTCACACTGCTATTGATTTTACTTCTTTAGTCATAAACCTGTAACTGATCCTCAGCATGAGGTATATGTATTGTGATACTTTGGTCTATATAAATAAGAAAAGAATGAGTTTGTTTAGCAAAAGTGGCCTTGGATTTGTGGAGTTAAAAGACTAAGACTCTAGTTCCAGTTCTGGCATCTAGTAAATACATGACTTTGGAAAATATTAGAAGCCTGATAACAATATAAATAATCAAAGACTTACTTTATTCATCTATAAAATAGGAATTAAGGATATTGATAGCTTTAACATGAGACAATGGGTATTAAGGCATGCTTAATTATGAACAATGAAATACAGACATAATTATGACAGAATTAAGTACTTTACATAAATTCATCAGTTGTAGAATCTGAAACTTTTTTTCTATGTTGGTGTTCAACTGTTTCATGAAGTTTATATAAATGCATAATTTCTCTGGAGTTTCTGTAACAGGTCTTTTGGGTTATTACTTTTTTCTTAAAGAATAAATGATCAGATTGTGTTTAACAAAACAAAAAAGAGTACATTGGCTTGCTGGGACTATTAGTAGGCTGGAATAAAGTATCACACATTGATTACCTTAAATGACTGTTGTTTATTATATTACAGTTCTGGGGGCAAGAATTGTGATACTAAGGTGTGGCAGGGCCATGCTCTTTCTGAAGGTGCTGGGCGGAATCTGTTTCAAGCTTCTCTCCTGGCAGCTGTTTTTTTGTTAGCAACCTTGGACATTCCTTGGCTGTGGAAGCAGACTTCAAACTTCACATGGCATTCTCCTTGTTCCTATGTGGATGTCTAAATTTCCCCCACCTTTTAAGGTCAACAGTCTTATTGGATTAGGGATGCACTCTACTCCATTTTGAATGATACCTGCAAGGACCCTATTTCCAAACAAAGTCACATTCTGAGGTACTGGAGGTTAGGGCTTTCAATATGTGAATTTAGGAGAAGTGGTGAGGGAGATACAGTTTAACCCATAGCCTAGAGTATATGAAGAAGGAAATGGGAATCAGAGAAAATACGAACACAGTTTTTGTATATTATTTTGAGAAGTTTATGAAAGATAGAAGAATATAAAGTGGGAACACAGTCATATATTGAGTATAAGGTGGGAGTAGATTTGGAAGTTGAACGAAGGTAGATTTTTTAATGAGCGAGAGTTTTACTTGATAGTGCTGGTGTCCAAGTTGTGATAGGTGATCACACATGTAAAGAGGAATAGTCTGCTCACATGTGTGGATTTTTATAGCATGTTAAACTGCCAGTATGAGAGATGAGTAAATAGATTTATCCATATTTGGAGTTCTTTTTCAAGTATGTGTGAAATAAGGGCAATGAGGCCAGGGAATTTTTACTCACTAGTAAGATAATACTTAAAATTATTAACCATGGTAACCACAAAGGAGGGGGTAGGAAGTGAAGTCAAGAGGGACTGAAGATTCAGAAGAAATTGAAAGACCCTAATGAGGCTGATACACTGGAGTAGCTGAGCAAGCAAGTATAGGACTATACATTTCCTGTTTCATCTGAATATTCACTGTGGATATCATCTGCTACCATACTTAAAGGGAGGGTGCTTGAGTTAGTATTGTATTCAGTCACAACAGACAAAAATACAACATACAAATGGTTTAAAGATACAAAATTTGTTTCTTACTGGAAGTAATACAGAAAGTGAGCATATAGTAGTTTCATAAAGCTGTCAAAACTCCAGACTCATTCTATTAATATCTTCTTTTCTGTCTGTATCATGTTATATGATCAGAGGTGTTCTTAGAGATGCATCCATCATGCCACATTCTGGCCATCCAGATAATTAGAGAAAAGAAAAAAATCACATAATTTTCCTTTAAGAACACATTCCAGAGATCATACTGAATGTTGTTGTTTAGTTGACAAGTCGTGCCTAACTTTTTGCAACCC
This sequence comes from Cephalophus harveyi, assembly GCA_006410635.1. NCBI lineage: Eukaryota > Metazoa > Chordata > Mammalia > Artiodactyla > Bovidae > Cephalophus > Cephalophus harveyi. The sequence continues at coordinate 19,289 of SJYT01039818.1, forward strand.
CACAGACTGCAGCACGTCAGGCTTCCTTGTCCCTCACCATCTCCCAGAGTTTGCCCAAGTTCATGTCCATTGAATCGGTGATTTCTTCCAACTATCTCATCCTCTGTCATCCTCCTCTCCTTCTGCCCTCAATCTTTCCCAGGATCAGGGTCTTTTCCCAGGATCAGGGTCTTTTCCAAAAAGTCATACAGAATAATTCATCTTAAAATGCACTGGTCATAATTTAGTCACATTCATCAGGGGATGTGAGGAAATCTAATCTTTGAACTAGGCTGTCATAGGCACAGTAATAAGAAGCTCCTAAGTCGCTTCAGTCATGTCCGACTCTGTGTGACCCCACAGACGGCTGCCCACCAGGCTCCTCTGTCCCCCAGATTCTCCAAGCAAGAATATTGGAGTGGGTTGCCATTTCCTTCTCCAAAGTAATAAGAAGAGGGACCTATAATTTTGGAAGAAGGGAGAATTAATATGAGAGGCAACCATCATTGTGTGTATCAGAGCTTCATCTTAGAATAAATCAGTAAAGGAGGAAAAAAAATACATTTGGGTCTAGTGGGTAGAATTGTAATCTTCGAGGAAGGTTAGTATAAATTACAGCATCATTGTGTTCTATTCCACCTGGACAATGGTCAGAGGGCCTGATTCAGAGGACCAAAGTCTAAAAAGTGGTCTTAGGCCACCATAAAATGTTTGCTTGGAAAATCTGTAGATGTGGGATCCATCTGTCATGTTATAGAAAGATACATCTCCCGCCTCATAATCCAGGAATACCCCCACACGAACAGGTTTTTCTTTCAGCGTAAGAGAAGTTTCTGGGGATGTGAGGCCCCAGTACTCCCCACTGTAGAGCCTAATGGCCCAGAAACCATTCTGCGGTGACATTGTGACTCTCCCCTCCCTTGCTACATTATTCCTACAAACTCCCAGGTCCCAGGAATGTGCATTCTGAACCTCCACCTCCCAGAAGTATCTCCCTGAGCTGACATGCAGCTGACCAAGCACACAGGGGAGGGAGACAAATCTCTCTGGGCATCTGGGAAGATCTTGACATGGTTCTTGCCAGGTTACTCTTCTCCCCTCTTCAGATAGGAAGAGGGCAGGATGGGCAGTGGCTGCATCCAGAGTCAGATTTACTGCAAAGACAAGAGATCATCAGGTTTCTGGGAAGAGTCTCAGTAGGCTGGGCTAGAGTTCTGTGAGAGCTCCTCTGGCCCTGGGGAGATCCAGTTCACCTCCCTGGATCTTCCCTGGGACTACCACAAGGAACAGGGTCTGTCTTGGACCATGATATACTCACCAGTCTGGAATTCTTCTTTTCTCCAATCTGCAAGGAATAAATTTACATAAGAATCCACAATCGGACAGAGCTGCCTATCTGTCCAGCATACTATGGTAACAAACTTCTTAATTCAACAATAAAACAACCAAAAAAGAACCTATTTTGATATACTTGAAAGACAACAATAACAACAACCAAAAAAGAACCTCTTTTATATACACGAAAAAAACAACAACCTCTTTTTATATACTTGAACCTCTTTTAACAAGATGCTAAACTATGTATAACTTGAAGACTTGAGCCATCCCTATGCTCTTCTTATCCAAAATTCATATAGGACAAATATTTGTAATTTATTTAGGATGTTTGAAAGGAAATATAAGATATGATGAGTCTGACCAAATAATATATTATTCATTCTTGATTCCTCAGATTTTAGCAGATGATAACCATTCTACCTACACTCAAAACATGTTATATGCAATTGAAAATAATAAAACTACTAAAATGTAATGTTCCAAACATATTATCTGTTAGAATAATGAATAGTCCACTGGATTCATGAAATAAATCCCCGGAGTTTCCTTGATTTTCAGCAAATCATTTTGCACACAGTAGATGTTCATTTAAAATAGCTTTGATAATAGGATTTTCTTCATCAGAACCCATGTTGCTCACCAGCATATAATGGTATATCCCTCCATGCTGCAAAAGAACAAAATAGAAAAACTTTACTTTTATCCTTGCATGTCTTTTTTACTATCTTTTTTATTTTATTACAAACAAATATAAGAAATATTTATCTTTGTTCTATTTCTTCTACTGAATCCTTTGAACTTCTTCTTTCTATCCTATATCCTCATATTCCAATTTTCAAATATGGTGATAAAAATGATCAGGTGGAGGTTAGATAGAAATATAGAAAAAACAAAGGTGGCAGGGATAGGAGCATGAAGGAAGGGGCATAGAAGGAAGGAAGGAACAAATGAATGAAAGGGGAGAGGAAGAATTACAGGCTGAGTCATTAATGGCTTGCACTTCAGAGAGAATTTATTGAAAGCATCAATATTTATAAAGATAATGCTTCCAATGCCGCTTTGCTTACACTAAACATTTTTGTTGTATTTCTGCATTCTATTCCACTGGCACAGGGTCAGACTCTAAGAAAAGCAGAACAGTGAAGGTTTCTGAGAGATAATCATTACTCACAGGACTTGAATTGCACCCTCTTCCTCTCTGAAAGAAAATACACAATTATGTATGTATATATAAACAGATTTTCTTAACATCATAAAGAAGATGCGATTAATGCTATGCATCTGTCAATATTTGTGTCTGAAATTTGCTAAGTAATGTACATTTCAAAAGCAATGAAAGAAATGTCTGAAGTTCATTCCATCTGGAAACTTCACTAAAATTTGAAGAATATAATCTGATATGAAAGCACATCTTGTTGCTGTTTATTCACTCAGTTGTGTCTGACTCTTTGAGACCCCGTGGACAGGCGTGTTCCTGTCCTTCACCGTCTCCCAGAGTTTGCTTAAACTCATGTCCATTGAGTCAGTGATGCCATCCAATCATCTCATCCTCTTTCATTCCCTTCTCCTGCCTTCAATCTTTCCCAGCATCAGGGTCTTTTCCCATGAATTGGGTCTTCATATCAGGTGGCCAAAGTATTGAAGCTTCAACTTCAGCATCAGTTCTTCCAATGAACGTTCAGGACTGATTCCTTTAGGATGGACTGGTTTGATCTTCTTGCTGTCCAGGGGACTCTGAAGAGTCTTCTCCAACAATACAGTTCCAAGGCCTCAATTCTTTGGTGCTCAGCCTTTTTTACTGTCCAGCTGTCACATCCATACATGATTACTGGGAAAACCATAGCTTTGACTATACAGACCTTTGCGGGCAAAGTTATGTCTCTAAATAGCATATTTTAATATGCTATTTAGGGTTGTCATAGCTTTTCTTCCAAGGAGCAAGTGTCTTTTAATTTCACGGCTAGAGTCACTGTCCTTTTGGAGGCCCAGAAAATAATAATTGTTGTAGTAGGATACTAAAAATAATGTAGAATTAGTTTAGAAAATAGTCATAGAATTTAGAGATATAATATCAATGAAGTTTATTTGACTGACAGAAAAATATATGTTCAGGACCATGAAGGAAGAGAAATTTGTTGAATTAACTATTAAATGATTAAAATAAAAATGAATGTACACTAATAATTTTGGTTGGAAAGAAAAGATGATGCAAGCTCACGTGAAAATATTTTTATTCCTTAGATCACCAGAGATTATGGTCAAGCAAAATGTATCAAGATTACAGTTGACATTAGTATATGCAAAGTATCTAGAAGGTCAACAAAAGAGGAACTTATTCAGCTGCTTTGGAGTCTGAATACTATTCTTATATTGAAAGAGGATAATATATATATATAAAAGGGGGACTCCATCTCAGAGCACATGAGGAAAAATCAAAGTTAAAGGAAACTTTCTATTGAATGGAAATAATCACATTCTTCTTAGCCTAATCCCTTTCATCTCACCAATTTCTTTCACCAACTTTATAATGAAGCTATGATAGTCACCAGGAAGATAAAATAAAAGAAAAAGAATAAAAAGTAGAGGAGAGAATTAAGAGACTTAATATTGGAGGAGTTCAGAAAGTCAAAGAAAATGGAAAAGATAATTTGAAATTCACAAGAATGCAAAGGGAAGACAGCAGTATGTAAGAGGTAATGTCAAGAAATGAGGAAAAAATTTATCTGGAAATATATCTTTTTTAAAAAGTCATAAAACTTACCAATTTCTTTCTTGAGTTGTTCTGAAAAATATAATGAATGATAACCTTTCTACCTACACTCAAAACATAATGTTAAATGCAATTAAAAATAATAAAACTACTAAAATGTAATGTTCCAAACATATTATTGTCTGTTAGAATAATGAGTAATCTATTGGATTCATGAAATAAATCCCTGGAGTTTCTTTGATTTTCAGCAAATCATTTTGCACACAGTAGATGTTCATTTAAAATATCTTTGATAATAGGATTTTCCTGATTGGAACCTGTGTTGCTCACCAGCATATAATGGTATTTCCCTCCATGTTACAAAAGAACAAAATAGAAAAAAAACTTTACTTTTATCCTTGCATGTCTTCTTTTACTGTCTTTTTAATTTTATTACAAACATAAGAAATATTTGTCTTTGTTCTATTTCTTCTACTGAATCCTTTGAACTTCCTCTTTCTATCCTATATCCTCATATTCCAATTTTTAAATATGGCTTTAAAAATGATCAGGGGGAGGTTAGATAGAAATATAGAAAAAACAAAGGTGACAGGGATAAGAGCATGAAGGAAGGAGCATAGAAGGAAGAAGGGGAGAGGAAAGGGAAGAGGAAGAATTACAGGCTGAGTCATTCCTGGCTTGCATTTCAAAAAGAATTCATTGAAAGCATTGATATTTATAAAGATAAAGCTTCCAATGTTGCTTTGCTTACACTAAACATTTTGGTGTATTTCTGCATTCTATCCCACTGGCATAGGGGCAGACTCTAAGAAAAGCAGAACAGTGAAGTTTTCTGAGAGATAATCATTACTCACCAGACTTGAATTGAGCCTTCTTCTTCTCTGAAAGAAAATACACAATCATGTATGCATATATAAACAGATTTTCTTAATATCATAAAGAAGATGCGATTAATACTATGCATCTGTCAGTATTTGTGTCTGAAATTTGCTGAGTAATGTCCATTTCAAAAGCAATGAAAGAAATGTCTGAAGTTTATTCCATCTGGAAACTTAACTAAAATTTGAAGAATATAATCTGATATGAAAGGACACCTTGTTGTTCAGTTGCTCAGTCGTGTCTGACTCTTTGAGACCCCATGGACAGGGGTTTCCCTGTCCTTCACCATCTCCCAGAGTTTGCTTAAACTTATGTCCATTGAGTCAGTGATGCCATCCAATCATCTCATCCTCTTTCATTCCCTTCTAATCCTGCCTTCAATCAATCCCAGTATCAGGGTCTTTGCAAATGAGTCAGTTCTTCATGTCAGGTGGCCAAAATTTTGGAGCTTCAACTTCAGCGTCAGTCCTTCCAATGAATATTCAGGATTGATTTCTTTTAGAATGGACTGGTTTGATCTTCTTGCTGTCCAGAGGACTCTCAAGAGTCTTCTCCAGCATCACAGTTTCAAGGCATCAATTCTTTGATGCTCAGCCTTTTGTATTGTCCAGCTGTCGCATCCATACATGATTACTGGGAAAACCATAGCCTTGACTATACAGATCTTCGTAGGCAAAGTCATGTCTCTGCATTTTAATATGCTATTTAGGTTTGTCATAGCTTTTCTTCCAAAGAGCAAGAGTCTTTTAATTTCACGGCTGCAGTCACTGTCTTTTTGGAGCCCCAGAAAATAATAATTCTTGTAGTTCAGTTCAGTTCAGTTCAGTTCAGTCGCTCAGTCGTGTCTGACTCTTTGCGACCCCATGAATCGCAGCACGCCAGGCCTCCCTGTTCATTACCATCTCTCGGAGTTCACTCAGACTCATGTCCATCGAGTCCGTGATGCCATCCAGCCATCTCATCCTCGGTCGTCCCCTTCTCCTCCTGCCCCCAATCCCTCCCAGCATCAGAGTCTTTTCCAATGAGTCAACTCTTCGCATGAGGTGGCCAAAGTACTGGAGTTT
>SJYT01039823.1:1664-15752 GCA_006410635.1 Cephalophus harveyi
AAAAAAAAAAAAAAAAAAAAACTAAATCAGAAAGGAAAAAAGAAGTAAAACTATATGTTTATAGATGTTTATAGATGATACAATCGTATATACAAAAAATGCTAAAGACTTGACCATAGCATTGTCTGAACTAATAAAAAGAATTCAGAAAAGTTTCAGCACACAAAATCAATCTACAAAAATCAGTTGTGTTTCTATACACAAATGCTGAACTATCAGAAAAAGAAATTCAGAAAACAATCACATTTATTGAGCAACAAAAAGAATACAATACTTAGGGATAAATTTAGCTAAGGAGGTAAAATATCTGTATAATGAAAACTATGAAACATTTATTTGTGTCTCAAGAAGACACAAATAAGTGGAAGATATTCTGTGTTCATCAATTAGAAGAATTAACATTATTAAAACATCCATATTACCCAAAGCAATGTACAGATTGAATGCAATCATCAAAATTCTCACAACATTTTCACAGAAATATAACAACCAATCTAAAATTCATATAGAAGCATGAAAACCCTAAATAGCCAAAGCAACCTTGAGAAAAAAGAACAAAGCTATAGGGATCACAATTCCTGATTTCAAACTATGTTATAAAGCTATAGATTCAAAATAGTATAGTATTGACATTGAAAACAGACACAAAAACCAATGGAAAAGAAGAATCAAGAGCCGAAAAATAAAACCATGTGTATATGGTCAATTAAGTTTGACGAAAATAATCCAAGAATACACAATAGAAAAAGGATAGTCTTTTAAATAAATGATGATGGGAAAACTGCTTATCTACATGCAAGAAAATGAAATTAGACTCTTGTCTTACACCATATCCCCAAATCAACTCAAAATATGTTTAAATACTAGACTGCAATACCTGAAACCATAAAATATGAAAACCAGAAAATACAAGAAGTAGGCTACTTGCTGTTACTGTTGACAAGGAATTTTTGGTGAGACAACACAAAAAGCACATCAGGGTAATGCAAATAAAAATCATGAGTTATTTTTTCCTGTTAGCATATCTATCATAAAAGAGACAAAAGATAATCAATGAGGGTGAGAATGTGGGGAAAGAGCACCCTTGTACATTATTGGTGGGAATATAAACTGGTAGGTACAGTTTCTGTTGAAAACAGTATGGAGATTCTTTGAAAAATTAGAAATAGAAACACCATATGATACAAATCCAACAACTGCACTGCTACCTGCATATCCAAAAAAATGTAATTACTATTTTGAAGAGATATCTGTACTCCTGTGTTTATTATAGTTGTATTCACAATATTCAAGGTATAAGGACAATCTTAGTGTCTATCAATGAATAAATGGATAAAGAAAATTTGATTATATACATATATATATACACAGGCAGTGGAATATACATATATGTGATATTTATATGTACACACATACATACGATGAAATATATATATATATACATACACAAACAATGGAATACATACACAATGAAATATTATTCAGCCTTATAAAAGAAGGAAATGTTGCTCTTTGCAACAATATAGATGAACTTAGACTGCACTATGCTAAATGAAATAAACCAGACAGGGCAAGAAAATATTGTATTGTGTCATTCATATGTATGGAGTCTTAGAAAGTTGAACTTGCAGAAGTAGAGAATAGTGTGGTGGTTTTCAGGAATGGGGTGGGTAAAAGAAAATGGGGTGAAAGGGTGAAAATATTCAGTTTTAAGATAAATAAGGTCTATTCAAATCTAATAGGTAACATAGTGACACTAGTTGATGATGTATTGTGTAATATAAATTTGCTGAGAGTAGAACTTACGTATTTCATACACACACAAAAAAATAAATAAGGTATTGGATATGTTAATTAAATCAATAATGAGGCAATGGGGATTCTTTCATAATATATTAATATGTTAAATCATCATTTTGAACCCTTTAGATATGAATTTCATTGGCTGTGACATCCAAAAAATGCTTAAATTCCTAAAAACTGGATTTGCAATTAAGGTAGATGAAGAAAGGGAGAACATTTTTGAGATCAAAATAATAAACCTGGATATGTCAAATGACCAGATAGCTGTCAGTCTGCAAGTAGTTATCAATTAATTTGTAGGCACAGGTTGCTGAGTAGGCGATCTTTTATGGTATGGAAAATTCTTCATAGAAGTTCAACAACTGAAGGTTTATTACTAAAAACTGAGTCATTGTTGTCCATCACTAGATGAATGGATAAAGGAAATGAGGTATTTTCCATAATAGAATGTTATTCAGTCATAAAAAAATAAATGGAATCTTGCCATTTGGTACAACATGGATGGACCTTGAGGGCATTGGTGGTGGTTTAGTCACTAAGTCATGTCCAACTCTTGCAACCCCATGGACTGTAGCCCACCAGGCTCCTCACTCAGTCCATGGGATTCTCGAGGCAAGAACACTGGACTGGGTTGCCATTTCCTGTTCCAGCAGATCTTCCTGACCCAGGGATCAAACCTGAATCTCCTGTACTGCCGGCAGATTCTTTGCCAACTAAGCTACCAGGGAAGCCCTTGAGGGCATTGTGAAGTGAAGTGAAGTGAAGTCGCTCAGTCATGTCCGACTCTTTGCGACCCCATGGACTGTAGCCTACCAGGCTCCTCTGCCCATGGGATTTTCCAGGCTATGTCCTGGAGTGGATTGCCATTTCCTTCTCCAGGGGATCTTCCCAACCCAGGGATCGAACCCAGGTCTCCCGCATTGTAGACAGACACTTTACCATCTGAGCCACCAGGGAAGTAAGTCACAGAAAGACAGACACCATATGATCGTATTTATATGTGAAATATTAAAAAAAAAAAAAGGAAACTCATAGTTACAGAGAACAGATTGATGCTTGCCAGAGATGAGGTGTGTGTGTGTCGCAGATGTGCAAAGTGGGTGAAGGAAATCAAAAGTTACAAACTTCCAATTATAATATCAGTAAGTCATGAGGGTGTAAATTAAAGTATGGAAACTACAATTAATAATACCATATTGTATATCTGCAATCTGCTAAGAGTAAATCTTAAAAGTTCTCCTCACAAGAAAAAAATTATAATTATGTATGGTAATAGATGCTAACAAGATTCATCATGGTGATCATTTTGCAATATATACAAATATCTAATCATTATCTTGTACACCTGAAACCTGAAATATAATAGTGGGCGTCAACTATACCTGAATTAAAAAAAAAATAGAAAAAAATGATGAGCTATTGCTGCCAAAGGTAGAAACCAAAGAAGTTAATGAAGAAACTGCATAAAAGTACACATTGTGAAATTGTTTTCACTAGATTAGGAAGCAATACTATACCCTCCCATGTGTAACATAGATAGCTAGTGGGAAGCTGCTATATAGCAGAGATTGCACAGTTTGGTGCTCTGTGATGACTTAGATGGAGGGGGGCTGGAGGGATGGGAGGGAAATAAGAGAGAGGGGATATGTGTATATATATAACTGATTCACTTTGTTGTACAGCAAAAACTAACATAACATTGTAAAGCAATTACATTCTAATAATAAAACTTTAGAAAGAAGCAATAAAGGAAATTTTAAAACTGATAATTTTCTCACTTAAATCTCAATAAAGCAGAAAAAAGAATGAATTTTAAAATTATCCATAAAATTACTAAATTTAAGTTATTTGCTACTTTAAATGCATATTCTATATACTTTCTTACTATGGTGAACTATATATTGGACACACAGGGATAGACAAGTGTAGGAAGAGGATATTTGTGCCACCTGTGATCTCTTTTTCAACATCCTAGACTTCAAAAGAAATTCCAAATTATATTTTTAACAGTTCTTCCAATTTTTTTTTTTTAATAAATATATAGCTAAACCTTAGTTGAGGCATTTTCCTATTTGAGGGGCATCAGCCAGTGGTCAGAGAAGACACTGGTCAACTTAGATTGTGCTATCACATTAATGCATACTTCCCTTTTAATATGTTACTATTTGCTGGTAGTGTTGGCAATAGTTCTGCTGCTATTGAAGGTAGCTTATTTTTGCTACACATTTCTACTCAGTAGAAGATGCTCATTACTGCCTGAAAACCTTCTAACACTGAAAAGTATGTATTTGCACATTCTCTTAAAAATGAAAACCTTTATCTAGGAACTAGTGGAAAATCTACCCAAAATAACACAGTAAGAGGTAGATTCAAAATTGAACCTCCAGCTGTACTGGGAACATGCATGCATGCTAAGTCACTTCAGTTGTGTCTGATTCTTTGCAACCCAATGGACTCCTCTATCCATGAGATTCTCCAGGCAAGAATACTGGAGTGGGTTGCCAGACTCTCCGCCAGAGGATCTTCCTGAACCAGGGATCGAACCCACATCTTTCTATGTCTCCTGCATTGTGGGCGGGTTCTTTACAACTAGCGCCACCTGGGAAGCCCTACTGGGCACATAGCACTAAAAAAATTGAACGTTGGAGGCCATGAGAGAAGGAGATTGTTAGGAGAAATGATGGAACTGGAAGATTAAGAATGATTCCACCTAAATTTGCCTCAAAACAAAGGATACCCAAGTTCCCCTTTTAAATTGATTCATTTATGAGTCAAGTCAAATTCTGTAAATGAACTGTGGTCCATAACCTAGAGTTTGCTATCTGTGAGTTTCCAACTGCATAAATATTTACCAACGCCATCACAGGGGACAAATCAACATAGTTGATCCCAAGAAACCAGGGTTAGTCATCATTTCATTCAATCCAGTCCTATGTGCACTGACATACATCCTTGCAAATATTTGAGTTCTGGGTAAATGTCAGGCAATTGGGCACATCCTCCCTTGCCCTGGAGGAACATTTCTCACCTTAGCAGGACAACACTCAAGAGAAGAGACCCAGACAAACACAGAGCTCATATCCCACGTGCCTCCAAACTGTATTTAAACATCTTCTGTGCTTGAAAGGTCAGTTCCACAAAACCCAAATCTTGGAAAATATTTGTCTATAAAGTGAGAACTCTTGAAAAACTTAGTTCTCTCTTTCACACATTGTTACAACCAACTGAATTATTTAGCCAAGGGTCCACATGATGCATTTCTGATACATTAAAATATTTTTTAAGCACAAATTAGTCTGCCTCAAAGTCTTTTTCAACCAAAAGAAGATTTATGGCATTAATTAAATGAGAAAAATCTATAGGAAACATTTTTGTCCCTTTATATTGATTTACCAGCCATTAAAACTACTTTTCATCTTACTAAGTGAGAAATAAAAGACCAATTATAAAGCAGAAAGGATTGATTTTTTCAATTGTAATAAACTTTTTTTTAATATACCTTAAAACTTTTTAGGTTAACCATAGTTTACATAATATGTCCCCTCAATTCTGAATCTGAACCTGTGAAATCCAATTTTACTATAAATCACAACCCCAGCTTTTCTTTCCTAAACAGAAGAAAGAATGAGTGACAACTGGTGAATAAGCCATAAAGTGTTAAAATTTGGGATATTTTTGTCAGGTGTTTCTCCTGAGAAAAAGTTAAAAATGTGACAATTGTGTAATACCCCTCAGGATGAGAAACAGGATAAGCTCTTAAATTTATTCACAATCAGGAGACTATACATCATATAAACATAAGCTAACCAATACTTCGGTTTCCTTTTTGCCCCTGGAGATAAAGCGAAATCACATTAGAGATGCCAAGGAGAGAAGAAATACTTCTCCCATCCAGATTTCTCTCCTTTCAAAGTCTAGTTAGAAAATCAGCCGTCAGTTTTCATCTGGATTCATACCTCCTCTCAACCATTTAGACAGTTAATATAATCTTTGTAACCTTGAAATTATTCCATAAAAAAAGAAAAGCTAACAAAGAAACCTACACAAATTAAATGGAACCTATTCTTTGACATGCAAATGTACTTTAGCTTTGCACCACTGAGGTCTTAGGTTTCATTATTGTTAAAAATGTCAAGCAGTATTTTGCCTTCCGGGAGTGTAGGTTTTGTTCCTGTTTCAATCTTACTCAAAACCCTCTATTGCATAATGTATGAGGTGCAGCAGCCTTTGGTTGTTGCTTTTTTCTTTTTAAATTACAAGCTATGAACACCACAGTAGCATTTTGCTAAATAGTTTTGCACATATTGACTTCTGGACATTTATAAAATAAAAATATAAAATGAGAAACCATTTTTGGATGATTATTGTCTAGTGTGCAACTTACAGGAGTGAAGATAATCTGTCCTGATTATTGGAGCGAGGTAGCCTTTCACCTGCTCAGTTCATGAGCGTTCCTTCCAACTTAGATGGTGCAATCCTCAAATTACTTCACCAAATCCTCTCTCTCATTTCTCACCAATACCTGACACCCTACCTCTTATTGAGAAACCCACTGATTAGAAGTTATATGGACAGAATTTGCTGAAATCGTGACTGTTGTATTGGAGAAGGAAAGAGCAACCCACTCCAGTATTCTTGCCTGGATTATTCCATAGACAGAGGAGCCTGGCAGGCTACAGTCCATGGGGTTACAAAGAGTCAGACATGACTGAGTAACTAACAACACTGAGTGGTATATAAAAACCTCCTGCTTTCTCCCTTGCCTTACCCTCTGGGTAAGCAGAGGAGCTTATTGAACTTACCTGTGTGTATGCAATGTGCTAAGGCTTTTAGGAAGATAATTCCCTTTGTAATAGGAAATATCTGAAGGGTATTCATGGGAGAAATGCAACAATAATTCTGGAAGAAACAAGAGTTGGGAACATGAGATTTACAAATAGATTTTAAAATCATTGTGTTTCATTCAACAATTTTTCAGAAACACAGATCATCACAGTCAATTTTTTCCTATCAGGGTGGACAGAGTAGTCGTGAAGATCTAAGGAGATAATACATGTTTTAGGGCAGGGCTCGGCCCGGGGAGAGCGTTCAGTTAAAGTTTGGTGTAATTATTGAAATCAATTTTTTCTTTATATGAGTCACTGTAAACTTCTCAAGAAAAGCTGAAATGTAACTTTTTTAAGAAGAGTCTTGATTGAATCAGAAAACATAGGAAAAACAATGATTTAGATTCTAGGACCATAGATGTGACTAACAGCCAATACGGAAGATAATACTTCATATTCACTAAGACAGCTATAATCAAAAAGCCAAAAAAGTATCAGTGTGTATATGAGGTTGAAATCATATACATTCCTTCAGTTCAGTTCAGCTCAGTAGCTCAGTCATGTCCAACTCTTTGCAACCCCTTAAACTGCAGCACACCAGGCTTCCCTGACCATCACCAACTCCCAGAGCTTACTCAAACTCATGTCCACTGAGTCAGTGATGCCATCCAACCATCTCATCCTCTGTCGTCCCCTTCTCCTCCCACCATCAATCTTTCCCAGCACCAGGTTTTTTTTCAAATGAGTCAGTTCTTCAAATCAGATGACCAAAGTATTAGAGTTTCAGCTTCAGCATCACTCCCTCAATGAATATTCAGGACTGATTTCCTTTAAGATGGATTGACTGGATCTCCTTGCTGTCCAAGGGACTCTCAAGAGTCTTCTCCAATACCACAGTTCAAAGCATCAATTCTTCAATGCTCAGCTTTCTTTATAGTCCAACTCTCACATCCATACATAGCTAATTAAAAAACCATAGCTTTGACTAGACAGGCAAAGTAATGTCTTTGCTTTTTAATATGCTGTCTAGGTTGGTCATAACTTTTCTTTCAAGGAGCAAGTGTCTTTTAATTTCATGGCTGCGGTCACCATCTGCAGTGATTTTGGAGCCCAAGAAAATAAAGTCTCTCACTATTTCCATTGTTTCTGCATCTATTTGCCATGAACTGATGGGACCAGATGCCATGATCTTAGTTTTTTGAATGTTGAGTTTTAACCCAACTTTTTCACTCTCCTCTTTAACTTTCAACAAGAAGCTCTTTGCTGCTGCTGCTGCTAAGTCGCTTCAGTCGTGTCCGACTCTGTGCAACCCCATAGATGGCAGCCCACCAGGCTCTGCCATCCCTGGGATTCTCCAGGCAAGAACACTGGAGCCATTTCCTTCTCCAATGCATGAAAGTGAAAAGTGAAAGTGAAGTTGCTCAGTCGTGTCCGACTCTTAGCAACCCCATGGACTGCAGCCCACCGGGCTCCTCCGTCCATGGGATTTTCCAGGCAAGAGTACTGGAGTGGGGTGCCATTGCCTTCTTCGAAGAAGCTCTTTAGTTTTTGCTTTTGCCATAAGTGTGGTGTCATCTGCATATCTGAGGTTATTGATATTTCTCCTGGCAATCTTGATTCCAGCTTGTGCTTCATCCAGTCCAGCATTCCTCATGATGTACTCTGCATATAAGTTAAATAAGCAGGGTGACAAAATAAAGCCTTGACATTCTCCTTTCCCGATCTGGAACTGGTCTGTTGTTCCACGTCTGATTCTAGCTGTTGCTTCTTGACCTGCATACAGATTTCTCAGGAGGCAGGTCAGGTAGTCTGGTATTTTCCACAGTTTGTTGTGGTCCACACAGTCAAAGGCTGTGGCATAGTCAATAAAGCAAAAGTAGATGTTTTTCTAAAACTCTCTTGCTTTTTCGATAATCCAACAAATGTTGGTAATTTGATATCTGGTCCCTCTACATTTTCTAAATCCAGTTTGAACATATGGAAGTTCATGATTCACGAACTGTTGAAGCCTGGCTTGGAAATTTTGAGCATTTGCTAGTGTGTGAGATGAGTGCAATTGTGTGGTAGTTTGAGCATTCTTTGGCATTCCTTTCTTTGAGATTGGAATGAAAACTGACCTTTTCCAGTCCTGTGGCCACTGCTGAGTTTTCCAAGTTTGCTGGCATATTGAGTGCAGCACTTTTACAGCATCATCTTTTAGGATTTGAAATAGCTCAACTGGAATTCTATCACCTCCCCTAGCTTTGTTGGTAGTGATGCTTCCTAAGGCCCACTTGACTTCACATTCCAGGATACCTGGCTCTAGGTGAGTGATCACACCATCATGATTATCTGGGTTGTGAGGATCCTTTCTGTATAGTTCTGTGTATTCTTGCCAACTCTTCTTAATATCTTTTGCTTCTGTTATGTCCATACCATTTCTGTCCTTTATCAAGCCCATCTTTGCATGAAATGTTCCCTTGGTATCTCTAATTTTCTTGAAGAGCTTTCTAGTCTATCCCATTTTGTTGTTTTCCTCTATTTCTTTGCATTGGTCACTGAAAAAGGCTTTCTTATCTCTTCTTGCTATTCTTTTGAACTCTGCATTCAAATGATTGTATTTTCCTTTTCTCCTTTGCCTTTTGCTTTTCTTATTTCTAAGCTATTTGTAAGGTCTCCTCAGACAACCATTTTGCCTTTTTTCAATTCTTTTTCTTGGGTATGGTCTTGATCACTGCCTCCTGTACAATGTCACGAACCTCAGTCCATAGTTCTTCAGGCACTCTGTATTCCTAGCTGTTGTAAAATGGTATAGCTCGTTAGAAAACAATTTGGCAGTTCCTCAAAATGCTAAATAGAGTTACCCCTATGACTCAGCAACTCCACTTCTAGGTATAGAGAAATGAAGTGAAAGAGAAGTGAAAATATATGTCTGCTGTCTGCACAAAAACTTTTACTTTAATACTCAACCGCATTAGTTATAATGGCTCCAAAGTCAAAACAACCCAGAAGCTAACCAATTGATAAGTAGAAAAACAGAGTATCTTTATTATGTTGGCATATGAAAAGAGTAGAGTATCTATGTGTTTTACAGCATGGATGAAACTTGGAAATGTTGTAAGTGAAAAGAAGGAAAGATGGAAGTAAGGGAGAGAGAGAGAATAAAGGGGGAGTAATGATATATAATTGCACATATGCTAATGTGAACTGCACATATACAAATACATAATTATATATATATGGAAAATTGTTTTTGCAGAAAGCAATACATTGGGCTACAGGGAAAAAAACTTTATGCGGAATTTCAAGAAACAAGGACACATAGGTGATAAAAATAATTTAAAAAGAATCTCCTAATAGCTCTCAAATGGCCTCAGCGTAATCATTTTTTCAGGTATTGTCTTTCCCCTGCCTGTTCTTGCTCTAAGCACGTGTTCTGTTTCTGATTTCATTCTTACTCAGAATTAAAGTGTCACTGGCTGCTGCCATGATCCTGACAATATAGACTTGCCTTTCTCTTTCAGAAGCTGTGAAATACTCTGGTGTAGCTGGAATCTTGGTTCCTTAGGGCAAGAAAATATGTCTAGACTCCCAGGCTGAAGGCCTCAGAAAACCTGCAGCTCAGACCCCACCCTCTCAACTCCCCCTTTCTCCCACCTCCACCCCATAAAAACTGAGAGAGAGCATGTCTGGGGGCCTGTGCTGTCTCCTTCCCAGTCTCTGGTGGACACATCACAGCAGGAGAGGTTGTTGATGGACTTTCTATGTCTCAAGTACAAAAATGGCTCCCACAGGCTGAGGGCAAAGAAAGAAGGTTGAAAGCCATTGTAGCAATCCAGGCAGGACATACAGGAGGTGAGAAAACCTTTACTGTGAGTGTGGGGGTGGTGGTGGGGGGCGTGATGACACACAAAAACAGAGCAATGTGTGACCAGTAGGTGTCGGTGATTAATTTAGAAACAGGGAGGAGGCAAGAAGTCCTCTAGGTTGAATGGCAAATGAGATGTGATTCCACTAATGAGATGGTGAGGTATAAGGAGGATGTGCTCTCTGGAATCCCATGGAGGGCATATGGAGTCAGAGGAGCCTGCAGGACCTTGGGCTGAGAGTTAGCAGCAGCAGCTAGAATTCCGAGTGGAGACAACCTTTTAAAACCACTTTTTCTTCGAAATAGCAAAAACACATCATTCAAAGCAGTAATGTGGAAGGAATGCATGACCTGATACATGAAAAGATGAAATCTTACACAGCAGAGTCAATTAGAAGAGAGTGAGGGAAATTGAAGGGAGGAGAGAGATAACCTCTTAAACAAATGCTTTAGGCCAGCTAGGAATTCAAATGTCAAGTAAGCTGCCATGACAGGCTCTCAAACAGCAGCACTGACCAGAGATTGGTAGACAGTCAATAAGATTAGTACTAAAGATACAGTTGAACATCCACACATTGTAGCTATATTTGCACACACAGAGAAAAGCCACCATCAGCACGGGCATCTTGAAAAATCACAAATGTTTGACACAGTCAGATGTCAATGACTAAAGTCTGGAACAGAGAAAAATAATGAGCAAATACAAGGTTCAGTTCAGTTCAGTCGCTCAGTCATGTCCTACTCTTTGCGACCTCATGAATCGCAGCATGCCAGGCCTCCCTGTTCATCACCATCTCCTGGAGTTCACTCAGATTCAGGTCCATCGAGTCCACGATGATGAGTCAACTCTTCGCATGAGGTGGCCAAAGTACTGGAGTTTCAGCTTTAGCATCATTCCTTCCAAAGATATCCCAGGGTTGATCTCCTTCAGAATGGACTGGTTGGATCTCCTTGCAGTCCAAGGGACTCTCAGGAGTCTTCTCCAACACCACAGTTCAAAAACATCAATTCTTCGGTGCTCAGCCTTCTTCACAGTCCAACTCTCACATCCATACATGACCACAGGAAAAACCATAGTGGAGAGTCTGCTTACAGTAATAAATGGCCATTATTAAATTTAAAAAAGCTTTATTTTCCTTGTATATTAATTTTATACATTTCACTACAAGAACACAATTAGTTTGTATTTCTACGGTTAATCAAAAAGATGAGACAATTAAAGTAACTTTTGAAAAACAGTCTAACCATGTTCTTAATACATTAACTTACTGAACATTCTTCCCTCACTCAGTTTGTTAAATTTACTGTATGTTGTTTTCCGCTATAGACTTTAACTGAAGTTTCATATTTATTTGAAACACTTTTAAAGCACTATCTAATGATGTTAAGTATTTTTTCCTTAAATCAAGATCTGTTGGATGCTATTCAGATTGTTCAACCCTAAGATGAAAGAACAAAGTACATCTATGGAGACCAGTTTGTAGCTCTTCTATATCTTTATTAAAATAATATTCAGATACCATTTTTAGATTTCCAAACATACATACATACTCAAGCCCAATTTGTTCCCTCTTATCATCATATAAGGAGAAGGCAATAGCAAGCCACTCCAGTACTCTTGCCTAGAAAATCCCGTGGATGGAGGAGCCTGGTAGGCTGCAGTCCATGGGGTCGCTAGAAGTCGGATGCGACTGAGCGACTTCACTTTCACTTTTCGCTTTCACACAATGGAGAAGGAAATGGCATCCCACTCCAGTGTTCTTGCCTGGAGAATCCCAGGGACAGGGGAGCCTGTTGGGCTCCTGTCTATGGGGTCGCACAGAGTCGGACACGACTGAAGCGACTTAGCAGCAGCAGCAGCAGCAGCATCATCATATAAAGTTATAAATAATACATTTAAGACTATTTTTGGATGATTTTCCTTTGACCCTACCAGTAAATTCACTATCTCCTATAATGTCACTGCCATGCCAATTCTCTTTCTAAAAATACATTTCTTTTAAGGATAAAGAAAAGACCAGATCTCTCTGGCTTAATGTTAACAGAAGACAGAGGGTCAGTGCAATCTTGGTAAGAAAAGAAACTCAATTTTCAATTCTCAGTAAGAGAAAGTGGGAGATTATTTCACATTGTAAGCATGATTATCATATATTTTGGAATGGAAATCATATCCATTGTGTAATGCACAAATACTGTTAGGAATCACCAGTTTTCCTCTTACTGAGAAACCACAAGTTAATCTTTGGTGCTTTATTTGCTCCCAATCAGACAAAATATCAGGATCCATATTTGTAAGTTGTGTCAGAAAAGCCAACTTTGAAACCAATTCATTCAGAAGGTAAGTAAGCTTACCTTTCCAAGGACTTTGTTTTAAAGGTTTTTACAAGTGCACAAATTATTATGAATGGTGCAACATTATTTACTCAAGTTGGTCCATATCAATCTGCTGTTTGCCAAAAGATAAATGAATGACAAGATGTCCATATGTAGTGAGATAGAAAAAATAGAAATAAAATAAGGGTAAGAGACTAAGAGAGAGTGATAGACAAGAAACTAGAAGCTTGACCAAGACATCAACATTTAAGCATATAAGCAGATACATTAATTGTCTTTTTTATTCTATTTTTAGGTTACTTCTGTGGACTTCTCTGGTGGCTCAGATGGTAAGGCATCTGCCTGCAATGCAGGAGACCTGGATTTGATCCCTGAGTCAGGAAGATTCCCTGGAGAAGGAAATGGCAACCCACTCCAGTATTCTTGCCTAGAGAAACTCAGAGAGAAATGGCCCTGGTGGGCTACAGTCTATGGGGTTGCAAAGAGTCAGACATCACTGAAGCAACTTAGGAGACATGCACATGGAGAGTGTTAAGAATTAGAGAGAAAAAAGAGTTTGATTCTGATCTTCACATATTAATTACGTGTCTTTAGGCAAGTTATTTAAGTTCTCTAAGACTCTCCTTCCCCCTTTATAGAAAGGGCATACAAAAAGATTTCTCATAAGATTATTGTGAAAATGTATGTAAAATCTATAAATTGTAGCCCAGAATATGAAATAAACAGGCCTTTTTCTACTTTATTTCAACAAATACATATTGACACCGTTTCCACCGTAGTCCTTCATGATTACTGTTGGTTGCAACGGTGGTGATCTTTGTTTCTTAGACAGTAGGTACAAGATTACTTTCAAAACAATTTATTTCCATGTCTAGACCTTGTCTGCTTCTAAGCTATGCTTGGCCCATCTTTTGTCTGCTTCTCAATAATAGCTGGTTTCTTTTCTGCATATTAATATCATGATTTGTCAGGATTTGTGGAGGATAAAGTGTTTCTTCTAAGTGGGTAGATGTCTTATTTGAATCAAACAATGAATGACAAAGAAGCGGACTGCCTGGTGTAGTTTATCATTCTTAATATCTGAACATCTCACAGCAATCCTTCCATGGTTTGGTATCACCCCCATTGCTTCCCATCTCTTGAAAGTAATAATATTCCACACATCTACAATGACATACATTTGGGGGTCTTAAAGTAAGCTTTTTGAGTCGTTTTTAATGAACCATTTTACTCTCTCCTTTTAAGTGTTCTTAAAAATATCCATACCATGCAAAATAA
>SJYT01039829.1:6360-65882 GCA_006410635.1 Cephalophus harveyi
GCCACCTCATGCGAAGAGTTGACTCATTGGAAAAGACTCTGATGCTGGGAGGGATTGGGGGCAGGAGGAGAAGGGGACGACAGAGGATGAGATGGCTGGATGGCATCACTGACTCGATGGAGTGAATCTGACTGAACTCCAGGAGTTGGTGATGGACAGGGAGGCCTGGCGTGCTGCGATTCATGGGGTCACAAAGAGTCGGACATGACTGAGCGACTGAACTGAACTGAAACATTATGAAATTGATGTTTTGAAGTGCGGTGTTGGAGAATACTCTTGAGAGTCCCTTGGATTGCAAGGAGTCAAACCAGCCAGTAGTAAAGGAAATCAGTCCTGAATATTCATTTGAAAGACTGAGGCTGAAGCTGAAGCTCCAATACTTTGGCCACCTGATGAAAAGAGCCAACTCATTAGAAAAGACCCTGATGCTGGGAAATACTGAGAGCAGGAGGAGAAGAGAATGACAGAGGATGAGATGGTTGGATGGCATCACTGACTTAATGGAAATGAGTTTGAGCAAGCTCTGGGAGTTGGTGATGGACAAGGAAGCCTGGCATGCTGCAGTTCATGGGGTCGCAAAGAGTTGGACATGACTGAGTGATTGAAATGAACTGAAACATCATGGAAAATAGTTTTGAAGGAGTTTTTTATGTCTGGAGTAAGGCAGTGGTTTTCAACTAGGGGAAATATCCTCCAGATGATATTTGGAATGTCTGAAGACATTTTTGATGATCATGACTGAAGGGGAAGAAACAGATACTTTACTAAATATCTTACAATGTCCAAGACAGGCTCCTATAATATGGAGTTATTCATTCCAAATGTCAGGAATTCAGAGGTGGAGGAAACCTGCAGGCAGGATATATTATACATGTCTGTATCTTTTTTCTCCCACCAGGAGAAGGTCTAACTACTTTATAGTTTCCTTTTTCAGTTTCATTAAATAGCCAACAGACAGAATAACTCAGATCCATAGCTGTACTTGACAACAAGGAAAAAGACCCTGATTGGAATCTATTTCCAGCTTTGAAGTATAGGACCCCACACTAGAGAGAGACCACTTTAACAGAAAAAAAAAATAAAAACAGCTGGAGCTAAGACATGTCCCATTGCTAAGCTGCTCAGTACCTCTAAATAGCCTTGCCTGAAGCCTTTGACAGAGGATATTAAGCACTTTGAGTATTCAAGTATGTATCAATTTTATTTGAATATGCTTATGTAGGAGAGTTTGGCAATTTGAATGTAGAACATATTGAGTTGCACAAAATCTCATTTGGCTATTATTCTAATCACAGAAAATAAAAATGAACTTTTTTGGTCAACTCAATATTTTTCACTCTCCTGATTTCTAATTTCATGTATAGTCTTCACAGTCAAAATTCTTTCCCATAAAAGGTGAGAGATTAGATTTTTTTAAGAATGTATCAGACACTGACTTTTAGTCTTGAAGTCTCCAACCTGCATATAGTAAGTTAAATTATGTGCAACATACATTCATAAAGGACAGTAAAGATCTTCTAAAACATGGATAAGAAACAATATCTGCCTTGGTTGTGTGTTTGTTAGATGCTGTACTAAGCACTTAGTTTATTATTACAACCTGTCATCACCAGCTGAGATAGGTACTATAGCACTTCTGAATGAACAAAATGCGAGTTAATGATTTATTATAACTAGCTCTAAACCAAGTGATGGTTAATGAGTGTCAAATCATTGGCAACTGTATTTGTCTGACTCTGATATCCATACACTTAACTGTTGTGCACTACTGTTGTGGCTTAATAAACGAGCACTCCATTTGACACATATCCATTTGGTGTTCTATTATGTAGCATTTAAATGCTTGAAGTCAAGAAAGGGAAAAAAGCATTCTTTTTAATATGACCGATTTCCATGAATCTGTCATCTTGAACTTCTCAGGAATACCTGGAGATAGTTTTACTGTTGTTAAAATATGATAATTGAAGATGTTAAAGAAATTTTTGCCTAGGGATTCTAAACTTAATTCAGTTCAGTTCAGTTGCTCAGTCGTGTCCGACTCTTTGCGACCCCATGAATTGCAGCACGCCAGGCCTCCCTGTCCATCATCAACTCCCGGCGTTCACTCACACTAAACTTATCTATCTTGGCCAAAAAGGTCATTTGGATTTTTCCATAGCATCTTTCTGTAATGAGAACCTTTGGCCAACCCAATACCAGGAAAAAAACACACCACTGTTAATACCAAATTATGCACTTATGTGCGAGGCACAATAGGCCAACTATTTAACAGATATTTGCAAAGGTGGGCACAGCCCCAAAGAACTATGGGCAGTCAGTACCTTGGTGTTCTCTCACACCTGGGGCTGAATCAGAGGCAACATCACCATGAAGGGCTGCTGGAGATTTCCCGGGCACTTCTTCAAGGTTACCGAGGTCTGTGACTTCCTTTTCATCTCCTGATTCTCCTCCTGAGCCTGGGGTTCTCTGACTACTCAAAGTCAGCTTCATCCGGAGGGCTTGATTCTCTTTCTCCAGCTTGTGGATCTCTGCCCGCATTTCCTGGATAACTCTCATGAGATGGATATTCTCGGCCATCGCTTCTTTTCAGGTTGCTCTGTTGCTCCTTTGGGGAGACAGGCCAACATTTGCTTACGAACCAAACACACAATCTGCTCAGTGGAACGGGTTGACCCCACCCCTAAAGTTTCCTGAACAATAGATGTCTGTCTTCTCTATGCCATCTTTCAGCACCTGGGGAGTTAGGCTATCAAGGGAGGTAAAGGATCTCCATGACTTATTCATCCTGGGTTTTGTTTTTCAGAACAAAGCTTTTCTTTGTATCTTTCATTTCATATCAATCCACAGTTCTGGAATATTGCTTTGGGTCTACAGAAGACACTCTGAAAATTTCCGGCAAGGAACAGAATTTCTTGTTTCTGTCATGAACTCACCATCCAAGCAGCCACTCAAATTTTTTCTCTGTTGCTATTTCTGGTATCAGATGTTTCATAGGATTGCCAACTGTCATGAGCACATCAAAGTGGGCACATAAGAATTATTCTTTGTCTTTTCTGTAAGATATATCATAGTTTTGAACCTTTGGGGTAAATTATTAATTTTGACACCTGTTGATTAGGTGTCAAAACTTAACTAACATAGGAAATCATATGCATTGCCATGAGATTATTTAAATGAGATGATGATAATTATACCTTAATCCCTTAAGATAATGTCAAGGATGATATAATTACTTCTTGGTAGGTTTTCTTATGATCATTTTTGCTGTTATTTGGTTTCAGAGTGTTTGCTCGGGCAAATACTGCTGAGGGCTATTTTGGGAATGTAAGAAGATA
Organism: Cephalophus harveyi; assembly: GCA_006410635.1. Lineage (NCBI taxonomy): Eukaryota > Metazoa > Chordata > Mammalia > Artiodactyla > Bovidae > Cephalophus > Cephalophus harveyi. The sequence goes on from SJYT01039829.1 coordinate 9,696, forward strand.
CAGGTCAAATATTAATCTTGAATGAGAAGAACATGCAATAGTTAACAGCTTTCATGACCTATTTCCTGAAGAGGTTTTTTCATTGGGAATGAAAGGTATGCACTTTGTATCCATTTGGAAATTCAATTCATGCTTAAACATAAATGCTCTTTTGCAATAGGTTCAAAATGATTAGATAATTTTTCATGGTAGTAATTTTCCTTGCACATTTGCTTACTTATGTTTTCTACATATATTGATGCTTTTTTGCTTATCTTAGTAAATAGGATGATCAGGTTGATTGATCCAAGGCTGTATGTGGGAGTTACTGGAGAAAGTATTATTTCTTTTTCATTCATACAGAATTATTATATGTATTTAAATTTTATGACATGTTTACTAGTCAGTTGTTTTGATCTACTGCTTCTATTTGTGTTTAAATGACTTTCAGTTAGCATTTATGTGCCCGGCATGCTAGAGGCTACTGAAGTGGCTCCCCTCTGATTTCATCTGCTCTGACCCCCTTGCTCTCGCCCTCTGATCTGCCTCAGTCACACTGGCCTACGCATTAGCTCCATAAACATCCCAGGCGCATTGCTGCCTTGGAACACTGGTCCCAGCTGTCCCCAGGGCTTTCCCCAGGTATCCACATAGTTAATTCCCTCATCTTCTACATCAGCTAGCAAACATCATGCCGCCAGCCTCCAGCATGTGTTGGCCCTGTGGGAATGGAGTCAGTCTTTAACTTTTCCCCACGTGTGGGCAAGGTTTTAAAAAGGAGATGAACTGTGTTAGCATGTCTGATTTCTAGAGAATGGAGAGTTGGCAGCAAGTGTCTGCTTTCCATCCTCTTCAAATAGATGATGTCACAGTGTGTCTTTCATCTGGACATAAAATCATGCCTCACTGGAATATGGTGTGTAGAGTTGACATGTGACTCCTTTATCTGTCAGAACCTTTGGTTTTAGTCAGTGACAGAGGATAGGCAAGGTCAGATTAGAACTCGGGGATTTTGACTGCATTATCAGCACCCAGCCATGTGTCCTTCCGTGTGGAGATACCCAATGGCCTTGCCCTCTAAGACATAATAGAAAAGTGTCACTTACGTGAAGTCTTATGTCTCACTTTTCAAGCAGGCGTACATACTGCTGTTATAAATTATTTAAACAGCTACTCAGAAATTCGGCTTTTGCAGCATTTGCTGAGAGTTCACTTTGACCTTGAACTTGATATGTAGCTATTGTCAAGTGATTTCCCAGGTGACCGGAAGCATCTGGTGTTGCCATGAGCCCCGACTCAGAAGTGGATTTGACAGTCTGCCATCCTGCCATCTTTTGACATTTGAGTGTCACACAGTGGTGGAGCAGTCATGTGGAAATGAAAGAGGAGATGAAAAGCTTTTGATGGGCACAGCTTCCATGAAGTACTGATAAGCCTGTGAAAGGGTTGTTTAAGAATGCTCTGGGTCAATTCACATAGAAGGGATGAGCTGGTTCCCTGTTCAGCCAGATGTGAGATAAACTTGACTGTTGTGCATGAAGAGACTTACATGGAGCCAGATATGGAAAGGGACATTTGCCATCTGATAGATGATCATGGACCTGTGTAAGTTTCCAATGAAAGTGAGAATTTCAAGACTTCCTTGCAATTGGCACATGTGCAAAAAATTTGACTGATATAATGCACAGGGTGGAGGTCTGGGTCCTAAGTTACTAACTGCCACTCTGTTGCTATCTCATTATTAAATCTTACTCATAAAATAAAGGCAGGTAAAATAATTGAATGATAAGGTGAGTTCAACAACTGCTGAGCTCCAACCATCAGTTGTCATGAAGAAATGTATGTGTTTTTCTAGTTCTGGTGTTTCCAGTTCTTTAGAATTTTCCAAAGAAGTTGGAATCCAGATATCATAAGAGATCATTACACTATTTTAATGGGCAACTTATTCAATCTTTCAAATATACTGTGTGGAGACAACAAAACAAGTTTGAGGGAATGGATAAATTCTCTTGGTTTCCTAGGAGTGTGGCTTCAAGGAGATAGAGTTCTTCTTTCCATGAGAAACTGAGGACCAAAAAAGTAATACAGCTTTGCAAGATCAACTTGTTGTCATGAACATTTACTGAGGGCCAAGGTTTCCGTGGTGGCTCAGGTGGTAAAGAACCCACCTGCCAATGCAGGAAACATAAAAGGCATGGGTTCGATCCCTGTGTCAGGAAGATCCCTTGGAGAAGGAAATGGCAACCCACTCCAGTATTCTTGCTTGGAGAATTCCATGGACAGAGGAGCCTGGTGGGCTACAGTCCATGGAGCCACGAAGAGTTGGACATGACTGAGCAACTTTCACTTCACATTCAAGTTTAAGCCTCCCATAAGATATCCTGGAAGGATCTGGCTCTATGAACTTTCAGTGGCAAGACCAAGTTATTCCTCTTTTCTACGCCTGTATCTTTATCTGTGAAGGAAATAAGGATAGTTATCCTCAGATTAAACGAATTTATAATGATATATGCTCTGAAGTGCTTTGACGTTAGTAAGCTTTCAATAAATGTTTGTTGAGTAACATCAGGTTTTAAAATGAAAGATTTTTTGGTTGAATATTCTACCTGCTCTCTAGTATTAGATAAGTAGGGGGAGGGCTTTGTAGATGAGCAGAGAAGGAGGATGGAGAGGCTTGGAATTATAGGGAATGAAATCTATCTGTGTGGTCTGATTCTAGCTTTGCACTGAATACCTGTATAACTGCAAACGATTTCTCTCTGCCTAGCCTTGATTTTTAGTTTCATGAAAAATCTCTTTTGGAATTTATGGATCAATTGGGAAGAATTGACCTCTATCTTGGCTGTATTGAATCTTCTTTTTTAAAATAATTTTTATTTATCTATTTACCTTTTTTTATTTTTGGCTGTGCTGGGTCTTCGTTGCTGCAGGGACTTTTCTCTAGTTGTGGCGAGTGGGGGCTCCTCTTTAGTTGCACTGCCCAAGCTTCTCGTTGTAGTGGCTTCTGTTATTCGTCGCATAGGCTCTAGGGCGTGTGGGCTCAGTAGTTGCACCTGCTGGGCTCCAGGGCACATGCTGAATAGTTGTGGCCAGGGGCTTAGTTGCTCCGTGGCATGCGGGATCATCCTGGACCAGGGATCAAATCTATGGCTCCTGCATTGGCAGGTGGATTCTTTACCACTGAACCAATAAAGGAAGCCCTGTATTGAATCTTTATTATGACATTTATTCAAATCTCCCTCTAAGTATTTCAAGAATGTTTTGTAGTTGTACCCAAATGTCTTCCACTTATTTTATTACATAATATTTTCATCATCATTTAGCTCTAAATATTTTGTAATTTCTATTCTTATTACCTCATTCATTCATTCGATGAATATTTATTTATTTCTTACTGTGTGCCATGCCCCATTCAAAGCCCTGGACCATAGTTAGTGAACAAAAGAGACACAAATCCCTATCTTTAGGGAATATATATTCTAGTCAGGAAAGCAGCAAGGAAACACAATAAATAAGCAAAATGTAAAGCATGTAAGAAGAGATAAAGTCTATAGAGAAAAATAAAAGAGCACAGAATGTCAGGCAAGGGCGGTGAGAATTCAACTTAAATTTATTTTAAAACAGAGCAGGTAGGAAAGAAGTCCCTGGAAAGGTGGCCCAGGGACAGAAAGGGAGAAAAATGATGGGAAACAGTTCCAGGCACGTGAACGGAAAGAACAAAGGCGCTGATGGAGCTGTATTCTTATGTTTGGGAGCACCACCTGATTTGGATGGACTGCGAATGTCCTTTGAACAACACTGTTCTAGAGTAGGTTGTGTATATTAGGCAATATGCCGTGTGTGTGTGTGTGTGTGTGTGTGTGTGTACATACTCACAGGCAAATCAATACAACCATATGGAAAAAAAAAAAAAACTTGAAAAATGCAAAACGATCGCATTCAGCAGCAGCACTCAGTGCTGGGCAGGCTGACCCCTATAGCAGGTGATCCTTTTATCCTGACCTATACAGCTTTCTTCCCTACTTCTCCCCTGATCCCCACCCCTTGCTCCCTCAAAGTCCTACAGGAAGAAACTCAAACTATTCATCAAAGAAGATCTAACAAGCGTTTCTCCTGGCCTCTTGAATTCCCATATCAATTTCATATTTTGAATTTTTTTTCAAAGAAAATTTTATTTGTCTAAACAGGGGTTCTTAATTTAGACTGTCTCTTTTGCCTATTGTGGTTTTAAAATCTCTTTCTTCTCTAAAAGTTATTGTCACAAGGAGCCACTGTGACTGGTGGAGACCATACCATTTGATCTCCCAGATGGGTTGGGCTAGAAAGGCCCCCAAAACAGTCTGTGAGCATTGATAATCTCCCTTTTGATTATGTGAAGATGAGTTCAGGGTCATTCACGATCATGTTCAGCTCTGTGAAGATTACAGAGTCAGAGGAATGCTATGTCTTTCCAGGAGGCCATTACTCATAAGTTTTATTCTGTTTTTTTAAACACTGTAACAAATTCTTTATGTTGCTATCATCTTGCATTGACAATTATCATCTTAGGGTCAAACTTATTTTTCTTGGAGGATAATTGCTTTACAATGTTTTGTTGGTTTCTGCTGTATCACAGTGTGGTACATGTATAAATTCTACTCTTTAGAGGAAAACTGTTCTAGAAATAGCAAAAAAAAAAAAAAAAAAAAAAGTGACCTATTTAGCCACTCTTCTCCTTTATGAAGCCAATTTGCCAGAAATAAGTCTGGTCTTCCATTGTCTCTCTTATTTTATAGATGAAGAGAAATCTGTGGCTTTGCTGAACTTTGATTGCTCTTAATTATTAATGAAATGGGACTTGAAAAATGTCCAGTTTCACCTTAAGTCTTGCGTAGCTTGATGTCTCTGCTTTGGCCTCATTTATTTTAATAACATTCAACAGACTCCAAAGTCTGCATCAGGGTCTCTGACTTTGGAAAAGATGCTTCTTCTTTCCCCAAGAGGATCCCATTCCATTGACTCGTGTTGCACAATATTACAAAGTTTTTCTCTAGGACCAGCTTCTGCCATTAGAAGCCTTGGAGGGTAGTGTCCCCTGGACAGTATACATCTGCTACCAGTCCCTGGAAGTAATCGCTTCCTTAGCCTTTGTGATGCTAACCCTTTGCTTATTAGCACTCTCTTTAAGGAAGGATGGAGGCGTTTCTGCTGATCTGTATCCTGTGAGTACTAACATTATGCTTCTCATTGGCCAGCATCTTGGATAGGAAGGAATACAGAGAGTTATGTTTGAGATGGAAGAGAAAAAATAAATAGAAAAACAAGAAGCCAACATTATAATGAGGGCTTCCCAGGTGGTGCGAGTGGTAAAGAATCTACTTGTCAAGGCAAGAGATGCAAGACACACAGATTCAATCCCTGGGAGGGGGGAATCGACCCAGGGATCGAACCTGTGTCCAGTATTCTTGCCTGTAAGGATCCCATGGACAGAGGAGCCTAGTAGGGTATAGTCCGTGGAGTCGCAAAGAGTAGGACACGGCTGAGCACACAACACTGTAAAGACTCTTGGTAGTCAGTCAACATTCTGAAATTTTCAAGATCTAATCATATCAGAGTTGCTGTGTTTGGACACTTGATCTTCCATGTTCTCCATCCATTTATTTTTGGATTGACTTTTTAGCTCTTACCTTTTGACACTTATTCACCACACCAATAAGTCACAGTGATATGAGACTTCAGTGCTTTAAAAGATGTTTCTGTTGTAAGAAATGCCAACATTCCTGGAGGTAACAATAATAATATTGTTTTACATTGTGGAGTGCATTAATAGTTAGAAAGCATTTCCCCATTCATTGACCTATTTTACCCCGAGAGCAAGCTTGTTCTGTGGGTGCTCTTTGTACCTTGATGGACAGTGAGTGAGCTGTAAAGCTGAATGGCCCTGGGTTACAATTCAGTCTCTACCACTTCCTACTGACAGGACTGTTAGCCAGTGGAATATGGGAAGTAGATTTGCTTCTTCCAAGCTGAGTCTCTGAAACAGCCTGTCCTCCAAAACCTCCACTCTCATTCTCTCAATCCCTCTCTTCTTTTTCAGTGTGTGGCCAGTGGAGGGATTCAGTCAGGGCATATCACAGTGCCAGCAAATAGATATGTACTTCTGCTACTGATGACAGGGGGACATCATTTATACCTTGTCATTCAGTGCTTTTAAATCCAGGCTGATAGGATACCAAATAGTTTAACAAGAAGTGAATGAACAACGTATATGAAGTTCTTAACTTCGTAGTACAATAGCCTGGAAAGTTTTCTTTTCTAGAAGCTGAAATTCTGTATGTGTGTGTGTGTGAGATTCTTTTTGAGAGGCTGAAGCAATTCATATATATATATATATTTCATTCTTTTATATATTCATCAAGTTCTTATTAAGCCTCTATCTAAGGTACTAGGGCTTCCCAGGTGGCTCAGGGGTAAAGAATCTGCCTGCCAATGCAGGAAGCATAAAACTACATGGGTTCGATCCCTGGATTGGGAAGATCCCCTGGAGGAGAAAATGGCAACCCACTCCAGTATTCTTGCCTGGAAAACCCCATGGACAGAGGAGCCTGGAGGGCTATAGTCTATGGGGCTGCAGAGTCGGACGCCACTGAGCACAGCACAGCACAATGTACTATACTGGACACAGCAGACAGACAGGCTTTGCGCCTTAAAAAGGGAGACAACCAAATAAACACATTAAATACAACATAAATTGTAGGTTGGATTATGAGTAGTTTTAGGAAGAAGGCACCCAGGGGATTCTTCTTTTTTTGCTTTAAAAACATGTTTAATGATGCTTTAATCTCCAATTTTGCAGTATTCATTTTGCTTCCATTTTTAAAAGCTATTTTTACATTACAATGATTAACCTTTTTTTAGTATAAAACTTTAAATTATATCTTGGCTAGAATTTAGGAGACTCTTTAAGGAAGATGGTCAGGGGAGGCCTCTTAGGCCATAAAGAGTGGGAACAATGGAGCCCTGCAAAAAATTCAGCCGAATATTGAAAGGCTTTGCATACCACATGGAGGAATTTGGTTTTCTTTATTTCTCCAACAGAAGAATGTGATTTTCTTGTTTTCAATTTTAAAAATTGAATGAAAGATTCTTTTAATTGTAGAGTGCTTTACAATTTTCAAAAGTTTCACACACATGATTTCATATGATTTCATAGTAAGCTCCCCCCCCACCACCCCTACAATCCTTATATTCTGGCTTTTATTTTAAATTTTTTAATTTTAAAAAGATCTTTTGGGCTTTGGGTGAAGTATGGTTAGAGCTAATACTTAGTAAATGATATTAAATGTGAAGAGACAGGAAGATTTATGAAAAAAATTTTTGTAATCCATTAATATATAATGTCAAAAAAGGAATTTCTCCTACCAAAGGCATGTAAAGAGATTTCAGTCCCAAGCTTGACAACAGTGGTCTTCCTGTGACCTGCCTGGAAGGGTCCTCCCTTCTGGGAGACTGCATGGTTCATGACATTAAAACAACTTTTCTTTTCAAGAAGTATTATTTACTGTGTCTGATTCTTTTAAATGGAAAAACATCTTTAGATTTACCTGAGGATGAAATGTCTTATGGAAATTTGTGATTTGTGTGGTGATGGGAAATCTTACTCTAAAGACGAGAGTAAATGTCTCTCACTTTTTGTTCTCTTTTTAGTTTATCCTAGAGACTGTTCAAAATAAACTGTGCTATTTTGACAGTGCCACTGTAGCCGAACAAAGAGCATTCTTTGTTCCTTATATTATTAGGATGTGTTTGGTAAAAGAAGGAATGAATAGTAATTTCCTCTGAGTACATTTTAAAAATAAACAGAAGGTAGTCTGCCAATAGGGGTAGAACTCTGAATGCCTGCCTGCTCATTTAGTTCTTCAAAGCTTGGCTACTGTCCTAAAACATGGGCCCTGTGGCTAGTTCTTCTATAGATATGAAAAATGCAAATGCTGAGACTATCTGACTCTGGATAAAATCTCTGTGAAGTCACTGCATGTGGTTTTGTGCTGTCTGGGTGGGTTGGAGGTCTTGAAATAGGGTTTTCATGAACCTTTACATTCCCCAGCTCCACTGCCATTATCGTAGACTGTTGCAGACTTCCTGTTCACAGACAGTTCACATGCCAGCCCAAGGAAATGGGTTCTGCAGGCCGGAAGAGTCATTTGACTATGGGGCTGCTACCTACAAGGCGGTAAAGGGGCTAAGCACTGTGTCTGAGTTTTCCAGGACTTGTTGTTGTTTAGTCACTAAGTCGTGTTTGATATTTGTAACCCCACGGATGACAGCACCTCAGGTTTCCCTGTCTTTAACTCCTGGAGTTTGCTCAAACTCATGTTCAGTGAGTTGGTAATGCCATCCAACTATCTCATCCTCTGTCGTCCCCTTCTCCTCCTGCCTTCAATCTTTCCCAGCATCAGGGTCTTTACCCATGAATTGGCTCCTTGCATCAGGTGGCCAAAGTATTGGAACTTCAGCTTCAGCCTCAGTCCTTCCAATGAATATTCAGGGCTGATTTCCTTTAGGATTGATTGGTTTGATCTTGCTGTCTAAGGGACTCTAAAGAGTCTTCTCCAGCACCACAGTTAAAAGCCTCATTTCTTCAGTGCTCAGCTTTCTCTATGGTCCAAATCTCACAACTGTACATGACCACTAGAAAAATCATAGCTTTGACTATATGGACCTTTGTAGGCAAAGTGACGTCTCTACTTTTTAACATGTCTAGGTTTGTCAGAGTAACTCAGTGAAAATATGGTTGGATTTTTATTCACTTCTGGTCTACTTCTTAAATGAGATTCATGTTAGATTTGGTTCAATGAATGTAGAAATGTGCAGGTAGAAGTCAATAAGCAATCAAAATATAGTCTTTGGATGTATGATTTTGGTAATGATTATTTTCCACCAAATATTTAAGTTTTACTCTTGTCCTATTCAATGTAAATTTTTGGTCTCTGGAGATGCTTATAAATTAAGTAAATGGCCATCTGCTTTTCTAGATAGCCATTCATCTGTGGAAGCAGTTTTGAGGTTTTCTTTAGTCCCAGGCTTTTGTGATTGAGGCAGGAAAACATGTTACTTTTGTTCAGAGATATGTCCCTCATCTGCACTTTTTATGTATGTTGCTACCTGTAGAATAGCAATGTATTGGAAGCTAGGCTTTCAAAAGTATGAGCAGGATTAAAAGATACCAATGAAAAAAAATTTTTTCATCCAAGTCTCTGTGTTTATGTTACCATGATCATTTTTTTCCCATTTATTTTGAGCTGAATAGTCAATCGAATTATTTTTGCTTTGTTTAGTTGACCTTTTGGATACTCTATTTTTCCCTTTTTAGTTTTCTTGTCAGAAAAAAAGTCTGGGTTTTTAGTCTTGCTTTTTTTATGCAACTCAGGTAAATGATTAAAAGGCAATGATTTGGAGATATTGGCTCATGATGAAATGATACAGAAATAGAAATCTTGCTGAACTATTATTTATTTCTTCTTCAGTTTTTTTTTTTTAAATACCTGCAGAAAGTAATTAAGCACTGAGACACATTTAGCTGTAATTGTAAATGCAAATAGTTCATGGATATGAAGGTTTCTTTTGGTGTGTTATTTTCTAACCATTAAGGATAGTTCTGCTATAATTTGTTATTGGAAAGCCACTTTCATGGTTTTCTTTTTTTGTTTTTTCACTTTAGAACAATATTATGCATTTTTATTAAAATTATCAAAAGCAACAGTCTTAGTTTAAGAAACATAACAGTTCAATTTAAATATGGGTGGCTTTACTATCTGATAAGTAGTAAGCATATTTAAAGTATGTTGTTTTGTTTGCTTTTGTTATTAATTAATTTTTATTGAAGTGTAGTTGCTCTACAATGTTGCGGTAGTTTCTACTGTACAGCAAAATGAATCAAACATAGATGTGTCATGTATTACCTCCTTTTCAAACTTCCTTCCCATTCAGGTCACCGCAGTGCATTTAGTCGAATTCTTGTACCTTTTGTGTTTTTTTTCTATCATTCCCTTTCTTACCTGTTCTTAGGTTTGTGTGGCCATGGTATGGTTATAGGTTTCCCATAAAAAGATGAAGAAATTAAGGGTAGTGCTCCCCCTCAACAAAGAATGATCAATGACCCTTTGGTCCTATCTCAGATATATTCAAAACTTTGTCTTTCAGAAGGTTGTGCAAACATCCTTAATATCTAATTTTAAAACATTTTCATCACTTTAAAAAGAAACTCTTGCCCACTCCCCATGCCCACCTCCTTCCCTGCCCTTGGCAATCATTAATCTACTCTTTATTTCTGTTTTTTTTTTTTTTTTTCATATTCTCAACATCTCTGATAAATGGAAACATAAAACATGTCGCCTTCGTGTTACTTAGCAGAGTGTTTTCAAGATTCATTCATACTGTAGCATGTGAATTTTATTGTCTCAATAAAGAATTCTGTCTCAAAAAATATACACAAAAGCCAATAGACAGTTAAATTTTAACTAAAATTAAAAAAAATCTTACCATTCAGACAGGAGAACACCAACTGCATGAATAAATTTACTTGAAGTTAACTTATAAGCTTAAAGTTTTTAGTTTCTAGAGTCCCTTGGACTGCAAGGAGATCCAACCAATCCATCCTAAAGGAAATCAGTCCTGAATATTCGTTGAAAGAACTGATGCTGAAGCTGAAACTCCAAAACTTTGGCCACTTGATGTGAAGAACTGATTCACTGAAGAAAAAAAAAAAAACCCTGATGCTGGGAAAGATTGAAGGCAGGAGGAGAAGGGGATGACAGAGGAAGAGATGGTTGTATGGCTCTACCAAGTCGATGGACATGAATTTGAGCAAGCTCCAGGAGTTGGTGCTGGACAGGGAAGCCTGGCATGCTGCAGTCCATGGGGTTGCAAAGAACTGGACACGACTGAGGGACTGAACTGAACTGAACTTCCCTCTAATTACATAATTTGCCATTTCCCCTAAATATTAAAACTGGATTTGAAGTAACTCTTTTTCTACCATATCAACCATGTGGTATCTTTTAAAATTGCAGGCTGTTTGTCTTTACTCCAATGGAAAACCAGGTCATGAAAACCATCCTGAGGCAGAATAAGTGTGGACAGACGTGTCTATTAAGAGTTTGAGTGCTGGAGTTTCTATCTTTAGTACAAAGTGTGTGATGTTTACTTTCCTGGTTAAGTTTCTTTTTCCATAAAATGAGCACAGGAATTACTCATACCAGAGGGTGGCTGTGAGGTATAACTGAGTGCTCAAAACAGTTCAGGGCACATGGTGAATTTTCAGATGAGGGAAGTGATTATTACTCTTCTTGGTCCTGACATTAATACCATGAAAGTGTCCAGCTGTATTTGTTTATAGAACAATAAGCTCTGTAGTATTGAGTGTAAATGGGCTTCCTCGGTGCCTCAGTGGTAAAGAATCCACCTACAATGCAAGAGTCACAGGAGATGGGGGTTCAGTCCCTGGGTTGGGAAGCTCCCCTGGAGAAGGAAATGGCAGCCTCCAATATTCTTGCCTGGAGAATCCCATGGACAGAGAAGACTGGAAGGCTCCATGGGGTCACCAAGGGTCCAACAAGACCGAAGTGACATAGGAGGTGCACACACAGAGAATGTAAATATTCAAAGGAAAGGAAAAGGTCTCTGTTAATTCTTCCCCTTATACATTAGAATTCTGCACATTGTGGCTAATGAGGTTGGTTTGGGCTGTTTAGTTCCAGTGAGCAATGTGTCCATATGACTCATAAAGAGAGTAATGGAAATATGGACACTGAATAGGCTGAAATGTTTTTTATTTATTTATTTATTTTTATTAGGCCATGTGGCATGGTTTGTAGGATATTAGTTCCCAACCAGGGATAGACCCCGGGCCCTGGCAGTATAAGTTCTGAATCCTAACAACTGTCCCTCAGGGAATTCCCAAGATTGAAGCTTTTAAATGAAAATAAATGGAATTCAACACATCTCTACTTTCCTAGAGTACTATTTGTGTTAAAGTGTCACTAAAGAAATTGGGAAGAATTTGACATTCAGATTAATGTCATTAATAAATGCAGTTATGAAAATGTATAAAAGCAGGAGCAGCTAATAGAATCCTAAATATAGAAGCATAAAATGCCAAATTCTTATTCAGATTGGAAGATGCTTTTATATAATATTGAAATTATTAAAACAATTGCAATAAAATTTTAATTATTTGTAGGTTTTGCAGCATTTATTAATGGATAACCTAAACTATTGATTTTTTAAAGGAGCTTATTGCATGCAGTAGTTGCACAGTACTTCATTTATTTAATAAATGCACTGAGTGTTGAAGGACAAATTAACACTACTATTGACATCAAATATATTCTCTATGGAAAAAATAGCTTTGTATCTGTAGATGAAGCTATATATTTTCAATAACAGTATAATGGTTAAAAAATATTTGAATATGGTGTTTTTTATTTACAAATTGATTTTTTAAGCTGAGAAGAAAATGGCAACCCTCTCCAGTATTCTTGTCTGGAGAATCCCATGGAAAGAGGAGCCTGGTGGGCTACAGTCCTTGGGGTAGCAAAGAGTCGGACATGACTGAGTGATCAACACTTCATTAGCACATACATTGAGTAATCAAGATCATAAGTGTTGATATTAATTTACAAAAAATTTATTTAGGGCCTACTGTGAGCCAAATAGTTTTTGAAATTCTCAAAGAAGTTTAAACAAAAGAGATGAACATTTTTGGCTGCTGTGGTCTAAATACTTAAGTTCATCCAATTTTCACTTGTTGAAACCTTAGCCCCCAGTGTGATAATATTAGAGGTGAGGCAGTTGGAGGGTGATTAGCTCATGAGTGTGGAGCTCCCATGGCTAGGATTAGTGCCCTTTTAAGAGACCTCAGAGTACCTTCCACCCTATAAAGACACAGCAAGAAGGTCTTGTCTCTAAGGAAACAGATTCTCACAGTCACCAAATCTGCTGGTACCATGATCTCTGACTTCCTAATCTCCAGAACTGGGAGAAATAAATGTCATTTACAAGCCTTTAGTTTATCATGTTTTTTGTTAGAGCAGCTTGAACGGGCAAACAATACTGACCCTCATGGAGCATAATATCTGTTAAACAAATTCATATATAAATAAAGAATTTGTGTATAATTCCAGGTAGCGATACATATTAGGAGAAACAACAAGCAGGAAAGGCAGTAGGGAAGGATGAGAAGAAAGAGGAGAAATGCTGCTTTGGATTTTAGCCCCGGAGTTCTGAGAAGTCCCCTTTGTGGAGGTGATATGTGAATAGGGACTGGAATGAATGAGGAAGCAGGACATGGTGCCACCTGTGGTGAGGGGGTGAAGGGGGAAGATCCTTCCAGGCAAATGGATCAGTAAGTGCAAAGCCCTGAGTCAAGCCTGAGCTTGTTACATGTGGCTACAGCAGAGTGAAGCTGGATGCCAGGAAGGGAGGGCACAGAGGGCATCAGAGGCCCCATCACATTGGCCTTGCAGACAGCATGACGGCAGAGCTTCCAGCTCTATTCTAAGTGTACCTGCATTGACTGGAGGGTCATGGCAGGAGCCGCAAAAATATGACTGCCTTTCTAGGTACTAATGCTTCTTCCTTTTCTTTTAAAACGAGGCAGTGAAACTCACAGGGTAAAATGGCCTGCTCAGTCTCAGAATGCAGGAGCCCAGGGGAGGCTCAATGGACTAATGAAGCTCAGATGTGCTGTGTACAGTTCCTGGATGCTCTTTGCTGGCCTCACTCCCCCTTACTAAATCAGAATCTCCAGGGGAAACACCTGGGAATTGATATTTTTAGTAACTGCATCAGTCTTTTCTCATCAGAAAGCAGAGAAGCCCAGAAGTGTTAATACTAGAATGGGGTAGCTAAGTCTTCCTAGAATCCAAGTCACTATAAAACTAGATACATTATACTTTAATTTGAAAAACAAATCTAAGGTTAAAAAAAGTGTTCTTAGAAAAGTCACCAGTGTGTGTCACGTGTGTCCTCACTCTGCTGTGTTTGACTCTGCAACTCCATGGACTGTAGCCCATCAGACTCCTCCGTCCATGGGATTTCCCAGGCAAGAATATTGGAGTGGGTTGCCATTTCCCACTCCAAAGGATCTTCCCAACCCAGAGATTAAACCCGTTTCTCCTATGTCTCCTGCATTGCAGGTGGATTCTTTTTATTAGGGAAATTGTTACTTACCTTTACTAGCATGAAAGAATTTACACAGAACATAATAATGATCACTGCATGTTCTCACTGTTGTCTTTTTAATAGAAAGAATAAGAAATTGCTCAAGTTGCACGCTTCTTCATTTTGCTGAGTTTTAAAACTTTGAGAATGATTGCCTTAAAAAAAAAAGTGTTAGTTGCTCAGTTGTGTCCAACTCTTTGCAACCCCATGGACTATAGCCTGTTAGTCTCTTCTGTCAATGGGATTCTCCAGGAAGAATATGGGAGTGGGTTGCCATTTCCTTCTTCAGGGGATCCTCCCGGCCCAGGGATCAAACCCAGGTCTCCTGCATTGCAGGTGGGTTAACTTTTAGAATGATTGCTTAAAATATGGACTAATATAGAAAGGGGACTTCCTTGATAGCTCAGTGGTAAAGAATCTGCCTGCCAAGTAGGAGACTCTAATTGGATCCCTGGGTTGGAAAGATCCCCTGGAGAAGGAAATAGCAACCCATTCCTGTATTCTTTCCTGGGAAATCCCAGGGACAGAGAAGCCTGGCGGGCTCCAGTCCATGGTGTTGCAAAGAGTCAGACATGACTGAGCGACTAAGTACAGCACAGCACAGCACAGCCTAGAGCTTTATAGACTAAATTTAATTAAAAAAAATCATCCAGTTTTATTCTCAGTCTGTCCTCTATTGTAAATGAGGTCCTGGTATAAGCTGTAAAGTCATTTCTACCTTCTTATTTTGGGCCCAGCAGTGCGACTCCTAGGTGCTTACATAAGGGAAATGAAAAGATCTGTGCAGAAAAGGTTTAAAGCAGCTTTACTCATAATAGCCCCAAAATGTAAAGAGCTGAAGTGATTACCAACAGAAGAATGGATAAACCAATTATGGACTATAATTACAGAGTGGAATACTACCCAGCACTTCAAAAAGAATGAAATACATGTAAAAATTTTAATGATTCTCAAAACCAATATGCTGTAAATAAGTCTTATCCAAAAGATAGCATGTACTAAGTCACTTCAGCTGTGTCCGACTCTTTGTGACCCACTGGACTGCATCCCACTGGGCTCCTCTGTCCATGGAATTCTCCAGGCAAGAATACAGGAGTGGGTTGCCATTTCCTTCTCCAGGGGATCTTCCCGACCCAGGGATTGAACCTTATATCTCTTGTATTGGCAGGCTGGTTCTTTATCACTAGCACCACCTGGGAAGCAAAGATAGTATATAATTCCATTTATCTGATGTTCTAAAATAAGCAAAACTGATTTGTCCATAAAAATTGGAACACTGATTGCCTCAAGGCAGTTAGAGTGCAAGGAAACCTTCTGGAGTGATGGTAATGTTCTGTTATCTTGAAAGGGGGGCTATATTACTCAGGAGCAAACACTCAAACACATCAAAGAGTAAGATATATGCATTTCACTTTAATGTAAAATTTACCTCTCTCAAATAATGAACAAATATTAAATTCCAATGTTATTCATGCTAAGGTTTTTAGGGGTCAGGTATACTGATGTGAGTAATGTACTCTAAAATAGATTTTTTAAATGAGATGGAAGATGGATGGTCATAGGAATGAACAGATGGGTAGACGTGTGATAAAGCAAGTGCAGGAAATGTTCCTTGTAGAATTGAAGTGAGGACGCACGAGTAGTCTGCTATCTATTTTGCATGCCACCTTTCTATCAAGGTCTGCTTGGAACCCTGTGGAGTTCATGGAATCCTTCTAAAAATTCCATATCTCTTTGGTCTTGGCCTTTTCTGGATTCTTTTAATAAACGTAGCAGATATGGCGAATCTTGACACTTGATATTCTGTCATGCATTTTTCTGGAAACATGGACACATGGATACACAGCATGTATCTCCTTGGGTAAGATACAAACTTCTTGAGAGCAAAAACTAGTCCCATTTTTTTTTTCCTTCTCTCCCCAGTGTCCTTTCTCCAACACACGTAGAATTGACAAGAATGCTGCAGTCCATGGGGTCGACATGAGTTGGAGACGACTTAGCGACTAAACACCACCACCACCATGATAATCTATCCATATCATGATAAATATTTACTGGAGTGGCTAAGCTTCAAGACACACATAGCAACTGTGACTCCATAATTTTCAGACAAATCTGTAGTTTGTCTTTTCAAGATGGCCTAGCCCTAGAGCATTAGGCTAATCTGTTTCCTGGGTAGATTCCAGTTTCCATTTCAGATGTCTCCAGTGAACCAAACTCAGGCTATTGAGCTGTGGTTGGAGCATTTGGCAGGGCAGTTCTTTTCTTGGCACTCCTTACAGACACCGAGACAGTGTGGAAAGTTGGCGAAACAGAATGATGTACACACCAGCAGTGTACAGATACTCAGATTCAATAGACAAAAAATAGACCGAAAATGACAGAATCATCAGACTGCATTAGGACTGCCTTCTGGGACACTGACACTGGTCTTGCCCTTCCTCAGTGATTGATGGCCCAGTGGAGGCAGAACTATTACAATATGAACAGCTAGTTGAGTGCTGTTAATTCCAGGAATAAAGATCTCTAGGATTAGTGAATAGGAGTAAATAATCAAGAAGAGTATTAAAAACCCAAAGCAGATTAAAAAAAAAATTTAATTGAAGGATAATTGCTTTTACTTTGTTTTGGTGGTCTCTGCCATACATCAACTCGAATCAGTCGTAATTATACTTATATCCCCTCCCTCTTGTGTCTCCCTCCCAACCCTCTCCCCACCAATTCCACCTCTCTGTGTCATCAGAGAGCACCAGACTGGGCTCCTTGTGTTAAACAGCAGCTTCTCACCAGTCATCTACTTCATACATGACAGTGTATATATGTCAGTGCTAAAAACCCAAAGTAGATTTTTTAATTCCCAAGATAAAGACCAGTCAAATGTCAAAATAGATTTAA
Source organism: Cephalophus harveyi (assembly GCA_006410635.1). NCBI lineage: Eukaryota > Metazoa > Chordata > Mammalia > Artiodactyla > Bovidae > Cephalophus > Cephalophus harveyi. Next base: position 26,772 of record SJYT01039829.1, read on the forward strand.
TATTCTGCTTGGCTTTTATTAGATATAACAATTGAATTTCTTACTTTGTAACACATTTTGGAGTAAATCCAAGACCCACTAAATAGCAAAAATTTTTGTTGTAGTTTTCAGGATGAGATAAAATTGTCATCTAATTTGTGGAGAGGATCTTTCGAGCACATGACTTTGAATTTGCTTAGCCATGCTGGTGTGAATGAAAGTTCTTCTCCCTGAGAGCCTCTGCAGAATAGGACACACCTAGCCTTTCTATTTCATCTTTGTATCACTCTGGCCTTTGAAATAATTATACCAGATCTCCCCAAACCTAGCAGACTTCATTAGGAAATTTCTTTTTCAAAAATTTTTTTTACTGTGGCTAAAAGTCCACAACATGAAATTTGCCATCTTATCCATTTTTTTACCTGCTCACTTCAGCTGTGTTAAGTATCTTCACATCGTTGTGCAGCCAAGTTCCAGAACTTTTTCATCTTGTGAAACTGAAATTCTGGACGCATTAAGCAACCACTCCCCATTTTCCCTCCCCCAGTCCCTGGCAGCCAAAATTCTCCGCTCTGTTTTTGTGATTTTGACTACTCTAGATACCTCACGGAACGGAATTATACGATATTTGTCTTCTTCCTTTCTGTGTGCCTGCTCATTTGTGTCCCACTCTTTGAGACCCCGTGGATTGTAGCCCTCCAGGGTCCTCTGTCCACGGGATTTTCCAGGCAAGAATACTGGAGTGGGTTACTATTTCCTCCTCTAGGGGATCTTCCCAACCCAGGGATCGAATCCACGTCTCTTTTGCCTTTGGCATTGGCAGGTGGGTACTTTACCACTGGCGCTACCTGGGAAACTTGTAATTGTCTTTTTTGTGACTGGCTTATTTTACTTAGCTAAGTAGCCTCACTATTTATCCATGATGTAGCAAATGTCAGAATTTCTTTCCTTTTTAAGGCTAAGTTGTCCTTTATTTTATGTATGCATTTGCTGCTTAGTCACTTGAGTTGTGTCCAACTCTGTGTGACCCTATGGACTGCAGCCTGCCAGGTTCCTCTGTCCATGGGATTCTCCAGGCAAGACTACTGAAGTGGGTTGTCGTGCCCTTTCTTCTCCAGGGATCTTCCCGGCCTAGGGATCAAACCCAGCTCCCCTGCATTGCAGGCAGAGTCTTTACAGTTGAGCCACCAGGGAACAGTATGTACAGACCACATTAAAAAATCTTTTCATCCATCAGTGAATACTTGGGCTTCTTCCACCTCTTGGCTATTTTGAATAGTGTTGCTATGAACACGGATGTGCAAATATCTCTTTGCAGTCCTGTTTTCAGTCCTTTTGGATATGTACCCAGAAGTATAATGTCTGGATCATATGGTAATCTTACTTTTGATTTTTTGAGGACTCTTTATACTGTTTTCTGTGATAACAGCCCATTTTACATTTCTACCAGCAGCACATGGGGATTCTTTATTCCACATCTTTGCTAACACTTGTTACCTTCTTGTTTTTTAAAATAGTGGTGATCCTAATCAGTGTGTTTAAAACTTGCCCTTTAATTAAAAAACAAAAGCCCCACTTTCTCATCAAAGGAGCTGAAGCTATTGAAGGCACAAAGTCTACAAAATCCAAATAAGATTCATTTCACATTAAATGTATTGTGGCTGATCATTGCTTGTGTTGCTCATGGATTTTTTTTTTTCTTAGGCTTTTGAAATTAACCATATACTGAGAAGAATCAGCTACCTCAGTGTTAACTGGGCAGAATTTAAATGGAGAATTTTTGCAATCCTATTTTCCATGGTGAATAAATGTCTGTAGGAGACACTGTTTTCTGATATTGTGAAAAATTGACAGTGCAAACCTGATCTTCTGCTAAAGAGAGAATGTGAATAAGAGGTGGTCATCATCATGAACTTCAGTGTTCTTGTTGCTAAAACAAAGGAGCTTGTCTAGATGAGATATGACAAAAGTACATGCCTATGGGACCCAGGCAGGCCCTGTATATCAGTGGAGCAGCTTGATTGTAAAACCATAGAGTGGAATGCCTTTGTCAGTCTAGGGAGTAGGGGAAATGCTCCTTCAGAAGCATGAAGCCAGCGCTCAGCTCTGATGTACTGCAAGGTGAAGCAACATAGACTTCTGTCCACATGACATGTGGCTGAATCTTCAGACTTGTTCAGATAAAATGAATTTTAAACATGGTGATAATTATAATGAAAAGAAAAATGCTTTTGTGCAGGACAAAAAAACACATTTCTGAGTGGAATGTGTCCAATAGCCTGGGGGTCTGCAGTATGTGGGCTGGATAATCTCTAAGGTTCTTTGAATTCTAAAATTCTATAATTTTTAGGAACAGATTAAAAATAGCGACCATAACCAGGGTCTGTGATCCTATTTTGTATCTTGGATTGCTCAGAACTATAGGCTGTTGTCTTGGTTTGCTGAGAATGGATCAAAATGACTCAATTGTTTGATATATAGACATTGCCTCCTTGAGGACTGTATTTATCTTCGGTGAATTGTACTAAGAAAGATTTGTGTGACAACTCATATCACATTTGAGGTGATACATGACTCTCTCTAGCCAAAACTGCTGTCTTTTATTTGATTCCTCAAATCTGTATTAAATTTCAGCAAAATTGAAGAGACAAAAAATCAGTTCATGTCTCAATCAATTTTGTGAACTAAAAAGACAGATGAATTTTCTCTTTGGCTCCAGCTCTGCCTGTCCCTGCAGAATTGTTGGAGAATATTGGTGGTTGTCTGATCTCTTCTGTCAGAACTTTTCCTTTTAATAAGAGTGCAGCTGTGATTGACATGTGCTCTCCATCCACTCTACCGTTTCTTCTTTTGTTAATGGGATGTTGATTTCCCAACTAGCCATTCCTATTGAACTCGGTCGTGTGTTTCTTAAAGTGTGTTCCTCAGACCAGTATCATCAGCATCAGAAAACCTGTTAAAAAGGCATATTCCTAGGTCTTGTCCCATTGGTTTAAGTAATTTTAGTACTGCAGACATACCCCACAACTCCAGGCCTGATGATTTACACACTCTGATGGTTTAAGGTACGATCCAGGTCAATGGTTTTCAAACTTTATGTTGAATCTGAATAACTTGAAGCACATGGTAAAGCAAAAACTGCCGGTCCTCTCCCTCAGAGCGTATAATTCTGTAGGTCTGGTTTGGGACTCCGGCGTTTTTACCAAGTTCCCAGGTAATGCTGGGGCTGCTCCTAAGAGATGCTGATGATCACACTTTGAGAACTGTTGCTCTGAGTTCATGAGGTTAAACTCTGAGAGTTTTGTTGAAAAGCCACATGCTTCAGTTAGCTGATGCATCATAAATGCTGTGTGAGAAGGTACCCTAAATCTTAGTTGCATACAACTGTAAGTACACATTTCTCTTTCACACGTGTGATCACTGGGTGGTATTTGACTGTTTGAATCTGACTTTGATTGGACTTGGCTCCAAGCGGTAGGTTTAGCCAAGCTCTGCTTCATCTTCCTTGGTTAAATGGCTACTCAACTAGAAGCGTGGTTTTCTAAGAATAAAAGCCAAAGTGCAAGTGACCAGGTCCCACTCTGTCTGCAAGCTTATTACAGCTTTAACTCAATTCAACTACACCTTCTAATATTCCATGGGCCAAAGGGGTTTCTCTGGTGACTATAATGGTAAATAATCAACCTGCAATGCAGGAGACCTGGATTTGATCCTTGGGTTGAGAACATCCCCTGGAGAAGGGAATGGCTACCCACTCCAGTATTCTTGCCTGGAGAATCTCATGGACAAAGGAGCCTGGTGGGCTACAGTTCATGAAGTCTCAAAGAGTTGGAGATGACTGAGTTACTAAGCACACACAAAGCAAATCAGGTGGTCGATATCACAATAAAAAACTCACATGAAAGTTGAAAGGGAGATAATGAATGTTTACTGAATGATAATTTGTCATGTTTTTGGAGCTAGTGCCTTCTTTCCACTTTTTCTTGTATCTATTAGTGGCTGAATTTGCAGTCATCCAGGAAAAGATTGCCTCAGAATAAAGTCAATAAAAGGAAACTCAGAGCTGAAAGCTAGAGAAACATAGTATTCTGAAGATTCAGCCGAGTTAGAAACCGCTTCTACCATTGAACGTTTATGTTAGCTAAACTAATACTTTTGTTTTTCCTTAAGTTGTTTCTTGCAAACCAACACCCTTAAGTACATAACCATGAATGAAATATTTAATGATTACCTTTCACTTTATAAATCTACATCAATCCTTGAGATAATGGGCATTTCAATAAATGTGATATTTAAGTTGTGTATCAAAATGTTCATTTGCCAAATATTTTTAGTACTGTAGTATTCTCGAAGCTCGATTCAAAGTCAAATTTACTGCAGGAGAATTTGTCTTTCACCAAGTACTTTCAATACCTTGTAATATTTCATTTTGTTCTACCTCAAAGGATTAGATAAAAGTTAAGGAGTTAAGTGTCATAGGTGACCCAAAGAGGACTTCATATTTTCCAGGGAGTACATTTGTTAGAAATTACATGATGATGCAGGTAACAACAATTCTGGGCTAATGAGATGAATTTTTCAGTTTTTTTTTTTTTTCTCCAGAAATAGGCATTCTGAGACTGGCATGGCTCTCCACCATCATCTTCGACCTGGTACTCTATTTTTTTTTCTTTGCCATTTTCATTGTGTGGCTATCAATTTTTCCCCAGGGGCCAAGATTGCTGCCAGAACTCAGCCTCACATTCCAGGCAGAAGGGAGGTAGTGAGGGTGAGCTAAAGGGGTCCATCTCAGCTAACTTTTACCCTTTTAAGGAGCTTTTCTTGATGTGTCAATCAACAATTTCTTCCTACATTTCATTAGCTAGACCTTAATCACATAGACACAAGTTTGGCTGAGAAGTAGTCTTTTTGACTCAGTACTTTTGTCTCCTGCATAAAATCATGGTTGTATTACAGAGAAAGATGGCTGGAACCTGGAAGGCAGCTGGCTGTCTCTGCTGCAAGTGCATAAACAGTTAAGTATCACTGATGGAAATAAGCATAAAATCAAAGACTATTGGCTGACAAACCGAAATGACTATAGAAATTGAATATACCTCAAAAGAGAATTGGAAAATGAACATATCTCAGAAGAGAACTGGAAAATGGAAGGCAAGTAGAAATGGGTTAGAAACGAAAATCAGAATGGTCACTAGAACTACAGGCAAAAGGAAGGTGGTGAAAAATACATTTTCTCAGGGTTTAATTGACACTGCTTTTGAAAGAGAAGGAAATGTGAATAGTTAAGTTTATAGAGATGTGCACCATTGCTCCAAAATCACTGCAGATGGTGACTGCAGCCATGAAATTAAAAGACGTTTACTCCTTGGAAGGAAAGTTATGGCCAACCTAGATAGCATATTCAAAAGCAGAGACATTACTTTGCCAACAAAGATCCGTCTAGTCAAGGCTATGGTTTTTCCAGTGGTCATGTATGGATGTGAAAGTTGGACTGTGAAGAAAGCTGAGCACTGAAGAATTGATGCTTTTGAATTGTGGTGTTGGAGAAGACTCTTGAGAGTCCCTTGGACTGCAAGGAGATCCAACCAGTCCATTCTAAAGGAGATCAGTCCTGAGTGTTCATTGGAAGGACTCCTCATGCGAAGAGTTGACTCATTGGAAAAGACTCTGATGCTGGGAGGGATTGGGGGCAGGAGGAGAAGGGAACGACAGAGGATGAAATGGCTGGATGGCATCACCGACTCGATGGACGTGAGTTTGGGTGGACTCTGGGAGTTGATGATGGACAGGGAGGCCTGGCGTGCCGCAATTCATGGGGTCTCAAAGAGTCAGACACGATTGAGCAACTGAACTGAATTGAACTGAGAAGGAAAATAACTTTTCAAATAAAACAAGTCAGTGTTTTTCAGCAGGCTTTATCAGACTCAGCTTGAATAAAATATCTTAAAAAATATCCATCTCTGGATACTCGACTCCAGCTTCTCTGTGCAGCCTTCTGGTGATAAATCTGCCCTTCAGAGTAAACTTCCTCACCTAGCAAAGATATAATAAAGGCAACGCTAACATTTGAGTTTACTCAGATGCTCTTTCTTATTGTAAAAACCCATGGCATTTAGGTTGAAAAACATAGTTATGTGAATTTCCCTAGAGGGAGAGAGGATAGGCAGTAGCTTATCTCTAACCTCACATGATGTCAGACTGTCATCCTCCAGGAGGTTGGGAATATCCTCAGAAAGGATATTTGATGTCATGGGGCACTATGGCTTGGTATGGCCATTGGCAGGATTTTGGTTTAGGTTCAACCAAACTCAAACTGGTGGTGGACAAACAGACAGATCTGATCACAATCAAGTTCTGCTTCTCATAATATTATATTGTGATGTTGAACCAATTTCTTCATTTCCCTGAATTGGCATTTCTTCATCTATAAAATGATGATAAGGATGCCTGTTTACAGTGGCGCCAAGAGGATTAACGAAACAATGTAGGTAAAGTTACTTAAAGTTAAGCTGGTGCTGATGGTGAACATTGAATGAATTCAAACCCCACTTCTATCCTCGGTCCTACCCTTCTCCCTTTCTTCTTTTTCTTTCTCTCTCTAGTCTGCTTTCCCAATAGACTTCAAAATATTCTAAAGTACCACAAGGAAGCACAGTTTGAACATCAGCCTTGTGTAACAGTAGATCCCATGTAGCTTGCTGAGTTACACCAGGGTAGAGTAGAAAGCCTACTGGCTGGAAGTTCTGCCGATTTTCTGAGTAGCTTGGTGTGTGCAGAAGTATGGATCAACAATCTATTTATTTGAATTTGTAGAATATAACTGCTTTGAGCAGTTCAATTTTTGTATTCATTTCTTTCATTTTCCACTTACCGTGATTTGCGTAAGTTCTTGCTCTATAGTGGAAATTATCAGACTAACTATTCCCTGTGTGTCTGTGTGCAAACATTAGCTTTCAGAATAAACCAGAAAATGAATAGTTTACTTAGAGTTTCCCTATTCTCACCTCCCCATGTCTTTATGATCTCCATTTGAACTTTATTTTACATTTTTCACAATAATATGTATATACTTATATCTACTTAATTATTTCACAGCATTGCTATGAAAAGCTGTCAGTTCCATGTATTGCCATAGTTAAAGCCAATCTTTTGATGTTAATTACAGTAAATTATTCCTGTGAATATTAATCAGTTGAACAGATCTCCAATCTCAGCTCCTGAAACACACAGCAAGTCAGAGTTATAAATCAGTCTTTTTGGCTTTTACATAGCTTCTAGGCATTTAAAAAATACTCTCAAACCTCACGTCCTCCTAATGTTTTTCTGTCACTAGGGATGATCAGTTTGATTCTCTTAACACAGAAAGCAAATCTATGCTAAATTATTTTTGACATTGCTAACTAAAAAAAAGAAAAATTTTGAGCATATAACTGTTTCATCCAACTGGATTTTAGAAAGCATGCCTTTTTTGTATTTATTTCCTTTGTCAGTAATTAAGCTAATTTCACTTTTGTCTTTTATGGGCAATTTCAGAGAGGTTATCCAAAGTCAAGCCAATAGGTAGCATCTTTCCATAGAGATACAGGCAAATAATTAGTAGTATTTGTGCACTTTGAACAACATTTGCTGGGTGCCTACAATATGGCATGCACTATGCGAGCAGTCTTTGAAAAGAGAAGCGGTGTCTCCGTGCTCAGCCAATTCACAGAAAGAGAAACCACCCGGGGTTTCCAACTGGTACTGTGTTCATTAGTGACTGTATGGAGGCAATATGAATTACTCATTTTCAAATTTATTCATTCATTAATTATTCATTTAATTCAATCATCCTTTTGATAAATATTATTTTAAAATAATTTAAAGTCACTTTCCACTGGGTAGCTTGTTTGGTAGGATATTAAAAATTATAGTTCACAGAGAGTGTTTATTGTTGCCAGGCTGTGTGCTAATTTTTTTTTTTCCTGTTCTTTCTTTTGATCCTCTTAATAACCCTGCGAAATTGGCGTATTTATTATTGCCATTTTACAGATGATAAAACTGAGACACAGATAATAAACTGAGGATGCTTAACACAGGCAATTAGTCATGGAGCTGAGGTTCTATATTTGCCCTGGAGCCAATGCTAAAGACCACTATGCCTTCTGATTTAATATGGTATGAGTAGGGAAACTGAAGAGTCATTAGGGCTTCCCAGGTGGCACAAGTGGTAAAGAACCCAGCTGCAACCCAGGAGGCATAAGAGATCTGGGTTTAATCCCTGGGTCAGGAAGATTCCCCTGCAGAAGGGCATGGTAACCTACTCCAGTATTCTTGCCTGGAGAATTCCATGGATAGAGGAGCCTGGCGGGCTACAGTCCATGGGGTTGCAAATAGTCAGACGTGACTGAAGTGACTTAGCACATAGTCAGTGTGACATTGTTCAAGGAAGCTAGCCTTGAGAGTTTTCTTGATTCATTTGCTTATCCATTCACCGCTGTATTCAGCGGGTGTGACTGAGACCCTTCTCTCTGCCTGGTGCTTTTCTGGGCCTCTGAAACACAACGGTACACACGATGCAGTCCTGGCTTTCAAGGAGTTTCATGCTTGGGTTCAGCTATTTGTTTTCTGTCTCCATCTATGAATTTGTTTTTTGATTACTCTAGAAGCATGCAACATCTTAGCTCTATGAGTCCAGGAGGAGGTTGTTTGCTGCTGATCCTTGGCAATGGACTGCTATAGGAAGTCATTCGGATTCGATTTTAATTGATATTCAGATGTTAAGATATCACAGTACAGAAAATATAAGTGGGAAATTCTAACAAGGAAAACATTATTTCCTAATTCTTAAAAAGAGACTGTGGTGCTAATATTTATACTTCAAAGGAGCTATCATCTGATATGTTACATAAACAAACCAAGAAGTTGCTAATTCCAATAAAGAGATGAAACTGATTAGAAGATAAAGCATAGACGTCGCCTAAGATGAACACTGCACTTAAGGCCATTTCTGAGTTGAAATAATGAGGCAATTGTCTATAATTCCAGCCATGAGCTGTTTCTTCCTCCAGAAGAAGGAACTGAATTGCAGCTACACCACCCTCCAAGAGTCCTGCATTTTTGCCAAAAACACTCTTTCTCAGATTCTGTTGAAAGGAGTACAAAAACTGCATATTTGATGAGAGTGGAAAAAATCAACAGTAACCAGAATATTAAAACTTAGTGTTCAAATTTAAGACATCCTGTTATCTTATCGACAACTTGGTATGAAAATCCCACTTTTAATGATGCACATATGACTACAGCCAAATGGAAGCTATTTTGAGAGGTGTAAAACAATGTTGCCATGATATGCTCCAGAAACAAACAGATGCCTCATCGTATGGGAGAAAATGGGAAACCTCAGACTCCCCAGGGCTTGTGATATGCCTGGGAGTCAGGGAAGTTTTGACTTACTCTTCTGGGCTAGATTCATTTCTGTTGCAGGCATTTTTAAAACATATCATTTCATTCTCACCAAATGTGTGATGTTAGGAAATCCCCATTTCTGGGATGTGGCACCTACCCATCCCCTCTTGGGGCTCTGACTCACTCTGAGCAGGACCAGAAGTAAGATGGGAAAGGAAGATGGAGAAAGACATTTTGTTTCTTTGAAGAGAGTCTCTGTTAGCACAGTTACACACTCAAGTTACTCTGTAGAAGGAAGTGAGTTTATAAAAGACTGTTACAGTAAGTCCCCTACATGCCAACAAGTTCTGTTCTCAGACCATGTCTGTAAGTCCAATTTGTTAGTAAGTCCAACAAAGTTAGCCTAGGTATCCAACTAATTCAATCGGCTCTAAACTACTGTACTGTAATAGGTGTATAACACTTTTCATACAAATAATACACAAAAAGCAAACACGAAAAATAAAATGCTTTTAATGTTGTAATACCTTGAAAATCACAGTAGAAAAGTACAACAAGCAGTATAAAAGGGCTGGCATTGTGTGAACAGGCAGGAAGAGTCACTGACTTGAGGAATGAGAGGAGGTGGGAAATGGTAGAGCTGAAAGATCTTCAGCAATAGGAGAGGCAGGGGAAGCTGCGATTTCACTCACACTTGATGTTGATAGCGTAGGTTCTGGGCTTGAATAAATATATGACGTACTGTACTACTGTACTTTATATAGTATTGTACAGCAAAGTACACAAAAGCACAACCATTTGTAGAGGATGCAGGCATGTGACAATGTACACCAGACACGTGAACTAACTTAATGTGACTGGACATGGGAATGCACGTTCACATGTTTGAAAGTTTGAAACTCGTAGGTTCATATGTAGGGGACTTACTATACTGTCCATTCTCAATTTTTCCCAGTAGTAACAATAAAAACCTGTAGTGTCAGAATCAAGGTCCCGCAAAAAAAAAAAAAAAAAAAAAAGGGCATAGATTGTTTTGAATCATCATCTGCAATTCTTGGGCTTAGAATCCTAATGGAAACAGTTTCTTTCTGAAAAGGACTCTTTTTGTCAGCCCTTCTAGATGTTAAAGGCAAAATAAGTGGCCACATACATGTCCTGAATCCTTTGGCCTAGAAATATCCAAATTAATGGGCTTCCCTGGTGGTTCAGGGGTAAAGAATCCACCTGCCAATGCAGGAGATGCAAGAGATGTGGGTTTCATCCCTGGGTTGGGAAGAATCCTTGGAAAAGGAAATGGCAACCCACTCCAGTATTCTTGTCTGGAAAATTCCATGGACAGAAGAGCCTTGTTCAGCTATAGTCCTTGGGGTCGCAAAGAGTCTGACACTACTGAAAACACACACACACACATAGCCGTTTAATAAACCTCCAGCAGCAATGTCTTTTGCTCAGCTGTTTAGAGGGAGAGGCTGAAACTTGGAAACTGCTAGATAGAATGTGATGGGTCAATTGACTTTTGGACTCTAAAGGGGTGTTTTTGAGCTGAGGTGGTGAAAGGCCTCTGCCTTGGCCTGGGGACACTAACTGGAAATATTTTTGTAGAACACTCCAGAGTCTTCAAGCTAGATTTCCATTTTACTTGACTTTTGTTAAAAAGCAAAAATTCCTTTTGGTTGTTGTCATTAAATTGATTTGACTTGATCTGTAGAACTTTACTTTTATTCTTTCTTAAAATAATTGCTCATCCAAAGGGAAAAATAATATGGCATAGAAGAAGTCCCATAGAAATCCAAAGGAACCCTCTAAATTTCATGCAAGTATTATGAAACATACTTCCTCATTCTTGGGCCATTCTGTTCAATAAAATAATTCTGCAAATACCACACTGTCTTATTTATAACTTTAGAAATGTCCACCTACCCTGGATTTAGTAGTTACAGTTGTGTGGCTTTTGATGAAATACAAAGAAAGTCATGAGCTTTTAAATACAAATATTCTTCATACATTAGGAATACATCCAAGAAACAATGGCTTTATAGTTGGGTATTAATATTAATGATGTAAGAAAATTGCAAGCAGATTACTCTGGAGAATCCTTGACATTAGTGTTATTTAAAGCTATTCTTTGTAAACCTTTGCTCAATTACTCAGGCTCAATCACCATTACCTTTTCCAAATGACCTTCATGAACCCCATTTGGGCATGTTTTGATTTATCTCTCCCTCCTTATCCCTCTCAGATCAACTTTATGTGCTCGCTGTAGCGTCTCTCTTGAGATTTGTGATTTATGATCTCTCCATCAAATTACTCCTCTCTTTCCTCCCCTCCCCAACCACATGCATTCCCTACAAGAACGTCAAGGGGCAAGGGAAAGGCAAAGGAGTTTAGAACTTTCATGGGGATTTCTTTATCTTGCTAGTGTCTCCCCATCTCAGTTATTCACCTGGAACACTTTACTCACCCATGTTCTGAACCCAAACATATATATATCTGCCTATCTGTTCTCTTCATAGTACTTCTTCTCGTGTGCTTTTAAGTAATTTGACGCTTATCCTGTTCCGTCACAGGCAAAGGTACTTCCGGTTGGGATGGGACTCTTTGTCTAAAGTAGATCGTGGATTTCCTTGTTAAATCTCAGTACATAACCAGGGCAGAGCTGCAAAGGACACTCCTAGAGTTCTCAGATGCCAACTCTTAGCTCTTCTTAAATTTCTTCTCACCCTTAGAAAATTCAAGATCCCAGACAGACTTTCTCACATTATCAGAATTCTCCTCTTCACATTATATACATGTGGCTCTCTCAGTAGCCATCAGACTTTGATTGTTGTTTGAGAATCAGAAGAATCAGATGCTGATTATTTTGGAATGGTGTGGGAAAATAGGGTGACCTGGTAGGGTTGCTAATTGAAAAATATCAATGAACATATGCTGTCTATGTATATCACTCTACAAAGTACCAAAAAATGGCTGTTTTTTGCATTTAGTTTTCAGAACCACTTGTTCAGTAGCAATCATAGCCCTCTCTCAGACAGTTAAAGTGGTTGGCCCAAGAACATATCTGAGACTTCAGATCTTAACCAGGTATGGCTCTTTGTAACACATTTATTGCTTCACTTGGATGCAATTTAACTGAATATCCTAGATAGAGAAGATGGCTAGTTTAGTGAGATGGTGGAAAGGGAAGTGGGTTGAGGAAGAACTTTACTGGCAGACTATCCGAAGACCTAAAATTTCATCAATTCAAAATTCACTGAGTGAAAGATTTTCCTCTGAGGATACCAATTTCCCCAGGAAACCATGCCACTTTTTCCTTCAATCAGTCATTGGATCAACAGTTTGAGGCAACTTGGTGTTAATGTTTCAGCAGGTTTCACGCAGCAATGCGAAAATCATAGCACAGCGCTGCTAACTCACCTGTCCAGTGCCTGGTCAGTTGCCCATACCTTCTGGGACTAGACGTGGTCTCACATAATCTGCAATCCAGTGGCTTGTGGGATCTCAGTTATCTGACCACAGATCAAACCCACGCCCTTGGCAGTGAAAACTGGGTTCTAACCACTGAACTACCAGAGAATTTCCAACAGCTTCGTTTTGACTGGAGTTGGTATTTGAACAGGAATCCATTTGGAAGCAAGACAGACACAGATGGAGAAGGGGTGGGGATTCTGCTTGAGGAAGACAAGACTGGGTGGAGGGCTGGAGCAGGGACTGTGGGGAGGCAACATTAGGTCACTGGGCGATGGGGAAGCACGAAGACACAGAGGAACTGGGAGCAGAGAGGAGCTGGGTAGCTTCCAGATGAAAAGATCATGCTGTTAATAATGCTGCCTGAGTTTGCTCCACAGATGTACATATCCAGTGCCAAATACTTCAGTGGCAAAACCCTGCTAAGGCTGAGAACCGAAAACAAACCAAAAGCAGTCAACGCTGATTATTAAAAAAAATGTACATCTCCTTATAGAAGAGATTCACGGACACTTGTTCGGACAGTGACTTCTAGCTCCAAATCCATCCTCCCACAGCCTACTCTTTCCCCCTTGGCTCCCCTTTCCCTGCCCTAGCATTTTCTCTGGAACGGCTCTATTCCAACAGAACTTTGAGAAATGACTCCAAAACTCTGAAGTTCAGGGCAATAATTTGAATTGCCAAGACTGCAGAGAAGATCAAGACATAATCTTTCTTCAAGCCGGCCCTGACATGGTTGGAAAGAACACGCAGACATGTGAAATGATAACTGACAACATAATCAAGGGGAGAAAAACGGATGACATGGGTGTATGTCTTAAGGCAGGACAGGGAATTAGAAGTCTACGTGAGCAAAGCTTCTGGAAAAGCTCTTGACTTGATCTGTTCCCCCAAGAAACAGACTCTGATGTGGAGATTTATATGCAGGAAATGTGTTGGGAGTCCATGTCTCCTGAGAATCCTTTTCAGAGGATTTGTGGAGAGAAGGAGATGAACTGTGATGTAGTCTCAGGTTGCTCTCAAGTCAGAGCTGGGGAGCCTGGATGGCCATTCAGAGTCATCTTGAATTGGGACAATGAGGCCAGGTCATTGCCCTTCCTGCCGTCGGCCAGTCATTGAACGTGAGTTTCCTAGAGAGCCGGCTGCTGGGGAAACAGGAGTCTCACCCTTGAAAGGTGGCTCTGGGTGTCCTATCACAGGGGCCACCACAGATGTGAATTCAGCTGAGTCCTGATGTATACGGGCTGGGTTTATGTGGTGGGGGGCTTCCCAGGGGGCTGAGACGGTAAAGAATCTGCCTGCAACGTGGGAGGCCCGGGTTCAGTCTCTGGGTCATGAAGATCCTTTGCATTGGCAGGCAGATTCTTAACCACTGGACCATCATCAGGAAAGCCGTTGCTTTGGTTTTGTTTTGTTTTCAAGTGAACAGTACATTGTGGGTCTAGTGCAGGGTGTATGTGTAGTCAAGCAAGCAGGACCTGGACTGGCTGGCATTTCAATGGCTAAAGAGTGGTCAAGTCTAGCTTCAAAAAAGGCACAAGGACTTCCCTGGTGGCACAGTGGATAAGAATCAGCCTGCCAGTGCAGGGGACACAGGTTCAATCCCAGGGCTGGGAAGATTCCATATGCTGCAGAGCAAGTAAGCTGGTGAGCTAGTGAGCCCATGTGCTGCAACTACCGAGTCTATATGCTGCAACTACTGAAGCCTGCTCGCCTAGAGCCTGTGCTCCACAACAGGAGAAGCCACTGCAATGGGAAGCCTGTGCACTGCAACAGATAGCCCCTGCTTCTTCCCGCAACTAGAGAAAGCCCGTGCAAAGCAACAAAGACCCAGTGCAACCAAAAAAAAAAAAAATGGTACGGGAGTGCAATCCCACCACAAACTTATAGAATGGAATATTTGTGCAGAGTCCTAGAAATTACCATAACCCTTCTGATTCAATATATCTTCTTCCAATCAGTCTAGTTATCTCTTGGGATTGCAAAACCCTGGTCTGTCTAGTTGATCTTTGAACCTTTGTCCAGCTGAAGTTCAAGTCCTTGTCCTGACTTCTTGCTAAGGCATCATAAATCATAAGTAGGACTGCATTCAGCAGCTGTCCAGTCCCATGAACCACTTTCTGAAGGAGATCAACCCTGGGATTTCTTTGGAAGGAATGATGCTAAAGCTGAAACTCCAATACTTTGGCCATCTCATGCGAAGAGTTGACTCATTGGAAAAGACTCTGATGCTGGGAGGGATTGGGGGCAGGAGGAGAAGGGGACGACCGAGGATGAGATGGCTGGATGGCAACACGGACTCGNCCCTGGGATTTCTTTGGAAGGAATGATGCTAAAGCTGAAACTCCAATACTTTGGCCATCTCATGCGAAGAGTTGACTCATTGGAAAAGACTCTGATGCTGGGAGGGATTGGGGGCAGGAGGAGAAGGGGACGACCGAGGATGAGATGGCTGGATGGCATCACTGACTCGATGGATGTGAGTCTGAGTGAACTCCGAGAGATGGTGATGAACAGGGAGGCCTGGCGTGCTGCGATTCATGGGGTCGCAAAGAGTCGGACACGACTGAGCGACTGAACTGAACTGAACTGAGCTGGCTAGGTCCTTCAGTGCAGTGTTGAGACAGTGAGGGTGGCAGGCATTCTTGTGCTCTGGTGTCACAGGAAATGTTCTTAGTGTTTAACCACTAACTGTGCTATTTGCTTTAAGTTTTTTGCAAGTGCCCTTTGTAGGGTGTGGGGGGGTTCCCCTCAATTCCAACTTTGTTAAAACTTTTGTATTGTGAAAGGATATCACACTTTATCAAATACTTTCCTTCATCTCTTGAGATCATTATACTTTAACTTTGTAATATAATGAACTACCTTTAATGTAATGAATTAGTTAATGTAATGAACTACCTTAATTATTTTCTGATGTTGAACCAAATTGCATCTTGAGATAAACTCAAACTGGTCACAAGGCATTGTGTTTTCATACATCGGTGCATTTGGTTTGTTATTTCTTATTTATTCGTGTATTTTTGGCTGTGCTGGGCCTTCGTTGCTGCACAAGGGCTTTCTCCAGCTGCTGCGAGCAGGGGCTGATCTCCAGGTGCCACGTGTGGACTCCTTAATGCAGGGGCTTCTCTTGCTGCAGAGCACAGGCCTCCACAGTTGTGCATGGGCTTAGTTGCTCTGCGGCATGCGGAATCTTCTTGGATCAGGATCAAACCCACATCCTCTGCATTGGCAGGAGGATTCTTAACCACTGCACCACTGTGCAAGTCCTGGTTTGTTACTTTTTAACTTATGATTCAGCATGTCTGCTTGTGAGTGAGATTTGCCTGTACTTTTTGTTTCTTGAAATGTTCTTGCTGAGTTTAGAAAGGAAGGTTATGCTAGTCTCATAAAAACCATTTGGGGATATTTGCCCTTTTCAATTCTCCGTGTTTGTGTAAATTTGGACCTTTATTTCTTAGGTATCCTATCATTTTGCTTTCATGGGGTTCTCAAGGCAAGAATACTGAACTGGTTTGCCATTCCCTTCTCCAGTGGACCACATTTTGTCAGACCTCTCCACCATGACCCGCCCATCTTGGGTGGCCCCACACAGCATGGCTTAGTTTCATGGAGTTAGACAAGGCTGTGGTCCGTGTGATTAGATTAACTACATTTCTGTGATTATGGTTTGTGTGTCTACCTTCTGATGCCTCTCATAACACCTAGCACCTTACTTGGGTTTCTCTTACCTTGGACGTGGGGTATTTCTTCACGGCTGCTCCAGCAAAGCGCAGCTGCTGCTCCTTACCTTGGACGAGGGGTATCTCCTCACAGCCACCCCTCCTGACCTTGAACATGGAGTAGCTCCTCTAAGCCTTCCTGCACCCACGCAGCCACTGCTCCTTGGATGAGGGGTTGCTCCTCTTACCACGTATGAAAAGGCAAAATGATAGGATACTGAAAGAGTAACTCCCCAGGTCGGTAGGTGCCCAATATGCTACTGGAGATCAGTGGAGAAATAACTCTAGAAAGAATGAAAGGATGGAGACAAAGCAAAAACAATACCCAGCTGTGCATGTGACTGGTGATAGAAACAAGGTCCAATGCTGTAAAGAGCAATATTGCATAGGCACCTGGAATGTTAGGTCCATGAATCAAGGCAAATTGGAAGTATCAAACAGGAGATGGCAAGAGTGAACGTCAGCATCTAGGAATCAGCGAACTAAAATGGACTGAAATGGGTGAATTTAACTCAGATATGATATCTACTACTGTGGGCAGGAATCCCTCAGAAGAAATGGAGTAGCCACCATGGTCAACAAAAGAGTCTGAAATGCAGTACTTGGATGCAATCTCAAAAACAACAGAATGACCTCTGCTCATTTCCAAGGCAAACCATTCAATATCACAGTAATCCAAGTGTATGCCCCAACAAGTAATGCCGAAGAAGCTGAAGTTGAATGGTTCTGTGAAGACCTACAAGACCTTTACGAACTAACACCCAAAAAAAAGATGTCCTTTTCAATATAGGGGACTGGAATGCAAAAATAGGAAGTCAAGAAACACCTGGAGTAACAGGCAAATTTGGCCTTGGAATACAAAACGAAGCAGGGCAAAGACTAATAGAGTTCTGCCAAGAGAACACACTGGTCATAGCAAACACCTTCTTCCAACAACACAAGAGAAGACTCTACACATGGACATCACCAGATGGTCAACACTGAAATCAGATACCTTTTCATTATAGGGGACTGGAATGCTAAAGTAGGAAGTCAAGAAACACCTGGAGTAACAGGCAAATTTGGCCTTGGAATGTGGAATGAAGCAGGGCAAAGACTAATAGAGTTTTGCCAAGAAAATGCACTGGTCATAGCAAACACCCTCTTCCAACAACACAAGAGAAGACTCTACACATGGACATCACCAGATGGTCAACACCGAAATCAGATTGATTATATTCTGTGCAGCCAAAGATGGAGAAGCTCTATACAGTCAACAAAAACAAGACCAGGAGCTGACTGTGGCTCAGATCATGAACTCCTTATTACCAAATTCAGACTTAAATTGAAGAAAGTAGGGAAAACCGCTAGACCATTCAGGTATGACCTAAATCAAATCCCTTATGATTATACAGTGGAAGTGAGAAATAGATTTAAGGGCCTAGGTCTGATAGATAGAGTGCCTGATGAACTATGGAATGAGGTTCGTGACATTGTACAGGAGACAGTATGTCATAGAAGCACATATTTATTTCTGGGCATCTCATTTGTACCATCAGTGCTGGACAAAACCATTTTGCAATTTTAGTATATCGTGCTTTCTTTGCACAAAGCATGCCTTGAGAGGTGCAAAATTAAGTCAGAAGCTCATGGAAACAAAGGCTCTTCAGCCCCAAAGGCCTCGAGCTCCCCTGGTGCCACACCCATGCTCGACAGCCTGGCGCTGGGGCCCGCTGGTTTAGCAAGTGCTGACAGCCGGCCTCTTGGGTGCCACACTCCGAGCAAGGGCTTGGGATCCAGCGGTGACCCAACCTGCAGTCTGTGCATGGAGGCAGGAGATAGTTGGATAGTTGTGGGCTGGCGGTGAAGGGCAGGAGGCGTGAATGTGCCCAGCCTGGGGCCAGGGCAGAAGTGAACTTGAGCCAAGAAGTAAAGACATGCAGACCTCAGCTCACAGGGAACAGTGGGCTGAAGGGAGGACACGAGAGGAGCCTTTTGGGCAGAGAAACCCAAGACCGACCCCCAGGGTGCACAGGCCAAGGCCCTGGAGGCTCACTGAGCCACTGGGCGCGGAGACCACAGGGCTGGTCCTGGGGCTTTGTGAACCCACCCCACTCAGAGCCATGGAAGGTTCTGTTAACATCACTCTGCTCCTTTGTGGGGATGGAATCGAGGAGGTGAGAGGGGACAGAGGGAGGGTTCTTTAGCGATCCAGGTGAGGGTGATGTGGCTTAGGCGTAAGATGGAGAAAAATTAGTGGATTCGAGAACTGTTTTCAAAGTAGGGTCACCAGGACACAGCAGTGGCTGCTCCAGGTGGCAGAGGAGATGGGCAGCAAGGAGGAGATGGACAGCGAGGGGGCTTTGGACGCCCAGTCTGTTCTTTACCTGCCTGGACCCACTAAGTTCTGGATGGAATGTAAATGGTTCTATTTCATCAAAGGCAAACCCTTAAAACACAGGCTCTGGTTTTTCCATTAGCCACATTAGCACAGATTTAGGTCTGTCCTTTTAAATTATTTCTGGCTGCACTGCATGTGGGCTCTTAGTTCCCCAACTAGGGATCAAACCTGCACCTCTTCCATTGGAAGCTCAGTGTCTTAACCAGTGGACCAGCAGGCAAGTCCCAGGTCTGTCCTTTTAAAGAGGAGAACAAAACATCTCCCCTGGAAATGCCACATGCAAAGCCCACTGTAGATCCTAGGAGTGGATGTTCCCAGTGAGATGATGGAACTGATGCCAGAGTGACAGACTCAGGTCTGCTGAGCAGAAGTAAACCTGGGCATCCTGACCGAAAGCTCCAGGAGTGGCCCTGCATTCACGTCCCTTTGACGTCAAGGCCGTTCAGCTTTGGGACTCTCTGCAGCCCTTCGTGGCTCACACACTGGACTTGCCTTGCTCGGAGTTGGTGCCCCGTGAGGTCAGCATACTCCACACCCTGACCACACCGTCAGGATCTCAGGCACCATGGGGCTACAGTTAGAACCTGTGTCTGGCCCGGCAGTCACGTACAAGAAGCTGTGGCTGCAGCAGGGAGACAATTCCGGGGGTGGCAGAAACCTTCCTTGCTCCCACAGGCAGGCTGCTCTCAGCTCCTCCGAGGGCAGTTCTGGTGGATGGAAACTCTGGCGTGGCCTGCGGCCAGACCTTAGATAGAGTTCCAGGCCTCTGGGGAGATCCGATCCACCTTCCGTAGAGATGACTCTCTCATTTATTCAACCTGTTCCTTCTTACTGGATTTTGAGTTTGTTTCCCGACTCAGTTCTGACCGTAAACCGCAGTGCAATGACTGTCCCTACAGCTCCATCTTCCTCACACGGAGGTTATTATTTCCCTCTGGTGGATTCCTAGAAATGGAATTGCTAAGTCAGAGGGAAGATAAATTCTAAGGCTCCAGGCAGCACTTTCCCAGATCGCTTCCTGTAATAAGGCGCAGTGAACACTCCCACCCAAAGCTGCGTGTTCCGTTTCCTCGTGTGTCTGCCTGTGTGTTCAGTCGCATCCGACTCTTTGCGACCCTGTGGACTGTAGCCCGCCAGGCTCCTCTGTCTGTGGGATTCTCCAGGCAAGAACCCTGGAGTGGGTTGCCATTTCCTTCTCCAGGGGATCTTCCCGACCCAGAGTTTGAACCCGAGTCTCCTGCATTGGCAGGCGAGTTCTTTACCATTGGGCCGCCGGGGAAACCCCTCAGTTTCCTCTTAGTCACGGCTTTGTCTCGGCAGCTTCTCCCCTGATAGACATGTCTTTCTAGGATGTGCTGGTGGGCATCCTCCTCCCAGGCTCTGTCTGGCACATCCTCCGTCCTTCCCTGCACATCCTCATTTTCCTTTGAAGGAGCTTTCTCTTGTGAATAAAAACGCATGTCCTGGGGTTCTAAATACACCCCATTCTTAGCTCAAGAGTTGGGGTGTAAATTTCGCCACGGGACTTAAGAGATAACAGACTGAGCTTGGTGTCACCCATTGCGGTCACCTCTAGAGTGGCCCCTCGAGCCACGCTGCTGCCCTACCACACACCCAGCCACTGGAAGCCCCCTGAGAGGTGGTGTTTCCCCTGGGGGGTGCTTGCTGGCCCAGCAGACTAGGAAAAAAGCACCGTGAGGCTCTGTATTCACAGGAATAATTTATAGACAGATAATCCACATTTCATCCTTAGCATTTTCCAGTGCTGTGCAAAGGTGTCTTGAATTACTCTGGTAGCCTTTCCAGAAAGGCCAGCTGACTTCACCGCATTTCTCGAGTTACAGTCAGGCCAAGAGTCTGAGCCCTGAGTGAGCGGCTGATGATGGAGGCTGGAAGCTGAGGGGTGGGGAGTAGGGCAGGGTCTGAGTCTGGACTCCAGACTCCTCCTTGTGGCTCCGTGGGATCGTTTTCAGGAAATCAGGAGAAAGAAGGGTCTGGCTGGGGGGTGGCTCTCAAGTCTGTGAAGTCCTGGGGGCTTCCCTCTGAAATGCCCCTTCATCTCCCTCCTACTCCTGGCCTGGCGCCTCTAGACATCACTTCCTCAACACCTGGTTTTCCTGGAAGGAGGCAGCCAGTGCTTCACCTGCTCAAGGACGTCTTTCAGGAGTGAGTCTGGCCTCAGTCAGTCACAGTCGGGTAGCCCGTGGCGAGGCCAGGGTTTGGAATCAGGGAACCTTGTGTATCCGGAGCCGGGCCTCACGCTGCCCTCCACCCCACAAAGCCACAGGGCAGGGGTTGGGGGGACAGGCGGCAGGCAGTGTCCTTTTTCTGCCTGTCACCCCGCGACCCTCCTGCCACCTGGCCCCGTGTCTCCCGCAGGTCACCTGCATGTCAGCATGGCAGCCACAAACCTGGAGAACCAGTTACACAGCGCACAGAAGAACCTCTTGTTCCTTCAGCGGGAGCATGCCAGCACGCTCAAGGGGCTGCACGCGGAGATCAGGCGGCTGCAGCAACATTGCACAGGTATGGGGGTGGGGGCACCCAGCAACCTTCAGGGACCGGGGCAGGGCGGTGTGAGGGGGCAGTCCCAGGCCTGCCCTCCAGGGCTGCAGAGCAAAGCAGAACCTGTCATCAAGACAATTTCACACTGGTTGCCTCCAGAGCTGCGCCAGGGAAGTGAGAAGGAGGGTTCACTTCCCTCCTCTGGGTGGTTAACCCTGTCATCGCTGGAGTCCCTCTGAATGCTTTACCTCATCTTCTGTGCCGAGGCCACATGCACCAAGCATAAAGCTGGAAAGCCAGTTCTCAGCTTACTGAGGACTTAGAAGGATCCAAGTGCAATGGTTAGAGTTTATTAATACAATACATCTTGGAACCAATGATCAAAGTGTAATACACAGAGCAAGCTGCTTGGTAATTGTGGATGTTGGGGTACATATTAGGGGAAAGAAGGGTCCCCTCTGGACCCTAGTAAGGACAGTGGCCACTGATGGTTTCTGTTGTCACTTTTGCCTCTAATGCCGGCAATCCCTGCCCTGTTTGGGTAGGACCTTCGGGCTGATCAGGGGAATCAGTTCTGCATTTTCAGAGCAGATGAAGGTTTTGAATATAATCATTCACAATGATTGTATATGATCTCCTTTTTAGATTTAACATATGAGCTGACAGTCAAGAGTTCGGATCAAACAGGTAAGAACTCCCTTCCCCAAATTTGATGCCACTGTTGTTTCCTATTGTGGCAGATGTTGGTGCCACCTGTTTTCACTAATGACACATGCAGAAGGAAACACATTTGCTGTGAAGAGTTGCACATGTGATCAGAGCTCCCCTAGAGGAGGGAGAGGGCAGTCTGGACTCCTAGGTGTGACGAGGGGCTGTCAGTGGGGCAGGAGGGGTGCGTGCTCTTATTATTTTTTTTTTTTTTTGATTGACACATGTATTTAGAATGGGCTTCCCTGGTGGTTCAGACCGTAAAGAATCCACCTGCCATGCAAGAGACCTAAGTTCAACCCCTGGGTTGGGAAGATCCCCTGGAGAAGGGAATGGCTATCCACACCAGTATTCTTATCTGGAGAATTCCATGGACAGAGAAGCCTGGCGGGCTACAGTCCATGGAGTTGCAAAGAGTCAGACACAACTGGAGCGACCAACACTTCATTTAGAACGCCCATTCTCTGTGGGCCTCCCTGGTAGCTCAGTCAGTAAAGAATCTGCCTGCAGTGCAGGAGACCCAGGTTCAATCCCTGGGTCAGGAAGATCCCCTGGCAAAGGAAATGGAAACCCACTCCAGTATCCTTGCCTGGAGAATTCCATGGACAGAAGAGCCTGGCAGGCTGCAGTCCATAGGGTCACAAAGAGTTGAGCATGACTGAGCGACTTTCACTTCACTTCTCTGCTTTTCTGGGTTCTCTGGTTTTTTTTTTACAGTGAGTATGTGTTCCTTCTGTAACCAAGAACGAGATGTAATATCAACCAGAAAGAAGAGATGGAGCAGGGTTCTGTCTGTGTCCAGTGAGTTAGCACAGGATCTGGCACAGCATGTGTGCTCTCTACAGACTGGTTGAACGAGGGGCCACATTACTGGGTGGCCTCCAGAACAGCCTTGAACGCCTCTCTCTAGACTCTCGTCCCAGCAATGCTCCCCCAAAGCCAGGATCCTCAGGGACCCACAAAGCTACCAGCCTGCTGGCAGCTGGGGCAGAGGGGACAGAAGCCAGGGCCGCTATGGCCTGTTCAAAATAGCTGCACCAGAGAACAGGATGACAATTTTAAAAGTGCAGAAACCACACTGGAGTCAAGATGCCTTTTTCTAAACAGGCCTTCCCCTAGGGGTTACGGTTCATGCTCTGAGAGATGCAGAGAGGGGACCCAAGGCAGGGGAAAGGTGGCAGCCTGGCATTGGGTCTTCCCCAAAACCTGAGAGCTTTTGTGCCTTAGACATGGAGAACGTCTACGTCTGTCTTTCCAAAACGTGCTTTGAATGGAGCAGACAGATGGTTCTGCTAACAGTGTAATCCTATGCCTTTGGAAAGGTTTAAGGCGTCCCAGGTGGCTCAGCAATAAAGAATCCTCCTGCTAATGCAGGAGACATGGGTAGGGTCCCTAGGTCAGCAAGGTCCCTGGAGGGGGAAATGGCAACCCACTCCAGTATTCTTGCCTGGGAAATCCCATGGACAGAGGAACCGGCGGGCTACAGTCCACAGGGTTGCAAAAAGAGTTGGATAGGACTCAGTGATTTAACCATAACCAACCAATACTCTGAAGCTGCCCATTTTAACATCAGCGTTTTTTAAGTTTGGAGACATCCTTTCATGCACTAAGCCACAGAACTGAACTGAACTGGATGGGGCCTCAAAGACCTCCTGATCACCTACCCTTTCCTGGGAGGAGAGGACACTGAAGGGTCATGAGGGGTGGGGTGCCGCCTTCCTTGTGGCCTGTGGGTACCACACCCATCTTGGGCAGGCGTACCCCTCCCCCATGGGGAGGCGAGGCCGGCCTAGACCCCTGATCCTTGCAGGAACGGTCTCCCTGCCCCTGCCCCCCCTCCCCCGCCCCCCCAGCATCTAGCCGCCCTGCCCTTGGGTTCTCACTCTGACCCCTCGGCTTGTCTATCCAGGGGATGGAGCTTCCAGAAGCAGTGAACTCAAGAAAAGATGTGAAGACCTGGAGGCGCAGCTGAAACTGAAGGAGGACGAGAACACGGAGTTACTGAAGGAGCTGGAGCAGAAGAACGCGATGATCACCGTGCTGGAGAACACCATCAAGGAACGCGAGCGCAAGTACCTGGAGGAGCTGAAGGTCAAGAGCCACAAGCTGGGTGTGCTGACGAGCGAGCTGGAGCAGCGCGCCGGCACCATCGCCTACCTGACCTCGCAGCTGCACGCCACCAAGAGGAAGCTGCTGAGCTCGGGCGGCACCTCGGACGGCAGCCCGGCCGGCAGCCCCGCGCTGACCAGCTACAAGCCGGCGCCGCCCAAGGACAGGCTGCCCGAGACGCCCCGGCGCCGCATGAAGAAGAGCCTCTCGGCCCCGCTGCACCCGGAGTTCGAGGAGGTCTACAGATTCGGGGCCGAGAGCCGGAAACTGCTGCTGCGGGAGCCGGTGGACGCCATGCCGGACCCCACCCCATTCCTGCTGGCCAGGGAGTCGGCCGAGGTTCACCTGATCAAGGAGCGGCCCCTCGTCATCCCCCCCATAGCCTCGGACCGCAGCGGCGGCGAGCAGCCCAGCCCGGCGCGCGAGAAGCCGCACAAGGCGCACGTGGGCGTGGCGCACCGCATCCACCACGTGGCCCCGGCGCAGGCCCCGCCCGAGGTGGAGACGCTGGCGGTGGACCAGGTGAACGGAGGCAAGGTGGTCAGGAAGCACTCAGGGACGGACAGAACTGTGTGAGCGCCCCACCCCACCCCCCGGCGACCCTCCACCCCGCTGTCGAGGCACTGTGATCACCACTAGGAAAACACTCCATCCGCACCTCCTCTTTTGCTTTGTCTTCTTTTTAATTCCCATGCATGCCAAGTTTTTTTCACACTGTCAACAGATTATTCTCCTCCTGCTCCTCCTCTGGCCCTCTGACTTGACACCGAAACAGGATCTTGCCTCTGCCGCAGAATCCGTATTTACTAATCGCTGAGGCCAAACACCTGCGTGCCCACTCGCTTGCTTCCAGCCTCGCTCCGCGGAACCTCCGCGCACGCGCACAGCACGGGCCACAGGCCGCGTTCCTGCTCGACGTTAACGAAATTATCCGATAGTCACACGCCTAATTCTAAAGTCGGAGCAACGCATATCGGCCTTGACCTCACGCCTCCGGTTTCTGGGGCGGCCTTTCCGGAAAAGCCCTGCGCCCTCCTGGAGAACCCCCTGACACACCCACCCCGGGGGCGGCACAGATAAGCCGAGCAGATGTATGTTATGTCACAGGAACTAAATAAGATGACATTACTCCTCATATCACCACGACCTGAATGTGTGTTCATATTTTTTGTTGTTTTATCCAAAATGTTCAAGATCCCAACAAACTTTATTTTCTAAACCTGCCTTCTTTCTGTTTTGTGTCTTTTATTAAACCACCCCAGGGTGGGCCTGGAGGGGAGAGACAGTGGGAGGGGGAGAAATAGCACACCCCCTCCCGTAACTGCTGCCCAGACAGTGGGCTCACCCAGGGTAGGTCCCGGGGTGGGGTTCACTTCCGGAAAGAGGAGCCCCTGGTTAGGTCGCACCACCCAGAGCTAGTCCCTAGAATGTTCTGCGTTTCTGGCAAAAGTCGCTTTTCCGGCCTTGCCCTCGTGTCCTGCTAGCGCTCAGCTCAGACCTGCCCCTCCCAAGCAAAGTTAAGCTGCTCCTCTTCCCCAGACTGGCCTGGCCAGGGCTCCAGGTGCACAGAAGGAAAGGACGTCCAGGAGCTGCTGGTCCGTCTAAGTCTGCACCCTCACAAACCCAGGCAGTGGGGGCAGGAGCTCAGGCAGGGCTTAAACATCAGACCCACTGTCTTCACCCACATGCTGACAGGTCCGCACAAGAACTGGGCTGGAGACTTGTGGAAGGGAGAGGCCCTGGGTGATAATGTCCACCTCTGCTCCTTGGCATCATCAGCCCAGGGAAGGGGCCCCTGCTGACCCCCCGGGCAGCCCCTGCCTTCTGCCCCACACCCTAGCACACAGCGCTTGCCCCAAAGAGGCAGCTGCTGAAACAGACCTGGATTATCAGAAAACCGCCTTTGGGGGACTTCCCTGGTGGTTCAGTGGCTAAAGCTCCCTGCTCCCAATGCAGGGGGCTGGGGTTCGATCCCTGGTCAGAGAACTAAATCCCACATACTGAAACTAAAGATCCTGCCTGCTCCAACTAAGACCTGGCACAGCCAAATAAGTAAATACTAAAAACCAAAAAAGAAAAAAAACCACCTTTGACAATTTACATTAGAATTCTCACTTGTGCCATTGACACACCAGCCAATTTTGTTGAGAAGGGAAAGAGATTTCTGTCTGAAAAGGGAAAGAGAATTTGACACACCTTAAAAGGCTCTTTTTTTATTTTACTTTTTGAATACACAGAATCCTTAAAAAAATAGTTTTTTTGAAAAGACCATTCAGGTTAACTTATATGGAAAAAGATGAAAATGGATTTCAAATGAAAAAGCAGTGTCAATCCCCCTCCTTCCTCCAGCTGTCCCAAGAAGTGACAGCAGACGATCTAGTCTTTCCTAACTCCCAGCATATCTACCGCTGACCACAGACTTAGAATCCATCGCTGTTTCTTCAGCCAGAGGGTTAATCAGAATTCAGGGTGAGGCACACCCCTTGCAGGACCCAGTGAGAAATGTGCTTCGTGGTAAAGAGATCGGCTTCAAAAACCAAGCCGACCCCCATGGCATTCCTTCTGGTGGAGGTGGTGTAGACAGGCGTCCGGAAGGTGTTCTGCACAGGAAAAGGGGTGTGAGGGCAGAATCGAAAGTGAAATTGAAAGCTGCTCAGTTGTGTCCGACTCTTTATGACACCATGGACTATATACACAGACTATACAGTCCATAGAATTTTCCAGGCCAGAATACTGGAATGGGTAGCCATTCCCTTCTCCAGTGGATCGTCCCAACCCAGGGATCAAACCCAGGCATCCCATATTGCAAGAGGATTCTTGACAAGCTGAGCCTGAAGTGCTAGTCCCAGAGGGTGGGCAGGAGGGCGAAGGCTCATCGAAGAGCTAAGGATCCAGAAGGCTCCCCACCAAGCCCATGAGGCAAGCCCAGGCTCTGCAAACACCCATGAAAAGCGGGTAGGTGGCAGGGCAGGAGGCACCTGCCATCCACAGTGAATATAACTCTATTCTGATCCAAGCAGTGCCCACAGAATTTCACAAGAAGGAAGAAGTCACTCCTGAAGCAGGCCTGGACCACCACCTCCGACCTTGAACCCGTGCCCCCCTGAGGAAGGCCCTGCACACACTCACGCGCACGAGTGCCTTTCCTGAGGACGGGCGCAAGGGCTTCCCCCAGCCCTGAAAGGTGAAGGGCCCCTGTGCTAAAGGCAAGGCTGCTGGAAACCGCCTGGTGTCTAGTCAGAAGAGACCAGAAGAGGAGAACCGGGCCGGGCATTAGCATTTCACCTGCAGCTTGAGGCGATGGGCTTCAATGGGGATGATCTTCAGGATGGGCAGGTCAACCACCAGCACCTTGGGTTTGCTCTTGATAAGGCATCCTTTTTCTACGTCCCAGTCAGCGCCTTCTAGATACAGTCCTGAGACAAAGCATCCTAGAGGCACAAGGAAGAGAGCCCGGCTTAGGCAGTTGTTTAGTCCCTCAGTCGTGTCTGACTCTTTTGCAACCCCTCAGGCTCCTCTGTCCATGGGATTTCCCAGGCAAGACTACTGGCGTGGGTTGCCATTTCCTCCTCCAGGGGATCTTCCCAACCCAGGGATCAAACTCGCATCTCCTGCATTGGCAGGTGGATTCTTTACCACTGAGCCATGTGGGAAACCCTGGACTCAGGCAGGGGGACGTATAATTCTGCTGTATGGCTCTTAGGGGATGTGCATATCAGTAAACAAAAAGGTTACTAACCAACTCTCCTTCCCCAGACACAGCCCATGCCTGTTCCCAAAAGATGTGGCCACCACTTCTACCTGGCCCACTTTCCCTTCGTAGAGGAACAGCCCAGATGTGAAGCTCTGGAGACCCCATGACCCTCCCTACGGCCACCGTGCCATGAAGGAGGGGTGGGCGTCTCTCCCCAGCGACTTGGCACTCCAGACCTAGCAGCCTGGGGCCCCCAGAGTCAGCTGGCAGCACAGCAATTCTGAGTCCCCCCCAGAGCTGAAGTGACAGGAAAGCAGGGAGCTGAAGCCTCGCAGAGGAAGTGGTCTCAGGGGAGGAGGACAGGGCATACTTGCCCAGGAGCGGAGAATAGGATGGCCACTTGGCCCAGAGAGGGTGGAGGCCCCAAAACCGCCAGTCCCTTTGAGACCTCTCTGGGTCCTCTACAATGGGGATGGAGTGTTCCTGAATGTCCACTGTAAATCCCCTCTCCCCAAGCTGTCAATAGCTCAAGAGGGATTTTGTGCTTGCAGTGAAGTCCCCTCTAAGACAGCAGTCCCCAGCCTTTTCGGCACTAGGGACCAGTTTCACGGAGACAATTTTCCATGGACTGGGAGTCAGGGGCGATGCTTGGGGCGGTGGTTTCAGGATGATTCAAGCACATCACGTGGCTTGTGCACTTTATTCCTACATCAGCTCTGCCTCAGATCATCAGAAATAGATCCCAGAGGTTGGAGACCACTGTTCTAAGACATGAATCCCCCCAAGAAATAGCAGTTTCCAGCTGTAGTTTGCAGACTGTAGCCAGTGTCTAAGAGACTTGAAGTTATAGCACAATTAAATGGTCTGCACCTCCCCTATCCCACTCCCTGGCTTCCACGCCCCTGGGTTCTCGTGGTTCTGGGAAGCCACCTGGCGATCCAGTTCTTTGATCCAGTTCTAACCCTGAGGAGCCCATTTCCCATAGACAAGCAGGACGAGTGTGGCTCAGCTCTCCCCTGACATCAGCCCGCATCTCAAAGGAAAAACCGGACAAGAAGCATCCAGACCCAGCCTCAGAGATGCCAGGACCCACGCGGGCAGTGCACAGACACAGCCAGTGCTTGCGGCAGTCTGACCTTCAACCACTTCCTGGCCCGTCCGGGCCCACACTGAGCTCGCCCCTTCAGCTCCGGGAGGGAGACTGTACAGGAAAGACTGCGTCTACAGGGAGCTGGCCATACCTTGTCCTGCCCGCTCATTCACTTCGTCTGCGTCCTGGAACTTGGTCACTTGGGTGAACAGAGTGGAGCGGTCCAGTGGCCAGCCGTTCCTCCGGCAGGTGGCCTGCACCAGGGCCGTGAGGTAGGATTCTGGGATGTGCAGCCCAGAGAGCCACATCACGCTGGGCTCGCTCTCGGTGACCTGGAAAGAGAGGAGGTCAGGTGGTCAGGAGGTCAGGCGGGAGCCTGGGGCTGCCATCATATGCCAGGGTCACAGGTGACAAAAGAGGCAGTTCACCTTAGAGGGAGAAAGATGGTGTTGGGGTAGCTGTTGGCCTGTTGGGAAAAACAAGCTGGATGACCAAACCGGAGGTGGAGCAAAGACTTAAACATAAACAATAAACCACACTGAGACTCTGCGTTCTTATTGCAGGGGTCGAGGGGTCAATCCCTGGTCAGGGAACTAGGATCCTATATGCCATGGCACAGCCAAAAACAAAACAAAAATGAATAAATAAATAAATAAACCACAAAAGTACCAAATGAGATCTCCAGCGAATGTTTTCAGAATCATGGAGTGGGGAATACAAAACTCAGAAGCCATGAAAGAAAAGACTGGTCTATTTGACTACATTAGAATGTAAAACTCTCCTATGAAAAAAAAAAAAAAAAAAAAAACACACAAAATCAACAAGCTTGAGGCAAGCTGGGGAGGTATCTGCAACTCCCGCAGAGAAAAAGGGTAAATCCGCTTGATGTACAAAAAGGGAAAGGAAAGTGAAATCGCTCAGTCGTGTCTGACTCTTTGCAACCCCATGGACTGTAGCCTACCAGACTCCTCCATCCATGGGATTTTCCAGGCAAGATACTGGAGCGGGGTGCCATTTCCTTCTCCAGGAGACCTTCCTGACCCAGGGAATGAACCCGGGTCTCCCACATTGTAAGCAGATGCTTTCCCATCTGAGCCACCAGGGAAGGCAAAGAGCTCTTAAAAATCAATCTTAAAAGGTGGAAAGCTTGGTAAGAATGAAATCCAAATACAAAAAGTCAGTTCAGTTCAGTTCAGTTCATCACAGAAAAACACACAAGGTCTGTAAACACGTCAAAGACATTCAACCTCACCATAATTAAAGGAATACACATCCAAAATCTTGGATATTATTTTTTACCTATGAAGGAGAAAAAGGTCCAAAATATTGAGAACACACCATGTGGCAGAGAGGCGAGGAAATGATCATTCTTGTACACTGTGGTGTCAAGTTCTCTAGGAAACTATCTGACAAGAGCTGTCAGAATTTAAAACGCACAACCCGGATCCAATTCTTCCCTTGTACGCATGGAATATACTCATATGAGTCTCCAAAGGCACGTGCAACAGAATATTGTTTGTACTAGCAAAACCAAAAACAGACAATAAAAGACAGGGACTTCCCTGGTGGCCCAGAGGCTAAGACTACACTCCCAACGCAAGGGGCCCAGGTTCCATTGCTGGTCAGGGAACTAGATTCCACGTGCTGCAACTAAGACCCAGTGCAGCCAAATTTTTAAAGTTGATTTTTCAAAAAAAAAAACTCCAATGGTAACCACCTAAATGTCCATCAGGGAAAGGATACAGGATGTCTGTGAGCTGGAATTGCCTAGAGAGGTCTCAGTTGTAATACTTAGATGGAACAATTGCCAAGACAGACTCTTAGATGAATAAGTCATGCATAGTATGCTTCAGAGTCTTTAAAAGAAAGAAACAAAAGGGAAAAAAAATACAGATATGATTGCAGAGTCACCATTTCCAGAGCACCTAATCAGCTCCGGACAGAGGTACTGCCAGGGATGGGAGGAGAAGTCAGGAGGTGATTTGAGGGAGTCCCAGCCAAGCCTTGAACCAGCAAGCAGACCACTGCCCTCACTCACCCATGTCGTGTACTGGTTGAACCTCCGCAGGAAGTAGAGCATCCAGTTTCCGAGGGATTTTAAGGTGTCAGGGGCAAGCTTTCTCCAGATGTTAGGGATTTGCCCAAGAAAGAGAGACCTGGCTACGTCATCTAATTCACTGCTCATCCCAACTTCTCCGGCCAAGGCCTGTTGACAGAATCAAGAGCAATCAGGCAAGACAAGGGAAAGACCAGGCACTCCACCTGGGCAGGAATCTGCACTTGAGTACCGGCGCTTACCCTCTGAAGTTCAGCCAGGGACCTGGTCATCCGTATGACAAGCTTGTTGAAGCGCTCCAGCTCCTGCAGGAGGACCACTGAGGTGGGGGAGATGCCCTGCCCGAGGTGCTTCCTGACCAGGTCCAAGTCAAAGACTTTGGGCATCTTGTTTTCTATGTCCTTGGCCACCTGGCCGATGTAATCATCTCTGCTGATGCCAGCGCTGGACTCCCCTGAAACCAGGACATGTTTTTAGAGACAGCAAGGCACCTGAGCACGGGACCAGGGCATCCAGCGCCTTTGATGAAAGGCACCAGCAATGTGGAAACTACCAGAAACCAAAGCAGCACCGTTTGGACCAACGCCCTTGGTCCCCCAGGAGCACAGTTGTCTGCAGGGGACTTTACCCGTCTGGGGCTGCAGCTCCAGCAGGTGAGCCCACATGTCTCGAGCCGCCTGAGTGTAATATCCAATCTCAGCATTGGGGTGAAGACCAAACACTTCAGGCGTGTTGGCCAGCGGAAGGGCCTCAATGGCTTCTATAAATGAGAGAACATGCAGCGGTTACACCGCCGTGCCGACCCCCCGGCCCCCAATTTCTGAAGACCCACAGCCTTAACCTCCCCAGACACGTTATATTTTTAAGGTGTCAGGGGCAAGCTTTCTCCAGATGTTAGGGATTTGCCCAAGAAAGAGAGACCTGGCTACGTCATCTAATTCACTGCTCATCCCAACTTCTCCGGCCAAGGCCTGTTGACAGAATCAAGAGCAATCAGGCAAGACAAGGGAAAGACCAGGCACTCCACCTGGGCAGGAATCTGCACTTGAGTACCGGCGCTTACCCTCTGAAGTTCAGCCAGGGACCTGGTCATCCGTATGACAAGCTTGTTGAAGCGCTCCAGCTCCTGCAGGAGGACCACTGAGGTGGGGGAGATGCCCTGCCCGAGGTGCTTCCTGACCAGGTCCAAGTCAAAGACTTTGGGCATCTTGTTTTCTATGTCCTTGGCCACCTGGCCGATGTAATCATCTCTGCTGATGCCAGCGCTGGACTCCCCTGAAACCAGGACATGTTTTTAGAGACAGCAAGGCACCTGAGCACGGGACCAGGGCATCCAGCGCCTTTGATGAAAGGCACCAGCAATGTGGAAACTACCAGAAACCAAAGCAGCACCGTTTGGACCAACGCCCTTGGTCCCCCAGGAGCACAGTTGTCTGCAGGGGACTTTACCCGTCTGGGGCTGCAGCTCCAGCAGGTGAGCCCACATGTCTCGAGCCGCCTGAGTGTAATATCCAATCTCAGCATTGGGGTGAAGACCAAACACTTCAGGCGTGTTGGCCAGCGGAAGGGCCTCAATGGCTTCTATAAATGAGAGAACATGCAGCGGTTACACCACCGTGCCGACCCCCCGGCCCCCAATTTCTGAAGACCCACAGCCTTAACCTCCCCAGACACGTTATATTACTTTCCACTTCTTAAAGGGGTATATGCTTTTAAAATAAGAATTCAACACTACCACATCCAAGCCAGCTCTAGGTGCATCTATTTTTTTTTTTGCCATGCCTTGCAGGATCCTAATTCTCCAGTCAAGGATCACACCCAGGCCCACAGCAGTGAAAGCCCAGAGTCCTCACCACTGGACCACCAGGGAACTCCCTCTATGCACAGCTTTTATGAAAATGGCCCAGTGAGGGGACTTCCCTGGTGATCCAGCGGTTAAGAATCTGCCTTCCAATGCAGGGGATACGGGTTCAATCCCCGGTCAGGGAACTCACGTCCCCTATGCTATGGAGCAACTGAGCCCATGTGCCTCAACTACTGAGCCCGTGCACCCCAACAAAAGATCTTGCATGAAACAATGAAGATCCCACATTCCGTGACTATACCTGATGCAGCCAAATAAATGAATAAAATTTTTTAAATAAACAAAAATATATTAACTATATTAAAAAGAACATTTAGGATCATTAGATATATTCTAACAATAAATATACAAATTATAATAAATTGGGTTATTCAGATGTATTCTTCAAAAGTTTATATAAACTCTAAGCTTCCCTGGTGGCTCAGATGGTAAAGAATCTGCCTGCAGTTCAGGAGACCTGGGTTCAATCCCTGAGTCGGGAAGATCCCCTGGAAAAGGGAATGGCAACCCCCTCCAGTATTCTTGCCTAGAGAATTTCATGGACAGAGGAGCCTGGCAGGCTACAGTCCATAGGGTTGAAAAGAATGGACAGTACTGAGCAACTAACACACACGTATATATACTTTTGATCTCCTTCCCTTATCAGTATATCCAAGGGATATATACAAATATGTATGTATTTGAGTATAATAAACTGCTTTGCTTTCAAATATAAAATTAAATTTTAAAAAAATTAAAAAGAAAAGAAAATGGCTCTGTGAGTTTCCCAGGGGCCACTCTGCCCTTCAATGGAGAATCTGATATATGTACCATCATTCCAGGACAGGAAATCTCAACTAAATCCATCAGGTCTGAGGCTAGGAAAAGCCTGCTGTGCTCCCTCTAAAAAGCATAAGAAAACACCCCCGACCTGACAAGGAACCCCAACAGCGGAGGGGTCAGAAGAACCATCAAGCCAACTGCAGAAATCAGAACAGCTGAAATGTATGGGCTCCCTTAGGATAAAATATTTAGCATACTTTCTAATGACTGAGAAATCTCACCAACAAATTTTTCCTTGACATCCCCCGGGGGGATTTTGTAGTCCACTTCCTTGTTCCGGAAGAAGTGGAATGGCTGGAAAGTATCGAAGATGAAGTCTCCCAGGTACTCGTCCATATAGATGGTCAGGATACGCCGGTCGAAGCTGTCGATGGCCCGTCCTCCGTACATAACCTGACGGTAAAAAGAGTGAGAGCCGGTGGGAACCCAGACCTCCAGGGTGAACCCTAAGGTCCCAGCAGATAGCCCAGGGTCAAGCCCAGATGCACCCTCAGTGCGACTCCTGCCGTCTGGCCACCGTGCAGCTCCAACCGTACTCACCCACAGTGCCTGTGGACCACTATATACAAGAGGACTTGTGTGCAAATTCATAAAGCCCAAGGTGACAGCAGTTCTTGTGAAATGCTGGAGCCAGTGTGCAATTGGCCAAACTCCCCAAAACATAGCAAATAAGCAACAAAATAACGCAGGAAGCCAGCAGCCCCTTTTGTCTCTGGAATGGTGATGTCTCTGTTTGAGCCACGTGCAGGCCACTGGGGAAGCTTTCCCACAAACACTGTATAAGGTCGTGGCCTCCAGAGTGGACCTCTAGGCCAGCTGAACAGGAGCAGGGCTCCAGTGACGTGCCTGAAGCATCCTAGGTGGGGAACATGAGTCCCCAGAACAGTAAGTCCAGGGCCCCCAGGTGAAGGTTGCTCACTTAGAATGAGGAATAATGGAGTGATGAACTGAGATATTTCATAGGGACCCAGGGACCTTTGACTGACGGGCAGCAGGAGCAAGAGGAGAGTCCCAGGGCTTTCCTGGGTGGCTCAGTGATAAAGGATCTGCCTGCCAAAGCAGGGGACACAGGTTCAATCCCTGGTCTGGGAAGATCCCACATGCTATGGAACAACTAAGTCCCGTGTGCCACAACTACTGAGCTTGTGCTCTAGAGCCCAGGAGCTGCAGCTACTGGAAACCATGTACCTAGAGCCTGTGCTCTGCAGCAAGAGAAGCCACCTCAATGAGAAGCCCATGCACTGCACCAAAGAGTAGCCCCCGCTCTCCGCAACTAGAGAAAGCCCAAGCAGCAGCAAAGACTCAGCACAGCCAAAAATAAATGGCTTTTTTTTTTTAAAGAAGGGAGTCCCAGAGGGCTCAGAGGCCACGGACCAGGGGTGCCAGGCCATAGCCCAGCCCACCCAGTGGGGGTGTGGGGGTGTGGAGAGGTGCAGAGGGTCCCCAGGATGCTCCTACCTCTCCAATGAGGTACTTGAGGCTACCCCATGGGATCCGAGGGTCATGCTGCTGGAAGGCTTTTGTCAAGTATGTGTTCAGAATTTCCATGCAGACCTTAAAAGAGGAGGAACAGGCCTGGGTATCCACAAACCCACAGCCATCCAGGCTCTGACCGTTTTCTGAAAACACGGGCAGGAACCACTGAGAGAGGAGTGTGCCCGGGCAGAGGCAGCAGCCGCATCTTCACCTGGAAGTCAGACTCGTTGAAGTCATAGTACACGTTCCAGCCGATCTTCCCGAACTTTCTCCTCTCCTGCACCACTGCGTGGAAGAACGCCAGCACGTAGACCAGGGGCTTGAAAGCAGGGTGTGGGCACTCGTCCAGCATTTCGGGCGAGATCTTGAAGTATGTGGCTCTCATGTTGAGTTTCAGCCCGTTGGGGGGCTCAGTGACAACCTGTCAGGAGGGCAGACAGATGGGGACGGAGACCCCAGGCCCAGGAGCCGGGCTCCGAAGAATGGCCTTCTCTCCATCCTAACGGGGCATCTTCCCTGTTTCCCTAACAGTGAAAGTCAAGGACCCAGGCGAATGAGTTTTTTTTTTTTTTTTAAAAAAACCTAGATACTGGGGACTTTCCTGGTGCCCAGTGGTTAAGAATCCACCTCCCAATTCAGGGGACAAGGGTTTGATCCCTGGTTGGAGAACTAAGATCCCACATGCCACGGGTCAATTAACCCCATGTGGAAATGGTAACCCACCCCAGTATTCTTGCCTGGAGAATCCCACGGACAGAGGAGCCTGGCGGGCTACAGTCCCTGGGGTTGCAAAGAGTCGGACACGACTGAAGTGACTGAGCGTTCCACAAGAGAAGCCTGTGCGCAACAGTGAAGACCCAGCCCAGCCACACACACACACACACACACACACACACACCCCCCAACCGAGATGTTGTTCCAGCTCTGCCCTAACTCATCAAATGACCCCAGGAAGGCTCTTTAAACCTCTTTCTGATTCATGGGATCCTCAAATGTAAAACAGAAGGAGGTACATTTTCCCTCTACCCGCCCCAGAGGCAGAGAGAGATGACAAAACCTTTCCCCAAAATGTCCCCGGAGACTAAGTTAAACAGGGCCTGTAAACCCCTTGAAACTTCTGCACACAAACACTCAGGTTCTGTGGGCTGTGGGTGGGCCAATCATTAGAGATAAAAAAGGAGGTTTAATAAATGTGAAGTCTGTGAAAACTAACCCACACACGCTTTGGGGACATGCAGAAGGGAAAAAGACAGGCCTGGGAATCACCACTGCCACCCAGTGATCATCACCTTATTCTGGACAGTGCTTATCTCTGAAGAGAGAGATGGAATTGGGGAAGAGGGGTGCAAGAGGTCCCAGCTCTATCCTACACAGACACACACACACAGACACACACAGACACACACACACACACAGAGATGTAGCAAAACTTGGAGGCGAACTGAGGAACTGAGCCACGGGTGCGTCTGTTTATCCTACAGCCAAACCTTCAAGGACTTCTGTAGGATCCCGATGGGGAAGCCCTTGGTGGGGTCTGTGGTGAGCCACAAGCGGAAGTCGGGGTGGGGCTTGGTGATCCTCTCCAGGGACTTCTCCAGATCCTTCAGCCACTTGACCAAGAGATGGCAGTTCTGCAGCATCAGCCACTGCCCACGAGCCACCGCCGTCTCCAGTAGCTGCAGGGCCACCTGCTCCGACGGAGACAGAAGGGAAGTGTTGGCATCCCAAGGCTGCACCACCCCGTGCTCTCCCAGACCCTCCCCGAGCCCCCATAATCTGCTGGCCACTGCAGCAGAAGACACAAAGGAGCCGGTGGTCCCAGAGCTGCAGGGGGAGCCTCTGAAGATACAACCCTTGAGCATTCCTCCAGGGTCACCCAGGTCCACTGGGCTGCACTCACTGGCCTCCCTCGGCACCCAGAGCTCCAACCTCAGACACAGGGGCACCTGCCCCTTGACAGGGTGGCCTGGGCACTGGCAGCCACCAGTGACAGCATGATCCAAAACAGGGTTGCTGCAAGGGCCGAGGGAGATGATCACCAGATGCGATGAGGACCAGATTTGGAGGGACTTCCTGGTAGTCCAGTGGCTAAGACTCAAGCTCCCAATATAGGAGGCCCAGATCTGAGCCCTGGTCAGGGAACTAGATCCCACATACCACACCTAAAGATCCTGCATGCCGCAACTAAGACTCAGCACAGCCTAATTAATTAATTATTTTTAAAAAGAAAGTGCTTTGGAAATAGCAGACCATACTGTTTGCAACATACGGGTGCAAGCCCGGGCGATCACAGAAGGTCAGCTCTAGAGCTAACTACCGTTCACATTCTCATCATCGCTGTGACGTTTGATTCCTGCTCCTTAGACCGGAAAGGCATGGTGCTGGTGTGGGGGTGGCACTCTTGGCTTAAAGCCAGGCATTCATGAATTCATTCCAGGCACCTCAAGCACGTTTACGGCTTGTTGCTTCCAACAACGATCTACCTTTTCTTGACCTTGACCCATGGCAAGGAATTTGAGGCGGTTCCCTCCAAAACCACTGCGCTCGGCTAGTTTCATAAGGTCACTGGCAGGGTCCGAGCCGGGGCTCAGGATGAACACGATGGGCGAGTTGGGGGTGCTCTGCTCAAAGATGGCTTCAAAGCTGATCATCGGGGGCTGCACGTACCTAGGGGAAGAAACACGACTGGAAAACGCTCCTGGGAGGATAGCTCTGGGCAGGGACGGGCCAGTGTGGCCAGCACTCTGCCTGCCAGCCTCCAGAACCTCTGGCTACTTCTCTGGTGTCGTTCTTTGCTCAGCCTTCCTTGTTAGGTATCCAGTGTTCACACACATCTTACTCACTGGATGGTCAGCTCCTGGATCACAGGGACCTCTCTGCATAGCGCGATACATCCAGGCTGGGTTCAGGAGGCCTGCTCTGAGCTGGGTGCCTTGGGACGGGCCAGCCTTGCAGGTGGACATGCCCTGGGCACTGAAGCCAGAGGTCCCACACCTGCAGATTCGCAGGCATGTCCTGAATGGCCAACATATCAAGATACTTAAAAATTAGTTGCCAGCACATAAAGATTGAGAGAGTTTGTGTAGAAATTCAAATTTCTAGTTTCCTTGGAAGAGTCAGAGATCTGGGTCCCCACCACCACCTGGCATCAGTCAGCAGAGGTTAAGGGGCTACTGGCCAGGACTTGACCGCTCCCGTTTGCCCTTTCCCTATGCAGTCTTGCTCACTCATTTCCATCACCTGCCAGCCATGGAGGCATATTTGAGTTTGTTACAGGCTTCTCAGGTGGCGCCAGTGGTAAAGAACCCTCCTGGCAATGCAGGAGATTTAAGAGACTCGGGCTCAATCCCTGGGTCAGGAAGATCCCCTGGAGGAGGGAATGGAAACCCACTCCAGTATTCTTGCCTGGAAAATTCCACGGACAGAGGAGTCTGGAGGGCTATAGTCCATAAGGTCTCAAAGAATCAGACATAACTGAAGTGACTGAGTACACACATACCCTGAGTTGCCCATCCAGCTTTGCACTTGATTCCAGAGCTTCCAAAATGGTAACCATCAGGTACGTGTGGCTACTGAGGCCTTGAAGTGTGGCTAGTTCAAACTGAGATGTGGTGTATTGTGCTGCATGATTTTAAAGCCTTGATACCAAAAAAATTCAAAATATCTCCACTAACGACATGTTAAGATTTTAATATTTGAATTAAATACAATTATGGGAGGTTCGTGACATTGTACAGGAGACAGGGATCAAGACCATCCCCATGGAAAAGAAATACAAAAAAGCAAAATGGCTGTCTGAGGAGGCCTTACAAATAGCTGTGAAAAGAAGAGAAGCGAAAAGCAAAGGAGAAAAGGAA
>SJYT01039834.1:0-75265 GCA_006410635.1 Cephalophus harveyi
ACAGGGATCAAGACCATCCCCATGGAAAAGAAATGCAAAAAAGCAAAATGGCTGTCTGGGGAGGCCTTACAAGTAGCTGTGAAAAGAAGAGAGGTGAAAAGCAAAGGAGAAAAGGAAAGATATAAGCACCTGAACGCAGAGTTCCAAAGAATAGCAAGAAGAGATAAGAAAGCCTTCTTCAGCGATCAATGCAAAAAAATAGAGGAAAAGAACAGAATGGGAAAGACTAGAGATCTCTTCAAGAAAATTAGAGATACCAAAGGAATATTTCATGCAAGGATGGGCTCGATAAAGGACAGAAATGGTATGGACCTAACAGAAGCAGAAGATATTAAGAAGAGGTGGCAAGAATACACAGAAGAACTATACAAAAAAGATCTTCACGACCCAGATTATTTGGTATAGTTCTATGTTATTTTGCATAATTAAGTAGTTCTGATAAAGCAGGAGTCATCTTGGTCTCTAATCTCAGTTGCCCATGATTCCCGGCGGTAGGAGCAGGGCTCTCTCCAGCTTCTTTTCCACTACTCCAAGTCACTATTTGTAATCAGAGAAGCCCAAGGACAAGTGGTAAATGATACGCTAAAGAAGTCTCCCATGTGGATGTTCTGAGGGAAGGCAAAGTGGCTGAACACCATGTGAAAATCAGAAACAAAACTGCGCAGTTACAGCATAAATTTCACTCTCTGCTCTCTCCTGGTCTTATAGCTTCCAAATCTTCCTAAATATGTCAAGTAAAGCTTAAGAAATCAATTTTCACATTCCTTTGAAAATGCTAACCTCATACACAAATCCACTATTACTGGGACAAAGTACAACATAGTTAAAATAACTCTGGCATCTGGTCACTCATACTTAATAGGGTAAGTGACTTTGGACAAATCAATTATCATCTTTAAGTCTCAATTTCCTCAACTTTAAAATGAGAATGATAATACCTACCACAAAATTTTAATTGTTGAAGGATTAAATGAGATAACATAAAGTACTTAGCACAGTGTTCAATAAACACTACCAATTATTGCTGTCATTAATACTGTTGGTTTTTCTTCTACAGAGGCTACACACGTATGCTGAAAGATTTTGACTCTGAAGTTTACATCTTTCAACTGCTGAGTTCATTTGTCCCACTTTCATCAAACTTCCTAACCCACACCTGTCCTCAGCAATTTTTCCTGAACTCTCAACATGCAGCATTTATTTTCTCATTTGTAAATCTTACAACCCAACTGGATGTAATTTGTGTATACAGTAAATGACTGCCTTGACTAAGATCAATTTGTGAAGTCAAGGCAGAAGTAATTGAACATATCATGCAAGAGAGAAGCAAATACTCAATAAGCAAGGCCTCATAAACCAAAACAAGAGAAAATTTCAGAAAGTGCTTCATGACAAGACCCAAATAGCTGGTATGAGTAATGTGCTTTGGTGTCAACAGATATTAAAGAGTTCTACAGGCTGGAAAAATTGTGGAAAAATCCATAGTGGAGAAAGAATCCAAAGCTTGGTCCTTAGGGATGGATAGGATTTGCTTTGGCTGAGATGGGGATAATTACATGAGTAAAATCAATGAATAAGTGATTTGGAGTAAAGCAGAGAAACTAGAGCAGTACAGAGTAATTAGAAGTAAGTTTAAATTTTATGTGGTTAGATCTGAGGCCAGGAGGTGGAGGTATCAAAGTTCCCAACCACCCTGTACTTCTGGGAAGATGCCATTTGGCAGAACTTTCTCCAACTCTGTTTTGTAAGATATTCCAGGCCCATGTCTATTGTATCCCCTTAGTAATTGTACTGTTCTTTTTCAACATTTTCGTTCTATGGTTTTGTATTGTTTTGTTTTTTGTTAATTTGGATTTTCATGATTTTTTGCTTTTCTTTTTCTTGATACAATCTCTGACCTGCACCCCACCCTCTCCTAATCTACTTCTTCATCACATTTGAACTACACCCAATATGAGGTCCCATTCTTCCTCTCTCTAGATCCACATAAGACCAAAATTCTGTCTCTGATATCAGAAAACCCATTCCCAGGGCTGAGTAAGAGTCTGTGTCTGCCCAGATACAAAGATAGAAGCTTTCATCTCTAAGGAGAGGGGAGCCATTGTAGGTTCAGGAGGAAGGGATGATATTGAAAAACAGCTGTTGATTTTTTGTGTGTCAGTGGGATTTCAAACACTAGAATTTGGTGGGCATCCTAGAAAATTAAAGGACTCAAAACACCACTAACCAAGTCAACAAAGTTGAGCCCAATCATTGCCTCAATCCACCAGACTCTCATGATGTCTAAACAATTAATAGGTATCCTTCTCTGTGATTGTGGATCATTCACCATTCATTCAGTCATCAGGCAGCTCTCTGCCTTCTTATTTTTTTATTTTAAGCATATTTCCTGTTTTAATCAGTCTTTTGCATTCTTGTAAGGTGAAGTTCTTCTCATCTTACATCTCACACATTTTTAACTTGGAGCTTACTTGGAGTTATGCCATCACCTACAGTAATTGTCCCCATTGGACTGTACTGCCCATTTACCTACATTTCCTGCTTGGCATAATGAGACCGTCTTATTAAAACTTGAATAATTTGAATACTGTTCAAATGTGGTGCTAACCTGTGAAACTTTGAGGTTCATTCACATACTATGTTATTCCAGTGGTAAGGTACTAGTCTGGAAGCTTAAAAGCAACTTTATACTTAGTGCCTGAACTCACAGAGTACAGTGCCAGCAATTATTCATCCAGTCTCTGCTGCTGCTAAGCCGCTTCAGTCGTGTCCGACTCTGTGCGACCCCACAGATGGCAGCCATTTAAATATTTTTAGGTAGTTTCTCACAAATAATATTTGAGAAATTCAATTTGTAAAATATTTTTCCTTGCATTGATTCAAAGTCTGCTTCTCTGTACTATCCACTAGTCCTAATCTTGTTTTCCAGAACCAACAGAGTAAGCCTCACCCAGAAGCAGACCTTGAGTAAGGATTTTTGTGCCAGTGATTTATTATGCAAGTGCTCCCAGGAGAACTTGTCAGGGAGTTGGGAGAGAAACACAGAAAGAGGGAAGAAACCAGCGAAGGAACAGCATCAGGCAAAGTCCCTTGGAGGGTAGCTTCAACCTGACCCTTCAGGGGAACGCCCTAAAGCATAAGTTGTATCTCCCAACTTTATCTCTACTTGTGGCAAGGAAGCTGAGGCTCTCACAGCAATATTCTGCCATGGCTCAGTCACTGAACAAAGGCTCTCCCTGGAGCTATCATTATAAACCCTCTGTACTTCTCTATGCATCTGTGGGCAAAGTAGCTCAGTAGCATGAGAAGTCCTCTGAAGGAAGATTAGAGGGTGAACCTTTGAAAGCACAAAGCACACAAAGCCAGGGAAGGAGATCACAGGAATGGGAAAGGGATCTGATCAGGTATAGTAGAATGGAAATCAAGTGTCCACTACACCTCTCTTCCTTGTAAGAACCCTTCATGCCATTGAAGACCCCCCTCACTTCCCCAAGTCTTCTTGTTGATCCATTCAACTTTCCTAGTTCTCTTGACACACCAAGTTTGCACCCAAACCTTGGGAAACCTGAGCACTACTGAGTTGTTGCTGGTCTATCATCTCTTGAACAAAGTGGTACTTCAGAAAGGTTTAGTTGGCCAAGGAATGGCACGGAGGTGAGCCCTTTAGAGAGCAAATGTTGGAAGGGTTGGCTGTTAATTTCTACAGTTTTCCATCTGTCAACTGAAAAAAGAAAAAGACTGTGACAAAACATTTTCAGAAAGGTCCACTGGCCAGTCCATACCACCTCCAGGGAAACATTTCCCTGCCCAGACCCTGTGCTGGTTTCATTTGAAAACCTGAAGTTTCAGCTACAACAGTTTTCAACTTAGCCACGTTTATGAAAACAGCAACTTGGAGCTTGAGGGCATTTTGACACCAAAAATGGTTTGAATTTTAGAGGCTAAAAGTACATTTCTAGCCTTTGGAAAGGTCACCCTTCCTGTTTTCAGGTTTATGAACCGCAATGTTTATGGTGGCTCTGTTTCAACTCTTGTTTCTTTTTTCTGCTGGGCATTTCTGTGTAAATGTCACTTTCTCCAGCCAGCAAGGGTGGATTAAGGCAGGCTTAAGTGTAGAAATCTGAGGCTGTGTTCCCATGGGTAAGTGTTGGTTTAGATTGTTTTCCCCCTGTATTTTAATTGATCTTTTTGCTGGTATATTGCTGTTTGCAGCAAGATCTATAGTCACAAAAGAGATTATCTAAAACACCAAACAAGCAAAACAAACAAATATAAAACACTCACAACACTCTGCTTACATTGGGTTCAAAGCCTATACTTAAGTATATTCTTTCCTCCCTAAATATAGAAACAATTAGGACTAGACTTGGGGGTCACAGGCTCCCACATATCTGCTTTTGCAGAAGTAGGTGAGGTTAATGTGACCTTAACCCACAGACAGGAGGCTTCTTAATTCTCTCTCCCTCATTGAATTTGACAAGCCTCAACTCAGCAGCACTGTATCTGGCCTCTTCTGCAGGCATATACCTGTCACCAGGCAGAATAGTTTTGTGGGCTGGGCCAGGAGAGAAAAAGAAATGAAACCAGGAGCCGAAACATTTGGGCATGCGTAGCTCTGTGATTGTGGACAAGCTACTTATGCTCAGTCTTAGATGCCTCACTCATCATAGGAGACTTCTGAGAATTAAGGTGATACAGTGTATCATTAAGGTGTTCTGCACCATTCCTGGCACATAATGAGAAATCCATGAAGAATGGCTTCTGTTATCAAGTATTTTATTCCATTATCAAGTATTCAGTTCAATACAGGCACTCAGTCGTGTCTGACTCTTTGTGACCCCATGAACCGGAGCATGACAGGCCTCCCTGTCCATCACCAACTCCCAGAGTCTACCCAAACCCATGTCCATCAAGTCAGTGATGCCATCCAACCATCTCATCCTCTGTCGTCCCCTTCTCCTCCTGCCCTCAATCTTTCCCAGCATCAGGGTATTTTTCAAATGAGTCAGCTCTTCGCATGAGGTGGCCAAAGTATTGGAGTTTCAGCTTCAGCATCAGTCCTTCCAATGAAACACCCAGGACTGATCTCCTTTAGGATGGACTGGTTGGATCTCTTTGCAGTCCAAGGGACTCTCAAGAGTCTTCTCCAGCACCGCAGTTCAAAAGCATCAACTCTTCGGCGCTCAGCTTTCTTCACAGTCCAACTCTCACATCCATACATGACCACTGGAAAAACCATAGCCTTGACTAGACAGATCTTTGTTGGCAAAATGATGTCTCTGCTTTTTAATATGCTGTCTAGGTTGGTCATAACTTTCCTTCCCAGGAGTAAGCGTCTTTT
The DNA here is from genome assembly GCA_006410635.1 of Cephalophus harveyi. Classification (NCBI taxonomy): domain Eukaryota; kingdom Metazoa; phylum Chordata; class Mammalia; order Artiodactyla; family Bovidae; genus Cephalophus; species Cephalophus harveyi. The sequence goes on from SJYT01039834.1 coordinate 5,342, forward strand.
AATTTTATGGCTGCAATCACCATCTGCAGTGATTTTGGAGCCCAGAAAAATAAAGTCAGCCACTGTTTCCACTGTTTCCCCATCTATTTGCCATGAAGTGATGGGACTGGATGCTATGACCTTCATTTTCTGAGTGTTGAGCTTTAAGCCGACTTTTTCACTCTCCTCTTTCACTTTCATCAAGAGGCTCTTTAGTTCTTCTTCACTTTCTGCCTGCGCTCAGCTTTCTTCACAGTCCAACTCTCACATCCATACATGACCACTGGAAAAACCATAGCCTTGACTAGACAGATCTTTGTTGGCAAAATGATGTCTCTGCTTTTTAATATGCTGTCTAGGTTGGTCATAACTTTCCTTCCCAGGAGTAAGCGTCTTTTAATTTTATGGCTGCAATCACCATCTGCAGTGATTTTGGAGCCCAGAAAAATAAAGTCAGCCACTGTTTCCACTGTTTCCCCATCTATTTGCCATGAAGTGATGGGACTGGATGCTATGACCTTCATTTTCTGAGTGTTGAGCTTTAAGCCGACTTTTTCACTCTCCTCTTTCACTTTCATCAAGAGGCTCTTTAGTTCTTCTTCACTTTCTGCCGTAAGGGTGGTGTTATCTGCATATCTGAGATTATTGATATTTCTCCTGGCAATCTTGATTCCAGCTTGTGCTTCCTCCAGCCCAGCATTTCTCATGATGTACTCTGCATATAAGTTAAATAAGCAGGGTGACAATATACAGCCTTGTACTCCTTTTCCTATTTGAAACCAGTCTGTTGTTCCATGCCCAGTTCTAACTGTTGCCTCCTGACCTGCATACAGGTTTCTCAAGAGTATTAGTATTTTATTTCTACCTTCAATTCACAGATTCTTAGGGTTTAGGAGCTTCTTCTTGCCCATTCTTCTCCTGCTACTGATGCTAATGCATGTAATTATTTCCTTTGGCAATTGAGGCCATAAAGAAAAAGTCAGAAGCAGATGACAGTCCCAGGTCTAGGGCTGCTCCAGAAAACTCTTCTTGACATACCTTGGTCTTTTAACACTTAATGAGTACATTCTTCCTTTTAAGCACAGAATTAGGCACAAAGAGGAGCTGGAATTTGGAATGAGATTTTTCACAGAAACAATGGTTACAACACACAGGTTGTGGGGGCAGGGCAGGTTGTGAAGAGGGAGGTATTGGTTTTCCCAGTCTCATCTGCTAACATTATTTATGTGGCAAAACATAAAGTTCCCAACAGCCAATAAGCAAATAAGACTTGAAGGCCCAAGAGCACCCAAGTTCACAGACTCTGCCAACACAAACAGAATCATACATTTCAACATGTGATTCAACTAATATATACTTGTTCTCGTCTCTGTATCAATATTCTAACAGAAGTTTCAAAAATCCCGAGATCATGAAAGTACTTCCCAAGCTTTACCAAGCCCTGAGGAAGGGAATAAACATTTCTTTAATCTCCTCCAAAGTCAGTAAACCAAAGAGAAGGGCACCACGCAAAATGACCCCGATACACTATACCTTAAGTTACTTGGGAATTATTAGTGGTTGACCAGCAGCAAAATCTTCAAGACCATGACAGAACATAAAATAAGAAGCCTGTCTATTCAGAAAAGTCATCACACTTTGCAGAGATCACATTCAGATAGACCCTCTAACGTATAGTCCCTACTGAACAGTTATGGATGTCATTTCCCTCATGAAAGTGAAAATGAAAGTCACTCAGTCGTGTCCGACTCTTTGAGACCCTATGGATTACAGAGTCCATGAAATTCTCTTTGAGATCCCATGGACTACATAGTCCTTATCCACTGGAGTGGATAGCCATTCCATTCTCCAGGGGATCTTCCCAACCCAGTGACTGAGCCCAGGTATCCTGCATTGCAGGTGGATTCTTTACCAGCTGAGCCACCAGGGAGGCCCAATGGAAATTTCAAATGCATCAAATGATACCCTCTTTTTTCCATTATGATTTATGTAATTAAAAGAGCAGAGGTGATATGGAGAAACTGGGAATGCAGTAAATGGGAGACTATCCATAAGCACTAATAAAATTTATGGCACATTCATATCTTTATAAACTCAAATAAACTATATTTCATGAGAGTACACCAACATGTCAAATTAATACATTCCATAGAAATCTCAAGATGGCCAACTCCTACAGGGGCTACTTAATGCATTGGTTACTTACAGTGTAACTTAGTCACAAGCCACACTTCTAGAAATGCTATTAATTCTTTTACCTATTTATTTACTCACTCATTGCAAAAGTATTTCCTGAACACTTCCAATGTGCCAGTTGTCTGAGGAACAGATGTAACTGAAATAGAAAGGGTCTCCTCTTCTTATAGTTTACAATCTGGTAGGGAGCATATCTTTGACTCCAATTATGAGTTTCAGAATTCCTGTAAACAGAAGCATTAGCACTTTATGGTGTATGATAATCATTTAATTTATAGGCAGATACCATTAATTTGTATTTTACTAACATCCATAATAAGTGTAATTATTTGGTTTCCTTCCCCTCAGTGTATTTTAGGCAGACAATGAGAAATTCCCACCATTATTCAAAAATATAAAAGAATAACAGTACTTGCTACCATTTATTAAATGCTTCCTTCCTGCCAAACATTGTTATCAATGCTTTACATATTTTTATACATTTAGCTTTCACAACAATCTTATGAAGTAAGTTCTTTTCTAATTTTTCAGACAAGAAAACCATACTATGCATTCCATTCTCTTGGTTTCAACCAAGAGATGTCAAGGAAAAAAGATTTTGAACACTGCAACACACCCACTGTCCAGTAGAGGACACTCTCTCGGCATACCATTCTCTTCCTGTTTTAGCAATCCTTGATGGATGCATTGGGAGTGCCATATAAAACTGTAAATTATTTTAGTAGTGATTTTTCTGTTTAGTTTTCCATGAATGGGAAGCACTTTAAGTCCCAAACAGAAAGGCCAAGCAGACTGAAGTCAATGCTTATTGTTACTTGTTGCCTTTTGTCTTAATAGCAAACTGTGGTTCTCGGAGGGATGGTGGTGAACAGGGAGGCCTGGCGTGCAGCGATTCATGGGGTCGCAAAGAGTCGGACATGACTGAGCGACTGAACTGAACTGAACTGAACTGAACTGTGGTTCTTAATNAAGGCCAAGCAGACTGAAGTCAATGCTTATTGTTACTTGTTGCCTTTTGTCTTAATAGCAAACTGTGGTTCTCGGAGGGATGGTGGTGAACAGGGAGGCCTGGCGTGCAGCGATTCATGGGGTCGCAAAGAGTCGGACATGACTGAGCGACTGAACTGAACTGAACTGAACTGAACTGTGGTTCTTAATAAAAATAACTAGTATAGGAGAAGAACTGGGGATACATTTTAGGCCAGACTTCCCTGTCAAAACTATCATGCGGGGAGAAAAACACCATTTCCATCATACTCATCAATAGCAAATTTATTCCTCTCTTGTATTGTTTTATATTATGATAAATAAAACTAAGGTAATAGAACTAAGATAAATAAAATGGTTTTGAATGCTTCTTCTATTTCACTTCAAGAAAACTTATTGAGATAAAAAGGATATGGATTTTCAAGCTTCTCTCTGCAGTCCTGAGTCATGTGAGTCATAAATGATGCCAACATCAAAACATCAAACTTAGCTGAAAAAACTAGGTAGACGTTTAGCACCACAACTTAACTTTCTGACCTGGAGAAAACAAATCACTCAACTGCTTATGAGCCTCAGTTTACCTATAAATGGGATACTCTCTATGCTACTAAACACACAGGGCATTATTAACAGTAAAAAAACAATGGATGTGAGAGTGCTTTATGAGCTCTACATAGATTCCATTTAATTAAATTCACAAGCATGTTGGATATCTTCAATGTGATAGAGATTGTGGTGAGCCCTAAGGTTATAAGATCAATGGGATCCAGTCCAAAGCTTTCAAGCATTATTATGGCTAAGATGTTAGTTTTAAGCCCTGATAATAGCACAATAGAGTTGCATTTTATGTGTAGTATGCACAATTTATAGTACACTTGGACTCTTGTTTCATAAATATTTACTGTAAGTATATGTTCATTTTCTAGGACATAAGGCATAATTTTGCACTTTTAAATTATTGCTGTGTCCTTGTGTTTTAATGACATGCTAACCATCATTTCTGTGATGTATTTGTTGACAAATCCTTGGTTGAAAGTATGTCAATTATAACATTGCTTGCATAAGAAGCAAATACCACTTTATAACATGTGTTTTTAAAAACACACTCAAAAATACATTCAAATTTGGAGGCTGCCTATATCCTAAATTCAATTTTTGAGATCAGGCACTAAGACCTTGACAAAGGGATATTTGCCCAGATAAACCAAAGCATGATATCTGAAGCAAATAAGGAACTGAATGTTCTTAAAAGTCCATATATCATGGCTCTGAGGTTATGTTTGTTATAATCAAATATGCATTTTTCTCTGTCTCCAAAGGAGAAATTACCTCATTAATGAATCATTTACTTATCATTCATTTGATGAGCATTTATTGCATAGTCACAAGCATATGAACAATTTTAAAAATGTCAGATGAATTAATGATGTAGCCCCTGCCCTTGACGATCTCTCAGAAATAAACATTCCCTGGGTCAGGATACAATGTCAAGGAGAGCTCATCAGAAAAACAGAAATAGCCTAGTCTCTGGCTGGACCACCATATCCGCTCTGAAATGCCAACCTCCAAACATTTAAGTAGAAAAATAAAGCTCCCAATTGATTTCAGCCATTTGGGGCAAGTTTCTATAATTCATGGCTGAGTGCATTTTCTAACACATAAGGATCATTTGTAGCCCAAAAGATAGACTTCTTTTCCCTTTGGGCAAAAGCAAAGGTAGAAATGTGCTAGAATTTTGAAAGGATGGTAAGAAGCTGGGACAGGCTTCATAAAGCACTGGAAACTTCTAAAGTGTGACTTGTAAGGAGGCTTAATATCTGTCTAGAAGCAAAATAAAGGGCAAAACATCTCAGGAAGAAGCAAAGGCAGAAGTGAGGTCGTGAGGTCTGAGAGAATAAGGCTTTGCAGGAACACTGGATGCCCCTGGTGTGGCTGGTATGCAGGGAATCAGGAGGGGGCCTGGGACACCAGCGGCAGCTATTGCCTGAAATGCCAAGCTAGAGATTTGGGACTTTACATCTCAGGCACTGAGGTTTTCATCCCGAGTAGTCCAGGACCACATTGCATCCCATCTCGTTGGTGCTAAAAGCCTCGAAGAGAGAGACCTGAGTACTGTGGGAAAGTGAGGGCTTGGGACTGTGGCTCCTAGAAAGGCTTATTAAGGAATGGCCCAATTGTCCTGCCAAACAGAAAGGCAATACACTCTGTAGTTACAGCAGCACAGAACCTGCCATCACCTGGCCTTTCCAGAGGCTGCCCACAGTGCTGCATCTCAGCTTCTCTAAATATGAAACTTGTTCCTTTTCAGCATATGGGATAAATCAGACTCACATAGTCATCCCACTGGAACCAACTGACACACACAGGTCTCAATCCATCAGGAGACCAGCACTATTTTCTAAGGAAAACAAAGTGCTCAGATTGTCTTTATTTATGTTGCTTTACCTGTATTTGCTTTTCATTTTGTAATCTCTAACTTTCTTCAAATAAAAGAAAATAGAGCAAACATTTCTTGAGCACCTACTGTGTGCCAAGCACTGTGCTGAGAATAGAGAATTTCAACTTCATGGTGAGGAAGGTGGACACAATATTTAGGTCAGGACAGTACAATTTGGGGTGAGACACAATAAATAAGGTTGCCAGACTGTGCAAACAAAAAGGCAGGATGCCCAGCTGACTCTGAATTTCAGATGAACAAGGTGTCATTTAACTTCATGTCCCATGCCTTATTTGAGACATATCTAAAAGACTCATTGTTTATCTGAAATTCAAATTTAACCAGGTGTCTAATATTTAACCTGGCAATATTAATAGCAAAGGATCTGTATAAAGAAAACTAAAAAAAAAAAAAAAAAAAAAGATATTTTTGTCCATAATAGGGGCCCAAAAGAGTGTCATAGTAGCTTCCATTACTGAATGCTTATTCAGTGGGAACACCCGACTACAACTAAACAAATTGCATATTTCTAACACATGCTGATTTGGTGCTCAAAATACATGACTAAATATTTTGAATATCTCCTTGATCTACCCTGAAAGTGAAAATCATTCAGTCATGTCTGACTCTTGGCGATCCCATGGACTATACAGCCCATGGAATTCTCCAGGTCAGAACACTGGAATGGTTAGCCTTTCCCTTCTCCAGGGATCTTCCCAACTCAGGGATTGTACCCAGGTCTCCCACATTGCAGTGGATTCTTTACCAGCTGAGCCCACAAGAAAAGCCCAAATATACTGGAGTGGGTAGCCTATCCCTTCTCCAGCGGATCTTCCCAACCCAGGAATCAAATCGGGGTCTCCTGCATTGCAGGTGGATTCTTTACCAACTGAGCTATGAGGGGAAGCCCTTGCTCTACCCTACATATACTTTTTCTAGGTTACTCCAAGAAGCAACTCAAAGGAAAATAGCTGCACTCAGCAATATATAAAATCTTTTAATGAAGCAAAATAGCTGATGATGTCCAAATTACAAGCTGAACTGGCTCTTCCCCAGTTATGCTGTTTTGTTTTGAAATGTGTTTTACGTGTAACCTTGTGAATCCTCTGGACAGAGCAGGTGGGCAGGGTCAGAGACTAGAACAAGGCTGAGCTACAAGGGATGTGGCCAGAGCTGGTGAAACTAATACTGACCAGGGTTCTTAGCCTTCCCCAATCAATAGAAATTGACTAGGGGCCAGACAAGAAATTCAGGCAAGGCTTTATTGGGACTCCTGCTGCATCAGAGGGAAATGAGAACAAGTAACAGGTTCCCTTGCTCTCTCACTCTCCGAGGGGAGAATGAGTTAGTTCCTTATATGGAATGAGGGTAGGGGTGTGTCCAGGAGTCAGGTCAGAGGGTGACTTAAGTGGTTTGCCCATCCCTCTGGTGGTACTGAGTGCAGGGCACATGCTCAGTACCCTGTTTTTGCAGCCAACCCCCTGGTTTTCCCTCCTGGCTCTTCAGAAGTGGCAGTTAAGCTTTTTGGTCTTTTATATCTTTCTGTCTGTAATTTGCCCCAATTGCACATGCACAGAGTTATTTTTAGTCCATATAGCTTTTCTGTGTTTTGTTTCTGGAGGAGACATTTGTCCAGGTGCAAGCACTGCAGCACTGAAGCAAAAGATCCCAGGCCCCAGGCCTGTCTGAAGACAAGGCCAGATCAGGCCAGGAAGCTAATGGGTTCCCAAACAGATGCACAGCAGTGTGGCACAGTCCAGACAAGGGTTAATCAATGGGCCTAAAAACAGCATGCAAGAGAAGCAGGGAGGGCAAAGCCAAGAGGGGAAAGGAAGGAAAGGCAGCGGCGATTGGGATGAGAAGCAAAGACCAAGTTTGAGGACTGGGCTACAGTTCCTGGAAAGGATAAAGCAGGCAGAAGAAAGGTTTCCAGCTTACAGGGCCCTGGTTTACTGAGAACAAGAAAAAAAGGTTTAGATGGAAACCAAAGTGAGTTCTGATTGTTGTTTTGTTTTGTTTTTTAAGCTATGACATAAAATGAGAATTTGTATGGAAACTAAGACTTTTTAAATTGGGAATTCACCTACTGTTACCAAATAGTGGTACAGTATATCTATGGGCCATGCCTTGTACTGAGATAGGAAATAAAGAATATAATACATAATATTAACAGGCTTCTCAGGTGGTGCTAATGGTAAAGAACCCACCTGTCAATGCAGGAGATGAGATTCAGGTTCTATCCCTGGTTCAGGAAGATCCCTTGGAGGAAGGCATGGTAACCCACTCCAATATTCTTGCCTGGAAAATTCCATGGACAGAGGAGCCTAGTAGGCTACAGTCCATAGGGTCACAAAGAATAGAAAACAACTGAAGCGACTTAGCATGCATGTACATATAATCCTATGAAGCAATTTCTGTTATTACTCTCAATTTACTTATAAGAAAATTGAGGCAAGGAGAGAGACACTGTGACTTGCTCACAGTCACACAGTAAGGGAGTTGGCACATTAGTTGAAATCCAGAAGTCTGGCTGCAGAACTCATACTCTAATTCACTGTATCATGTGGCCTGTCTATGCAACAAGGCCTGTCAATGCGATAAGCTCTATCCCTTCCCCCACTGAGTTCCAGAGCAGAGGTGACAGAGAAGGAATACTGGTAAATCATAGCACACTAATGTAACACAAGCTAAGAGACATATAAGAGAAATATAAAGTATTGGTAATCCAAAGAGGAAAGACAACTATTTCTAAGTATTTCTCAAAGATTATGTTTCTGCTGTATCTGGAATGATATATGGGCTTTTCTTCATATGATAAGAGATAGATCTTTCTGAATGGAAGGAATGGGCTGGTAAACACCTCCAGAAAGAGTGCTCAGAGGTGGGCTAGTTATTCTAAGAGGCTGGAACACTGGACACACTGTGAAATGTGACAGGTGATAAGGATGGGCAGATAGAGTTAAGTCCACTTCTGTGTGCTGTGGTGAAGTGTAGACCCACTGTGGGTAGCCATCCTGGGTTGCAAGCAGGGAAGTAATGCCGTAAAAGACTGGAGTAGTGGGGAAAAGGATCAAGTGATGGGAAAGAGAGAGAGGTTCTGGGTGAAACTGGAGTAAGATCCAAAATGTGAGTGAAGTGCCACTGAAACACATTCAGCCTCAAGACAGGCTGCCCAAGCCAGTCCCAGCTCTCCAAAAGCGAGGGCTACAGAGGCCAGGAGTCAGGCCAGGCTGATATATAACAATGATACCAAGAGAAAACAAGTCCTATCTCATTTACCAAGTGTCAGCTAGTGCTCTAAGTATTTTACATCAATTAACTCTTTACATCTTCACAAAATCCCCATTTTACAGATGAGAAAATAGAGAAGTTAAGGAATTTTCCCAGAATCATATAGCTAGTTGACTGGAGAGAGCTTGTCTTTGGACACAAGCAGCATAACATCATAGGCTATGCTGTGAGCCAGTACATTCCACTGCATCTCTAAAAACAGAATGGAAAATAGGAATGTAATAGACTCACTAATTACAAAATTTTCAGGACCCAGAAAAGTCATTGTATTGTCAGCATGGTATGATAAAGGAATTGGGTTAAATCAGCACTGAAGTGTGCCAAAGCCTTTGACTGTGTGGATGACAATAAACTGTGGAAAATCCTGAAAGAGATGGGAATACCAGACCATCTAACCTGCCTCTTGAGAAATCTATATGCAGGCCAGGAAGCAACAGTTAGAACTGGACATGGAACAACAGACTGGTTCTTAATAGGAAAAGGAGTTCATCAAGGCTATATATTGTCACCCTGCTTATTTAACTTATATGCAGAGTACATCATGAGAAACACTGGACTGGAAGAAACACAAGCTGGAATCAAGATTGCCGGGAGAAATATCAATAACCTCAGATATGCAGATGACACCACCCTTATGGCAGAAAGTGAAGAGGAACTAAAAAGCCTCTTGATGAAAGTGAAAGAGGAGAGTGAAAAAGTTGGCCTAAAGCTCAACATTCAGAAAACTAAGATCATGGCATCTGACCCCATCACTTCATGGCAAATAGATGGGGAAACAGTGGAAACAGTGTCAGACTTTATTTTGGAGGGCTCCAAAATCACTGCAGATGGTGACTGCAGCCATGAAATTAAAAGACACTTACTCCTTGGAAGGAAAGTTATGACCAACCTAGATAGCATATTCAAAAGCAGAGACATTACTTTGCCAACAAAGGTCCATCTAGTCACTGGTTTTTCCAGTGGTCATGTATGGATGTGAGAGTTGGACTGTGAAGAAGGCTGAGTGCCGAAGAATTGATGCTTTTGAACTGTGGTGTTGGAGAAGACTCTTGAGAGTCCCTTGGACTGCAAGGAGATCCAACCAGTCCATTCTGAAGGAGATCAACCCTGGGATTTCTTTGGAAGGAATGATGCTGAAGCTGAAACTCCAGTACTTTGGCCACCTCACGCGAAGAGTTGACTCATTGAAAAAGACTCTGATGCTGGGAGGGATTGGGGGCAGGAGAAGGGGACGACCGAGGATGAGATGGCTGGATTGCATCACTGACTCAATGGACGTGGGTTTGGGTGAATTCCGGGAGTTGGTGATGGACAGGGAGGCCTGGCGTGCTACGATTCATGGGGTTGCAAAGAGTCAGATATGACTGAGAGACTGAAATGAACTGAACTGAAGTGTTGAGATATGGAGAAAGAAACAAAACTTCTTCCTTTTGATCCCTTTGATGAAAACGATGCAATCTGGTAATTGTGGCTTCTCAACTAGTAGGCAATGGCACCCCACTCCAGTACTCTTGCCTGGAAAATCCCATGGACCGAGGAGCCTAGTTGGCTGCAGTCCATGGGGCTGCGAAGAGTCTGACATGACTGAGTGACTTCACTTTGACTTTTCACTTTCAGGCATTGGAGAAGGAAATGGCAACCCACTCGTGTTCTTGCCTGGAGAATCCCAGGGATGGGGGAGCCTAGTGGGCTGCCGTCTATGGGGTCGCACAGAGTTGGACACGACTGAAGTGACTTAGTAGCAGTAGCAGCAGCAGCGATGAGTAGGCAGAGGTTGGCTTTAGGGTCTCATCACAAAACCAATATAAGTATTGGGTTTAATTCTATCTATAATAATGTGAAACTGTGAGCTAGTTTTTTTGAACCTTCATTTTCTCTTCTGTAAAAGGGTTAAAGATGTCATCCATGTCAACTCAAGGTAAGTTCTCAACTAATGGTAATTTTTAGATGATCATAATGATGGTAAAGATGTGATGAGCTCCCTGTGTCTAGAAGCAATCAACTCAGACATAAGTGGCCATTTACAAATGCTATTTAAGATATATGGAGTTGTCCTTTCTAGTTCCTGGATTTTAGATTTATTCTAAGACATGGCCAAAGCCTGGAAGGAGAATTATCTTATAATGCTGTCCCACTAACCTGATGTGTGATTATCCTTAGATTCAGTACAACAGCTGGAAAAGCACCCAGAAAAAAAAAAATCACTGAAGTTTCATAACTACAACATGGAAACTTCAAAGAACAAAGAAAGAAATTACTGTGATAACTTCTAACAGTTAACTGCTAGTGGATAACACCCCTAGAATCTAAGTTTATCAACTTATTCCTTATTTCCTCATCAAGTATTAACAGCTAAGTCTACTATGGAAGCTTCCTTCAGTGAAATAGACTAATAGTATCATATTGGTCAATTACAAAACCAGGATCAGTGTTAAAAACAGGTGTTGCTTTATCCACATTAGGAATGAATCCATTTCGGCATCTGAAGCATGGCACTGTTTGCATTTATTGGAGCTTAGCTAGAAATTCAAGTTAGGTCAGGAAAATTAAGCCTTAAGTAAACTTACAAACATATGTATAGATGTAATCTCTGAAATTTTTGCTTCATTGAATTTTTGCTTTTCATTTAAAAGTATAATAAATATAATTCACTTGTGTTACCATTAGGAGGATCCACAAAGGCTTATAATTATAGCCCTTGAAATGAATATCTCTGACCTAAAGAGAAGTTTTTAAAAAATTGGTTGAAAGAAAAAATGCAATGCAGATAAAAGCCTCTTGTCAGTTTACAAGACTTGAAGTTCACCTAAGAATTTGAGGGCAAGACTAAATATTCCTGTGCAGAGATACTAGTCAGTCAGTCAGTCAGTTCAGTCGCTCAGTTGTGTTCGACTCTTTGGACCCCATGAACCGCAACATGCCAGGCCCCCCTGTTCACCAACTCCCAGAGTCCACCAAAACCCATGTCCATCAAGTTGGTGATGCCATCCAACCATCTCATCCTCTGTCGTCCCCTTCTCCTCCTGCCCTCAATCTTTTCCAGCATCAGGGTCTTTTCCAGTGAGTCAGCTCTTCGCATCAGGTGGCCAAAGTACTGCAGTTTCAGCTTAAACATCACTCCTTCCAATGAACACCCAGGACTGATCTTTAGGATGGACCGGTTGGATCTCCTTGCAGTCCAAGGGACTCTCAAGAGTCTTCTCCACCACCACAGTTCAAAAGCATCAATTCTTTGGCACTCAGCTTTCTTTATAGTCCAACTCTCACATCCATACATGACTACTGGAAAAACCATAGCCTGGACTAGAGAGACCTTTGTTGGCTGCTTTTTAATAGGCTGTCTAGGTTGGTCATAACTTTCCTTCCAAGAAATAAGAGTCTTTTAATTTTATGGCTTCAATCACCATCTGCAGTGATTTTGGAGCCCAGAAAAATAGTCAGCCACTGTTTCCACTGTTTTCCCACCTATTTGCCATGAAGTGATGGGACCGGATGCCATGATCTTAGTTTTCTTAATGTTGAGCTTTAAGCTAACTTTTTCACTCTCCTCTTTCACTTTCATCAAGAGGCTCTTTAGCTCTTCTTCACTTTCTACCATAGGGGTGGTGTCATCTGCATATCTGAGGTTATTAATATTTCTCCTGGCAATCTTGATTTTAGCTTGTGCTTCCTCCAGCCCAGCTGTTTCTCATGATGTACTCTGCATATAAGTTAAATAAGCAGGGTGACAATATACAGCCTTGATGTAGTCTTTTTCCTATTTGGAACCAGTCTGTTGTTCCATGTCCAGTTCTAACTGTTGCTTCCTGACCTGCATACAGGTTTCTCAAGAGGCAGGTCAGGTGGTCTGGGATGCCCATCTCTTTCAGAATTTTCCACAATTTATTGTGATCCACACAGTCAAAGATTTTGGCATAGTCAATAAAGCAGAAATAGATGTTTTTCTGGAACTCTCTTGCTTTTTCCATGATCCAGCGGATGTTGGCAATTTGATCTCTGGTTCCTCTGCCTTTTCTAAAACCAGCTTGAACATCTGGAAGTTCATGGTTCACGTGTTGCGGAAGCCTGGCTTGGAGAATTTTAAGCATTACTTTACTAGCATGTGAGATGAGTGCAATTGTGTGGTAGTTTGAGCATCTAATTGCAAAAGTTGGAAAATAGAATGAGATCAGGATTTCCATGCAGGTTTTGGCATTCCTTTAATTTATGACTTTGAACATCATCTACGTCTCTGGGTCTGTTTCCTCAGCTGTAAAATGAAGTAATTGTATGTATGCTTTCCAAGGACATGCAGGCTTTAGAAACCAGAGGATTCACATTCACTCCTTACATCAAGAGGGCTTGTCCCCAGTAGAGGTGAAGCACAGGGACTTTAGCTATGCTGCTGAGTTCACCTCTCAGTGCCGCCATCCGCTTATAGTGGGAGCACAGCCTACTTTCAGTGTTTCATGCCCTGCTTTGTAAAACTGGGATAATGCTAATACTCATAGGACTGTTGGGAAAATGGAAAGAGTTAAAATTTTAGGAGAAAACAGTTGTTAGCACAGCATGAGGCTCACTGTAAAAATCTCTATGCTCACTACCATGCTAAATTTCTTACTTAAGTTTTATTATCCAAACCTCACATCCCTCCTGCAAAGCAAGCTGATATTCTCATCCCTGAGAGTCAGGATGCTATACAATTGGTAAGATTGTATAGCAGGAGCTATACAGGAGCTATACAATTGGTAAGATCAAAGTGGCATTTGAACTATGCAATAAAGGGCCCCCCAAATCTTTCCATCTTTGATCACATAACACTGTCTCCCCAGTTTTTTCTTTCTATTCTTTCTAGCCCTTTCTTCATGCAGAACCAAAGTTCACCACATAAAAGTTAGCAAATGAGTTCAAGGAGGTGATATGTTTAAAACCTTCCCTGGAGGCTCAGATGGTAAAGACTCTGCAATGCAGGAGACCGGGGTTCGATCCATGAGTCTGGAAGATCCCCTGGAGAAGGGAATGGCTACCTATTCCAGTTTTCTTGCCTGGGAAATCCCATGGACAGAGGAGCCTGGCGGGCTATAGTCCATGGGGTTGCAAAGAGTTGGATGCAGGTAACTAACACTTTCACTGTTTTAATGTTTAAAACTACATTTGCAATGACTTGAAAGTCCTAGAATTAGATAATCTGTCCTAGAATCAGATATGACTATGGAAATTAAGTTAATTCTCTCCTCTGGGGTTCCTTATTTTAGTGAACACTATCACCTGCCACAGAGTCTCCCAAAGTAAGTTTCTAAAATGAGACTACTACCATAAAACCAAAGGTTGTACTCATGAGAACAGGTAAGCCCATTTAATCATCAAGAGAGAAGTACAAAGTGATTCTCATATAGGGGCCAAATATGACATTGATCCAATCAAATATCTATTACCCATAAAATATGTCAAAAATATAGCATAATATATAGTAGTGTGAGTCAAAATTTACCATCGTGTTTAACTATGGCACACAACAAGGTATTTCTATTAAAATCAAGGGAAGAAAAACAAGCAACCACTGACACATATGCAATTTCTTCTCTGGAACATCTAAACAGTGCTATAGGATATGAAACTGGTACAATAGATGTGACTAGTATAAACAATGAGAAAAAGTATTATTAATTTAAAATAATTATATATATGTAAATCTCAGTAAACCAAGCAAGCTTCCAGAATTATAAGAAGATTTTTAATAAAGTAACTAAATACAAAATAAATATTCAACAATTAATAGCATTGTGTCTTACCATCACCACTACAATAGCCTCTCATAAGAGAGGCTCTTTTCCTCCTCTTGTTCACACCCCTTATAATCTATTTTACACAAAGTAGCTAGAATAATCATTTTAAAACAAATCTGATCATGCCACTGGCTACTTTCCTATCCTTCTGCATCTTAAATACAATCAGATTTCTAACTCTGGCCTCACCTCCTGCTCAGCCTCATTGCCTGCCTCTATCCCTTGCTTGTGTCTCTTCTTCCTTTGGAGAAGATGTGGAGGTGAGGACTAAGACTGTTCTCATGAAATTCTAGTAGCACATCTGGAAAAAACTGACTAAACAACTCTGAGATTCATAGAAAACAATAAACAGAAATGGTGGGAATTATAATTTTATAAAGAAAGTAAAATAAAAAGAACTATCCTCGCAATATATTAAGCTCTATTATACCTATATTTCAAAGCTATAGTCATTAAAGTAACTAAGTAGAATAAGACTAAAACAATTGCTAGTGAATGCAACATTTAATATATGATAAAGGCAGCATCCCATTTAATAGGTAAAGAGATGGATTTATTCAACAGACTTTATTCAAGAATTTGTCTATATAAAGAAAATTTTCTTTGTTTTTTCTACTACACACCATTAAATAGACCAAAGTACAGATAATTTATATTACTTATCCAGAAAACTATAAAAAATGTGCTTATAATATGATAATATTCTATATAGAATGTTTACAAATCAGTAAAAAAAATTCAAATCCCAAAACAAAAATAGGCAAAGGAAATCAGTAAATAATTCACATAAGTAAATGACAAATGTGGACATACTAAAACAATGATCACCTGTCTAATAATCAAGTAAATATGAATTTAATGACTAGATATTAAATATTAAAGTAGTACAGATTTTTCAAAGATAATCCCAGGGTTGGCAAGGATGCATTAGACAGTCACTCATCCATTATGATAGAGTGAATTGGCACAACTCGATTAAAATGCAATCTGGCAATGTAAATTGAGAGTTTTTAGAAAATTTATTATCCGTGACATCAGTAATCTTCCAGAAATACGTCTTGAATAGTCAACGTGAGTACATATATTTGTGTACCAGTATACTTAATAATACAATATTAATTATAATGGAAGGAGAAATGTTTCTAGCCTAAGTGCATAATAGGGCAAAAATTAAACATGTGATGATATATCTCATTTATTAAATATAGTTTAACTATTTAAATTAATGTTTTGAGAGACTAAGACTATTAGTATCAGAAAATACTAATGACATGCTGCTACTGCTAAGTCGCATCAGTCGTGTCCGACTCTGTGTGACCCCATAGACGGCAGCCCACCAGGCTCCCCCGTCCCTGGGATTTCTCCAGGCAAGAACACTGGAGTGGGTTGCCATTTCCTTCTCCAAAGCATGCAAGTGAAAAGTGAAAGGGAACTCCCTCAGTCGTGTCCGACTCTTCACGACCCCATGGGCTGCAGCCTACCAGGCTCCTCCGTCCATGGGATTTTCCAGGCAAGAGTACTGGAGTGGGGTGCCGTCACCTCTCCGACTAATGACATAATGTTGAGTAAAATAAAAGATTATCCTACTAAACCGCATTCAATATCATCCTAATTTTTGTGTATATTTATATGATAAAACTTTAGGTAATATAATGAATTTTAAAATCAGTTATCTTAGGATGGTTAAACTACAATTACTTTTTACTCTTCAATGTTTTATATTTTCTTTAATATGTTCACTACTATTACTTTTAGAATATTATCATTTTGGCACCAAAAATTATTTTAAGTTTAGCAAATGATTAAAAGAAGAAAAACAAACTTAAGAATTTAAGGAGAAATTCAAGGGAAGGCTTGTTTTAGAAAAGTTAAAGCTTGATTTTCATCTGTAAAGTGATAAAATGATTAAAATCAAAATATGGAGAACAGTATAAGAAAACATGATCAATAAGCATATGCAAAAATATTATGGCTTAATCAATAAGCTATAAATAAAATAGCAAGACAAATTACATGGCAAAGTATTTCGTTGATTAAATCAGTAACAAGGAAGTTGATAACCATGTGTGCACTGAAGGGATGGGAAATCAAGTTCTCAACAATCACAAGATCAAAATTTTGTACAAGTTCATTGTTAGCGTTGATACAAACTAGAGCTGGAAACTAGTTTCCAAATGTATAAAAGCCATAAACAAACCAAAAGTTCTCCAGGCAAGTATGCTGAAGTGGGTAGCCATTCCCTTCTCCAGGGGATCTTCCCTACCCAGGGATAAAACCTGGTTTTCCCACATTGCAGGCAGATTCTCTTCACCTAAGCCTCCAGGAAAATCCAAAACAAACCAAAGGAAACACAAAGTTATATACTCAAAACAGGCATGACAGTATTCTTGATAACAGTCCCAGATCAAAAGCAATCTAACTATTGGAAATTATGGGGATAGTTAAGTAAACGATGAGACCATCAATTTAGTTGTCTTTTAATATATGAAGATTGCTACACAGCAGTATGTCTACATTGTGTCCATAAAGCATTAAGAGGCCAAACTGCAAAATTTTACATGTACATGACCACAAGAAGTGCATGACTATACATAGGGCCCAAAACTAAAAGTTTTCAAAGCTGATGGGATTTTCATGGACTTCTGTCTTAATTTTGTTTTATACATAATTCTACTCTGCTTTATATTTTGACAGACACAATGAAAGAGAATAGTGTAAGTGAAGCAGACTCCTAGAAGAGAGCGCAATGAGTCCAGCAAACAGATTTGCTCCTGTGGGGAAAATGAGGCTCCAAAGTTCTCACTGAAAGTCTATTAGGTACCTTGAAGTACATTAGCTTATTTATTCCTCAAAATATTATTCAGTTCAGTCACTCAGTTGTGTCCAACTCTTTGTGACCCCATGAATCGTAGCACGCCAGGCCTCCCTGTCCATCACCAACTCCCGGAGTTCACTCAGACTCCTGTCCATCAAGTCAGTGATGCCATCCAGCCATCTCATCCTCTGTCGTCCCCTTCTCCTCCTGCCCCCAATCCCTCCCAGCATCAGAGTCTTTTCCAGTGAGTCAACTCTTCACATGAGGTGGCCAAAGTACTGGAGTTTCAACTTCAGCATCATTCCTTCCAAAGAAATCCCAGGGTTGATATCCTTCAGAATGAAGTCAATAAAGCAGAAATAGATGTTTTTCTGGAACTCTCTTGCTTTTTCCATGATCCAGCGGATGTTGGCAATTTGATCTCTGGTTCCTCTGCCTTTTCTAAAACCAGCTTGAACATCTGGAAGTTCACAGTTCACATATTGCTGAAGCCTGGCTTGGGGAATTTTGAGCAGTATTTTACTAGCGTGTGAGATGAGTGCAGTTGGGCAGTAGTTTGAGCATTCTTTGGCATTGCCTTTCTTTGCGATTGGAATGAAAACTGACCTTTTCCAGTCCTGTGGCCACTGCTGAGTTTTCCAAATTTCCTGGCAAATTGAGTGCAGCACTTTCACAGCATCATCTTTCAGGATTTGAAATAGCTCAACTGGAATTCCATCACCTCCACTAGCTTTGTTCATAGTGATGCTTTCTAAGGCCCACTTGACTTCACATTCCAGGATGTCTGGCTCTAGGTGAGTGATTACACCATCGTGATTATCTTGGTCATGAATATGTGTGTTATTTTTAATCCTCATTTTCTGTACAAAGAACAGAAGTAAGTAAGTTGTTGAAGGTCACACAGCAATAAGTGTAAGAGTCTAGATTCAAACCCCATGCTTTCTTATTCTAAAGCCTAGCTCTATCTACTACACCTGTCCAAGGAAATCCCTTTTCCTTCAGACAGATAGAGGAGGAGTGGTTGAATGAAGGTAAGTTTAGCTGGAGTGGTGTGAGGGAGAGTGGGAAACAAATGGAAAGATGAGGGAGCATTGAATGACTTCAATCTTCTCAGTCAAATGAAGGTGAAATTTTTTGCTGAGAGTGAGATCATATAACTTCCAGAGACTGGAAACTTGCCATCAACAGCATTGTTAGAAATCAGGTCTGATACCAGCAAGGACCCGAGGGAAGATTTCGATTATTATTTGGAAAAGATGCAATTCCAAGTGCTTTCAGGAAATGCCAAAAGGAAAAGAACATACACTATGAAATCATACAGTTTAAACTCTGAAAAATGTTGTCTTCAAGACAGTCTACAATGGTGATGATTCTCAACCAGGGATGATTTTGCCCATCCCCAATCCATCCCAAGGGACATCTGGCAACATCTGGAAACATTCTCAGTTGTCATAGTTGGAGTTAGGGTGTTACTGGGTAGGGGATAAAGGTGCTGCTATTGCAAGGTTTAAATATTAGAGGAATCTGCGTGCAACATGAAGCGCAGTGTCCAGTCACATGGGCCCTCCTCAACCACCATTATGTTTCCACTTAACCAACTGCCCTTGGGCTCCCACTCTCTCAGCTTCCTTAAATAACTACCAAATCCAGCCCCTGATATCTGGTCTCAATATTGACCTACTTGTCTATCAACCAATCAGCCTAAACCTTGACAACTTAAAAGAATAAAGAGGTAAAATGCCAAGATATTACTCTGAGATCCAAGAAGCCATTTCAATTCTAGAACTGTATTAATAATAAAGAAATCATCATGGATATGCACACTGATTTATCTACAAAGATTTTAGAGTTGTTTGTAATAAGGAAGATACAGCAACAACCTAAACATTTACTAGTGGGGATTGGTTAAATTAATGATAACACTTCCAATTTGGAGAGTCTAATTTTTGATGTAAAAAGGTAAAAACTAGATTACAATTTAGTATGTAAAACATGAAATCATTATCACAAAATACCAATTAGCACAGAAAATATCTGGAAAGACAAACATCAAATTAGGAACAGTAATTATCTCAGGGTAGTAGAATTATAGCTCTTTTAAAATATACTTTATGGTATATTTCAGATTTTCTAAAATGAGCTTGGTATTGTCACGTTAAACAAAATATGAGTAATAAAGAACACAATTTTTTTTTAGTTAGATGTGTATTTTCATCAGGCTCAAAAAGAGTTGCACTTTGAAAAAAGAAAGTTAAAGGAAATCTGAAAATATGAGACAGGCTCAAAAGGAGAAAAAGAAAACTACTAAACTGACAAAAAGCTTCCTTTCTGTATGGAGTTGCCAACTTTAGTGTAAAACACTTGCAGCCAAAGAGTGAGATGTGAAATCTTAATTATCCAAAAGAAGCTGCTTCTGTTCCAAAGCGACAAGGTTCCCACCCAAATTTGCTTTTTTTTTTTTTTTTTTGCTTTGTGCTGTCAGATGGTCATTTGCCTTATCTCAACTGAGAAAACTTCATCTGAAATATCCAAGTAATTATATACAAATGATCTTAAAATCCACACAAAAAGCTTTCCTATCCTTCTTAGGCTTTCTTCAGTTCTGTGTGGTAGAGTAATTTCCCATATTTTTAAGTGTACCTATACATAAGAATTAAAGAACGAAAACTGTGAAGCGTTCCAAGTGCTTTTAGGAAATGCTTTTAATCTGTAAGTACTTCAACGTGGTGTTTATGTAATTTGGGGAAAAGAGCAGCTTCGCAGTGAATCCAATCAGCAAAAACATCCACTCTTCTTCCACAGCTAGGAAACTTCCACACCATACACATTTTAAAAATGGAATTCCTAAATTCTCCTAAAAATTACCCATCATTTTCCTAATTCAAGCTGTATCTACCAAAGCACCATGCAGTGCAGACCAAGAACATCAACATCCTTGTGCCACATAACCTGAAAGTCTTGGACTCTCTCACCTTATTCTTAGCCATATTCTCTTTCAGTTCAGTTCAGTCACTCAGTCATGTCTGACTCTTTGCGACCCCATGGACTACAGCATGCCAGGCCTCCTTGTCTATCGCCAACTCAAAGAGTTTACTCAAACTCATGTCTATTGAGTCAGTGATGCCATCAAACTAACTCATCCTTGGCTGTCCCCTTCTCCTCCCGCCTTCAATCTTTCCCAGCATCAGGATCTTTTCAAATGAGTCAGTTCTTCATTCAGGTGGCCAAAGTATTGGAGTTTCAGCTTCAACATCAGTCCTTCCAATGAATATTCAGGACGGATTTCCTTTAGGATGTACTGGTTGGATCTTGTTGCAGTTCAAGGGACTCTCAAGAGTCTTCTCCAACCCCACAGTTCAAAAGCATCAATTCTTCAGCACTCAGGTTTTTTTATAGTCCAACTCTCACATTCAAATATGATGACTGGAAAAATCATAGTCTTGACTAGACAGACCTTTGTTGGCAAAGTAACATCTCTGCTTTTTAATATGCTGTTTAGGTTGGTCATAACTTTCCTTCCAAGGAGTAAGCATCTTTTAATTTCATGGCTGTGGTCACCATCCTCAGTGATTTTGCTAAGTTGCTTCAGTCATGTCCGACTCTGTGTGACCCCATAGACGGCAGCCCACCAGGCTTCCCCGTCCCTGGGATTCTCCAGGCAAGAACACTGGAGTGGGTTGCCATTTCCTTCTCCAATGCATGAAAGTGATTTTTGGAGCCCCCCAAAATAAAGTCAGCTCCTGTTTCCACTGTTTCCCCATCTATTTGCCATAAAGTGATGAGACCGGATGCCATGATCTTAGTTTTCTAAATGCTGAGTTTTAAGCCAACTTTTTCACTCTCCTCTTTCACTTTCATCAAGAGGCTCTTTAGTTCTTCTTCACTTTCTGCCATAAGGGTGGTGTCATCTGCATATCTGAGGTTATTGATATTTCTCCCAGTAATCTTGATTCCAGCTTGTGCTTCTTCCAGCCCAGCATTTCTCATGATGTACTCTGCATATAAGTTTAGCATCCACTATATTCCTATGCTGCTTAGAACTACACTCCTTGGTTTTGTTTCATCCTCAGCTTTCAGATTAGTCCTTCAGTTCAGTTCAGTTCAGTTGCTTAGTTGTGTCCGACTCTTTGCAACCCCATGAATTGCAGCACGCCAGGTAGTTCAGTCTCTCAATTGTGTCTGACTCTTTGCGACCCCATGAATCGCAGCACACCAGGCCTCCCTGTTCATTACCATCTCTCGGAGTTCACTCAGACTCACGTCCATTGAGTCCGTGATGCCATCCAGCCATCTCATCCTCGGTCATCCCCTTCTCCTCCTGCCCCCAATCCCTCCCAGCATCAGAGTCTTTTCCAATGAGTCAACTCTTTGCATGAGGTGGCCAAAGTACTGGAGTTTCAGCCTCAGCATCATTCCTTCCAAAGAAATCCCAGGGTTTATCTCCTTCAGAATGGACTGGTTGGATCTCCTTGCAGTCCAAGGGACTCTCAAGAGTCTTCTCCAACACCACAGTTCAAAAGTATCAATTCTTCGGCGCTCAGCCTTCTGCACAGTCCAACTCTCACATCCATACATGACCACA
This sequence comes from Cephalophus harveyi, assembly GCA_006410635.1. NCBI lineage: Eukaryota > Metazoa > Chordata > Mammalia > Artiodactyla > Bovidae > Cephalophus > Cephalophus harveyi. Next base: position 27,394 of record SJYT01039834.1, read on the forward strand.
GGAAAAACCATAGCCTTGACTAGATGGACCTTAGTCGGCAAAGTAATATCTCAGCTTTTGAAAATGCTATCTAGGTTGGACATAACTTTTCTTCCAAGGAGTAAGCGTCTTCTAATTTCATGGCTGCAGTCACCATCAGCAGTGATTTTGGAGCCCCCAAAAAATAAAGTCTGACACTGTTTCCACTGTTTCCCCATCTATTTCCCATGAAGTGATGGGACCGGATGCCATGATCTTAGTTTTCTGAATGTTGAGCTTTAAGCCAACTTTTTCACTCTCCTCTTTCACTTTCATCAGGAGGCTTTTTTAGGACATGGAAATAGACTTGGCTGCTGTAATTGTAACCACCAGAAGTCTCTTGACGTGGTTTTATGCTTGCCTCCTGAAGTCTCTCCTTGCTGTTGCCTTTGGTGTTCACCTGGTCTGTAACACCTGTCTGGCACAGATCTGTTAGGAAAGCATATTTGCTAGGCAGCCTTACCCGCTTTGTGATGTTTAATTTTTTCTGTCATCTTGGCTAAGCCAATGGTTGTTCATCTTTTCAGGGTGTGTCTGTGAAGGTGTCCTGGAACAGATTAGTATTAGAACCAGAAGACTAAGTAAAGAAGATCCAAATGATGTAATTGGGGCTCCATTTTTCTCAGGTAGATAGATTATCTCCAGGTAATGGGTGTGATGGAGTCTCAGAACCCAGGACTCATATTCTGCCACTGGAGAAGTCCTTCTCTCCATAGCACTGGCGAAAAAGAAATAGATCTCAAGGGGAACTCTGGCTGTTCTCAAATCATGTGCCTGTGGCTGAACCAGTAACCCTGACCAAGGCACTGGGTGTTTGTCTGGACATGAATTAAGTACCCAGACCTATGGAAGGTAGAGAAGGAAGAGCCCATCAACAGAGCCACTTGGAACTGGTTCTGCAGCAAGGTTAGTGAGTCTATTAACAGAAAGAGGAATTGATGTTGGACTGAAAAGAAGAAGGCTGGTAACTTATATGATCTTGAGTTTCTTCACAGCTAATTTTTTCTATTTTCTACTAATCTAGGCCTCATTGCAAATAAGTACCTGAGAAACTATACTAAAATTTGAAGCAAGGAATGTTTAACACCACAAAAGAGCAGAAATAGGATGTTTTAGGACAAATGGGAGCTTTGTACCAAGATACGCTCTGAAGTGAACAAACAGCAATCATTAAGCTCAATGCTTTGTGCCTCATGGCCCACTAAGCTCGGTTGGGAAGATATACAGTAGCAAGTATAAACCAGTAAGGTCAGTAAACATGTTTGAAATCGGAAAACTTACCTCATGTAAATTTCTGGAGTACTCTGAATCTGACCTGTAAAATGGGTGCATTAACACAAATACTCTCTCCAAATAATTGCAAAAACCAAAAGAGATAAATGTAAAACCACTTCAAAAATATGATTCAGTACAAACAATTATTTTTACAGAACAGATTTTAAATAGGTGCTAGGTTTTATGAGGCGATGGCAATGGCACCCCACTCCAGTACTCTTGCCTGGCAAATCCCATGGACAGAGGAGTCTGGTAGGCTGCAGTCTATGGGCTCACTAGGAGTCAGACAAGACTGAGCAACTTCACTTTCACTTTTCACTTTCATGCATTGGAGAAGGAAATGGCAACCCACTCCAGTATTCTTGCCTGGAGGATCCCAGGGACGGGGGAGCCTGGTGGGCTGCCGTCTATGGGGTCACACAGAGTCAGACACAACTGAAGCGACTTAGCAGCAGTAGCAGGTTTTGTGGCTTCATAAATGCTATAGAAATACAAATCATGCAGAGGGAGTAACAGTCTGATCAGAAAGGGAGGTGGGATTAGAATGTGGCCTGTAAGGATGGATGTAGTTCGCACAGAGAGAGGCAAGAGTTATCTCTTACAACAGTCTTGTGACTTGACTGTGGATTGACTTACAGAAATTTCCAGCATCTAAGTTTTCTACCTTGTGCAGGTTTGCAGTCAAATTTACAGTTTTCTTTTATCTGTTCACTGTTTGTACTCTGCTTCCAGAGCACAGACAAATTTCACAAGTCTCAGTTGACGAAGAAAGTGCTATATGGAAATCCTGTGCCAGAGGGAAAAGTTCTCTGATGCTTATAGAAAAGAACAGAGGTTTGCCAAATAGTCTGAAAACAATTTGGAATTTGATATCAATGGGGTCCTGGCAAAAGTCTGCGCTGAAACAAATATTTAACCTCATCCTTGGCATTTCAAATGACAAGTATTACATGGAGAAATTAGAGCCATTGGGCGGTGGAGCCCATGTTAGCTCCTTTCAGAAATAAAGTACTAGTAATTTTCTTTTCTTCAGGATCTGAGATCTTCCCTACTCTTCTACTCCATTATTCAGCAATGATTTATTATGCCCTTCTCTGGCCAGGAATTTGTAAGGCTCAAGGGAGATAAAGATGAAAATCATTGTACCTGACCTCAGCAATCTTGTGTGTACTGATTTAGGCTGGGATTACTGTTCAAAGAAGATAGCACGAAGGAAGGATGACTTTTGAGATAGTACACAGAGGCATACATGGAGACAACTGCACAATTCTAACACGGAATAGAATAGGATTGACTTGGACCAAACTGAGCTTAACCATCAATCTGAATCAATGAAATCATTTTTAGAGAATGGAAATCCCAAACTTCTCATAATATTTATTATTGGAATTGCACCCATTTTATAGATGAGGATCCAAAGAACCACAGGATTTATATAGAGTAACACTATTAAGAGATGACTTCTCTTATTCTAAATGTTGTGCCCTTTCCACTGTACTTTCTGACATCGTTCTAAGTTGACTATGCATGCTTGCCATGTCCTCACCATCTTATCAATTTACATTTGTGAGGAGAAATTGTGAATTAATAAGTCAAATAATCTTTCAACACATATTATTAAGGTACTATGTCAGACACTGAGGATATCAAGATGAAAAAAACACAGTTCATCCTTCTCCTCAATTTTGAACAAAAGATAAATAACTTCATATTACACAGGGCATTATAACATGGTATTTAAGAACCTAGATTCTGGAAGAGTAATAGACTGAAGAAATATTCAGAAGGTAGGTATCAATAAGACATGCTAACTGGCTGGAAGGAGTTTGCCAATCAATTTGTAATCAATTTTCTCTATTTTTCTGTTTTTTATTTCATTGATTCCCACACTTTTTATTTCTCTCCATATACTCATTTTGAGTTTACTTTGCTCTTTTTCTAACTTCTTAAGGTCATGTAAGATGATTGAATACAACCTTTTCTTATTTCTAATCTGAGCATTTAAAAATTCAAAAATAAGCAAAAGACTTGAACAAGCATTTCTCAAATTACATACAAATGGCCAATAAGCACATGAAATGTTACTAAAAAATTATAGGCATGCAAATCAAAACTCTAGTGAGACACTACTTCATACCCATTAGTTTGGTTATTATTAAAAAAAAAAATGTTAGCAAGAAATTGGGATGCTGGTGCACTGTTGGTGGGAATGTAAAACGTTGCTGCCACTATGGAAAACTAAGATAGTTTCTCAAAAAATTAAACATATGAAACATGTGATCCAGCAATTCCACATCTGGGTGTGTACCCAAAAGAACTGAAATCAGAGACTCAAACAGATATTTATACTTAAATGTTCAAATTACCAATATCACAACAGCCCAAAAGTGGACATAGTTCAAATTTCCACTGAGAGATGAACAGATAAACAAAAGGCAGTGTGTATATGCAAAGAAATATTACTCAGCTCGAAAAATGAATGGGATTCTGATACAACGTGGATGAACCTTAAAGACATTATTCTAAGTGAAATAAATCATACAAAATAGGAAAAAATGGGCTTCCCTAGTGGCTCAGACAGTAAAGAATCTGCCTGCAATGCAGGAGACCTCCTGCACATACCACAAAAAGGCCATGTGAGGATCTGGCCTTCTGCGGGCAGGGAAGAAACTTCTCACCAAAAACTAACTCGTCTGCACATTGATCTTGGAATTCCCAACCTCCAGAACTTGAGAAATCAATCTCTGTTATTTAAGACACCGAGACGGTGGTATTTTGTTACAGTAGCAAAGGACATTAAAACATTACATCTGCATCCCAGTTTTCTAGCTTTCATTTTATTTCAGTTACTTTTAATTTCTCTTGTGATTTCTTTTTTGACCCATTGGTTGTTTGATTTCCAGATTTGTTGGAATTTTCCAGATATTTTTCTACTATTGATTTGTAAGTCAAGTCCACTGTGGACCAAAGAACTGAGACTTGTCTTATGGAACAAAAAATGATCTACATTGGAAAAAAAAGGAATGTGCTTTCAGCAGATAGGTGGCAAATTCTATAAATATCTATTTGGTTAACCTGGTTGATAGTTTCTTCTATATCTCTACTGACTTTGTGACTATTGTTGTATCATTGTATCAGTCCATACTTTCCAGGTTGTTCAGCGGTAAAGAATTCACCTGCGAATGCAGGAGATGCAGGAGACCAAGGTTCAATCCCTGAGTCAGGAAGATCCCCTGGAGTAGGAAATGGCAACTCACTCTAGTGCTCTTGCCTGGAAAATTCCATGGACAGCGGAGCCTGGCTGGATGCAGTCCATGGGGTCACAAAGAATCGGACAGAACTGAGGGACTGAGCACACACGCATGCACACATTATATCAGTTAATGAAAAAGAAGTGTTGACATTTCCAACTACATTTGTAAATTTCTCCTTTCTCTATTTATTTCTTCTATTTCTCTATTCTGTATTCTTTTATATCTATATTTCTGCTAATTTTTGCTTTGTGTATTTTGAATATCTGCTGTGAGATACATACACTTAGGTTTGTTATGTGTTCATAAAAGGTCATCTTTTTATTACTATAAAATGTCGCTTTTATCTCTGACAGTAGTAGCCCAGAAACTTACTCTGTCTGGTATTAATGTAGCCCATCACAGCTTTCTTATAGTTAGTGGTATCATGGAATATCTTACTTCATCCTTTAATTATTTTTTTAGAAATACTTTATTTTTGGAATAGTTTTAGATTTACAGAAAAAAAAAATAGATTCCCAGACTCTAGTTCCAGAATATGTGTGTTAGACAGTTGATATTATTCTCAAGTGACTTAGACTTTGTTTTTGTTTATTATTTCCCTCCTATTTATTTTTGAATAGTTTTTGATATTGTGTTTCGACTTTACTGAGCTTTTCTTCTGAAGTATGTGTTTTAAGAGCAGTCAGTGAAAATTTTATTTCAGATATCTTATTTTCCATCTTTAGAGTCTCTATTTGTTTTTTAAATCTTTCTCCCATGTCTTTCCTCTTTAGGTTCATGTTTCTTTAAAAGCTTGAGCATATTTATAGAAGGTCTTTTAAGATCTCTGTATACTACTTGTTCCATCTCTGTTATTTATGGGTCTATTTTTCTATCGTCTCATATATTTCTTTCTAGTTACAGGTCACAATTTCTTGCTTCTTCACATGTCTCACACTTCTTGACTGGATGCCAGACATTGTGAATATTACATGGTTGAGTGTTAAATTTTGGTGTAGTCTATGAGAGAGTTTTGAATTTTGTTGCAGCGAGCAATCATGCTGTCTGCTCAATAATTTGTTCCTTCTGAGTATGTTTTCAAGATATTTTAGGGGTAATCCTTGGCAGACTTACCTATAGGTAGAATTTATAACACTGCTAAGGCATCACTCTTCTCAGGCTTCTAACAATCATCCCATATATTTAACACATTCTCTCTATTCTGAGTGTAAAAGTCAAATGATTCTTGATCCTATGTGACTCTGGGAATTAGTCCAGCTCTTACAGCTCGCAGGAAATTTTTCTTCTCTCAGAAGTTGTCTTATGTTCATACTTGTGAAATTTCACCCAGTATATTCACAGACTGGTATTCAATCAAAGACTCAAGAGGACTCCTACGCTGACCTCTTTCTTTGCTAAGTTCACTTCTCTCCAGGATTCTGTCCTGAAAATTCTATTCACTTAGGTCTCCCCAAACTCCAAATATCTGTCTCTTTAACCAACAAGACCACTGTTCTCTGCTTGGGTTCCCCCTGCCTGCACTACACACTGAAAATGAGCCCTGGGCAGAAAGCTGGGCCAGGTGTGTGTGTTCATCTTGTATGTGTCTCTTCTCTCAGGGACCCTGAGTCCTATGATGCCTGTTGTCCAGTGGCTGGAAACAATAATATTTTTGTCTAGTTTTTCTAGTCCAAGATTAGACCATTAGTCTCATGAATGTACAGAGAAAGACAGAGAAAAAGAGGCAGAGAGAAAGAGATGGAGAATTCACTCTGAAAATGGGTTGTCCATGGGAGTAAGCATTGAGTAAGCATAAATCACATGACGAGAAGCCAAATACATTTTGGTCAGCAAAGGCAGGCGTGAAGGGGGCATGGGACCCAAGAACAAATGGAATAGTGCACCCTAGAGATGCCAGCTCTACAGTGAAGCCAACTCATATCAGTTTCCTTCTACACTCTTTCGGTGTCACGACTTTACAAAAGGTCCCTTTTAACACCAGTGATAAAGGAGAAGGGGAGGAAAAACAAGAGGGAGAAACCAAAAATGACAGAACTAGGCTCCAAGTTACTGAGAAAGTATAGATGAAAAATATCAAGGTTTCTGCCACTGAATGAAGGAAATTAGGTTGAGTCGTAGAAACAGAAAATTACTTTCTCCCCCTACAGCAGTTTCTTAGGAGGACCTTGCAGCATTATTTCTAATAATTACCCACCCCCCTCTGTTGTTCATTGTTTGCTGATGGCTTTAGGCGTGCTCGCCTTGCATTCTGAAGTGTACTGTAAGTCTCTCAAAGACAATATTTTTTAATACTTCTTTTTTTTTTTTTTAAATATCCCACAGCATGTAGCACAGAACTGAGACCATAAGAGGGGAAATTTAACAGGTACATGGAGGTTTATCTGAAAATCACCTGCCTGTTTTTCTGAATAATTCTTCCTGAAAGTTGGCTCAGAGCTTACAATCATCTCTTCTTTCTTCTCCTGTTAGGAGAAACCGGTCCGACTCGTGAGCTGTTTCCTAGACATCCCTCATTGCCAACATTTTCTCCCATTGCCACACGATGTATGAGACAATTTGTCCCAATATTTTGTTCAGAAAAATATGATCACTGCATTTTAAATCATTATGACAGCAAGAAATGTTCAACCTTCGTTGGTTCTCACTTTTAATGTACAACTTTGAGTGCAACTCCTCCATGAATCTCCCACTAGATAAGCATTATATTATTTATCAAGTAAAAAGATAAAAGCTGTTTAAAAATATTTTCCCATTTTCTTTTCAAAAAATTTTTGAAAGCAAAAAATGTGCTCAATTGTGTTATGCAGTAAAGATACCCACAAAATATTCTGATTGTTGGGGAAAAGATATGGCAAGTCTTAGTGAGAATATGATTTTTTTTTTAATACTTGATTGCATCTTATGTTTTTAATTGCAAATAAAAACCAAGTCACTGGGGCCTCTCCAGGAGAAAACAAAAGTGAAAAAAAAAATCTATTGACAAGGAGCTAGGTGTTAAGAAAAGGGGACAGCTCAAATCTGCTTGATTTAGACTGGCAAGAATCAGCAGGAGTTACAGAATTAATTATACTAAAAAAAATAGTGACTGACCTTTGGTAAGTGAACTTTGCTTTAAAATAAAAATTTAAAAAGCACCTATTCTGCTGGGTTTCAGATGCATGGTCAAAGAAGGGGCTAAGCAGTCTTTGGGAGTCCATGGTTGCCATAGAAACATTTATGAGTTGATCTTTCTCTGCTGAAAGGTGCTTTGCATACAGGCTATCTAAGGTGAGGCAAATCCCCAAGGGACAGATTCACTCAATGCCAATTAATTATAACAGTGTGGAAGAATCAGAAGAATAGGCAGGGAGTGGGAAAGCACAGAAAAATGGTTATTGCATTATGAAAATGCTAGTTTCAGATATTTACATCATGGTTGCCTTAACCATGGTAAAGATGCAGATCTGTTTTCACCACGTGGCATGTTGGTTTGCAGATACGATCTTACAGATCATTTACTGAATGTTTGCCTTGAACAACAGATCTTATCTCTCTGAGCTTTAATTATCTCATCTGCAAAATGGAGTTATGGATACTAACTTTGCAGATTAAGAGATTTAAAAGGGAAAATATATGTAAAATATTGCACATGTTTCTGAAACTATTCCAAATGCTTAAAAGATTTAGTTAGGGAACTGTTGACTGAAACTACCCTCCTTGGCCAGGCAGGATGACCACTTGTATGAGTTGTCTCACAACAGGCAGTCCCAGTAAGGAACATGGTACTGCCCCAAAACTAACTGGGGAAATTCAAGAGGAACCAAAAAGAGGAAGGAAACACTAGCTCATGATATGTCTCAGCACTATTTGCAATAGCTAGGACATAGAACCAACCTAGATATCCATTGACAGATGAATGGATAAAGAAGTTGTGGTACATATATGCAATGAGATATTAGCCATAGAAAGGAACACATTTGAGTCAGTTTTAGTGAGGTGAATGAACCTAGAGCCTGTTATACTGAGTGAAGTAAGTCAGAAAGAGAAAAATAAATATCATATATTAATACATATGTATGGAATCTAGCAAAGAGTCGGAGATGACTGAGCGACTGAACTGAACTGAATGGAATCTAGAAAAATGATACTGATGAACCTATTTGCAGGGCAGGAATAGAGATGCAGACATAGAGAAGAGGCTTGTGGACACAGTGCAGGAAGGAGCAGGTGAGGCAAATTGAGACAGCAGCTTTGAAACATATGCATTACCATATGTAAAACAGATAGCTAATAGAAAGCTGCTGTGTACCACTCAACCCAGTGCTCCGTGACAACGTAGAGGGGTGGGATGGGGTCGGGGGTTGGAGGGAGGTTTAAGAGGGAGCGGACATATGTATACTTATGACTGATTCACGTTGTTGTATGACAGAAACCAATACAACATTGTAGAGCAATCGTCCTCAGATTAAAAATAAATTTTAAAACAAAACAAAAATAAATGGAATGTTCAGGAGGGAGGAGACACCAGCCTAACAACCTCCCAGAATCCTTTGTGCTGAAATCCAATTTGACTGAAAGATGTGCATGCCACCAGGTAGACCCTGAGTCAGACCAAATATGGGTCAAAAGAGATAACTGCCCAGAGACAATCTGGAAACAACCCATTACCATAAAACCTGAGACTGCAGGCCACGTGGCAGAACAATTCTCTTGGGATCCCTTACCCCACTGCTCTCTGCCAGCAAGTCTCTTTCCAATAAAGTCTTTTGCTTTGTCAGTGTGTGTGCTTCCTCAGATAATACATTTCCAAATGTTAGACAAAAGCCCATTCTCGGGCCCTGGAAGGGGTTCCCTTTCCTACAACAATTTTAATTCTTTTCCATATCTTGCTGGATTCTATAAGACTTAGCATACTTTTAGAGAAAAGGAAATACGGTCAGCCTCCATATTCCATTCTTATTTATAAATCTCAAATATTCATAAAACTATTGAAATCATTAGGTTTCTCTATTGCCTTCTCACCTATTTATATGGAGTATTTAAATCAATACAAATAGATAATGATAGTTGAGAAACAAGATGTTTTATTTAAGAAAATATCCTGTGCACAGAAGAGCAACTTTCCAAATAATTTTATACAACAAATACATCAGTCATTAAAACATTGCTGTTCAGTTGCTAATTCATGTCCGACTCTTGTGACTCCAAGGACTGTAGCTCACTAGGCTCCTCTAAATATAGGTTGAGAATAATTGAATCTCTTTGATGATTCAGAGGTTACTTAGTTTCTTTCAGGGCTTAGGTTTGGGAATATCCATTTCACAGAAGAGTTGAAGTGCCAATTAATGAGATTGGTTTGATAAGGTAGATAGAGGAGGTGACCTTATACACATCTTTTGAGAATTTATTCTCCATAAACAGGTTGCTGTCAGGCAATATGTAAAACACTGAGACAAGAAAACAAATCAGGCTATTCTGAGTCCAGGATGAGCTCATTAGAGTGAAAGAAGGAAACACAAAACATATCTTAGCACAAAAATAATCTTAAGTGGAATCATAGGCAGAATTACAGAGAGAAACAGAGGCACAGAAAAGGGGCATATTAATCTAGCTTGCAATGGACACCAAGAAAAGTCACATAAATCTTCCTAAGGCATAGTCTGATAAACAAGATGACAGCCCTGCTCAAAATTTTTCAGTTACTCCCCACAATCTAAGAATGAAGTAGCAAGATGATACTCTATAGCCTGATTGGAAAGTTTATCCCTTTACAATCAAGGTATCAGCTGCTCATAAGGGTGCTCCAAGCTCACCTCATATTCTCTTGAGGAAGCATCAAGCTCCCTAATATCCAGAATTTCTATGACACCAATTCCTACCTTTACTAAGGGCATAAATATGATAGGATTTAGATAGAAGCAACAGCCACCCTTTGTACTATAGCCTACCAGGCTCCTCTGTCCACCGGATTTTTCAGGCAAGAACACTGGAGCAGGTTGCCATTTTTCTCCTCCAGAGGCTCTTCCTAACCCAGGAATCAAACCCACATCTCCTGTGTCTCCTTCATTGGCAGGCGGATTCTTTACTTCTTGAGCCATCGGGGAAGCCCAGCTGTCCAGCAGAAGCAAGAACAAATAGTGGGAAACAATCAAGAATGTCAAGCATCTCCATCACTGATATGACCAGATAACATGCAAATTTTCATCTTTTATTGTGTTTAATGGTGACGCATACATTAGGCTGTATTAATTTATGGACTCCAGTACTCTCGCCTGGAAAATCCCATGGACAGAGGAGCCTGGTAGCCTGCAGTCCATGGTGTCGCTAACAGTCGGACACGATTGAGCGACTTCACTTTCACTTTTCACTTTCATGCATTGGAGAAGGAAATGGCAACCCACTCCAGTGTTCCTGCCTGGAGAATCCCAGGGACGGGGGAGCCTAGTGGGCTGCCATCTATGGGGTTGCACAGAGTCGGATGAGACTGAAGCGACTTAGCAGCAGCATGACATTTAGACCACCTTAGTTCATTCCCTTTCTCATGATAACTTGTTCCTTAATCAATCCCTGCTGATAATCATGATTCCTATAGTCTGTTGTTGCTCAGTCTGACTCTTTGTGACCCCGTGGACTGCATCATTCTAGTCTTCCCTGCCCTTCACTATCTCCCAGTGTTTGCTCAAACTCATGTCCATTGAGTCAGTGATGCCATCCAACCATCTCATCCTCGGTCATCCCCTTCTCACCCTCAGTATTTCCCAGTATCAGGGTCTTTTCCAATGAGTTGGCTCTTCATATCAGGTGATCAAAGTATTGGAGCTTCAGTATCAGTCTTTCCAGTGAATATTCAGGATTGATTCCTATATAGATGTCCTTAGATGTTGTAAGCAGAGACAACAACCATTCTCTCTTTGTGATCACATAGGAAGTCTACTTTTTCCAACCTCCCACAGAGTTACAGTGAGCTAATATGCAGGAGTTCTGGCCAGTGGGGTGTGGCAGAAATGATATAAGTACGCCTAGCTATTTACACATCCCTTGATATCCTCCAAGCCTCTCTTCACTGTTTGTGCAACTTTGAAGGCCACATGTTCCAGATGGCATGGCTCCAAGATGCAGGAAGGTTACCTAACTTATACCAGACTTAGTATGGGCAAAATCAGACACAGTCAAGCCACCATGTCAGCTAGTATTAAGTACTCTGACTAGCACATCCAGTAAGTGTATCTGTTCCTTACTTTAAATTTTTCTGCTTTGGTTCTTTTCTTCTTAGTATGCTGAATTGTTCTTGTTCTACAAGAATTAGCTCAGTCTTCACCAATTTACTAAACTTTCTGTCCTTTAGCATTCATTTCCCCATAACCTTTACTGTGTGTTGTTCATCTCACATATAAAATTGCTGCATCTAAAGAGTATTACTTTCTAAATTATACACTGTGACACATATGGTAACTGAAAGTATTTGCATGGCAAATGGGTGAGGTTGTTTTTGAATAGTGATGATCACTCAAGGAATATTAGCCACCCTCAGGACCTGCACAGCTGCTTGGAGGTCAGAAAGTATTAATAACTCAAGGAATTTTTTGTCTATTCATATCATACCATCATGCCATGGTACCCTGGTTGGGAAGTTTTGAAGGAAAAGAAGCCTACTCAGAGTCCTACATAGTAGAATTATCTTTGAGCTATCACCATGCTACAGAATCTGAGCTACATTTTTAAGGTCTTCTTACTATGTATTATACTACCATGTGAAGAGCATTTATTATATTATTTATATTATAGATCATAGGTCTCATTAATCCTCAGAGAATCAAGAAGTAGTGTTCATCATTTGTAATCAGAATATAAAGAAACTGAAGCTCAGAGAGGTTGAGTAATTTGTACATGTGCAGTTTTGCATCAAAACTCAAGTGAGGCAAGCTCCCAAGTCATTTTGCCTCTGTGAAAAGACTCTCCTTTATTACTGAACCAGAGTGATTGTACAAACTAAGCTTCACAGATGGTGATATATAAAGTAGAAATCCAACTTTTGCCTTTACGGTGGGAAATGTATTACCAAACAAATTAGAATACTGATTTCAATTCCTTATTGCATTCTCATATCTCAATTCTCAGAAGATAAAAACCCGAGTTCACATAAACCTGGTTGAGATATAATATTCTGAAAGTGTAAGTTATACTGCAGTGTAGATTTACCTATAAATTTCAGTACAAGGGACCAGGGTTAGAGTTGAGAAACAGTATCTTAGAGTGTACAATATCATAACTCAATAGTCCATCCTCTACCAAGTTGGCAACTTAGGGCAAAGCGAAAAGAGGGAGCCCTAGTATAAGCCAAACAGAAAGAAGGCAAAAAATGATAAAGAGGGATAGTTCAAAATAATGTAGAAAGCCACTTATGAAATAAATCTGAAGACTGAAGACAAGCAGCTAAATTGGTGGGCAAGAGCCAGGTAGGAATCTCGGAGAAGATGCAGCTAACATCACAATTTCTTTGTTTCAGAAAAGTCAGCATGGGACCAAAACACATCAGCAGAGAGAGGTGTGGGGTGCACAAAATCTTAATAAATACAAAGAAAGGAAAATTACTATGCTAGAGCCACCAAGTTAGCTTGATGGAGCCTTCCCAGTATAGAAGGGACTGCAATAGACATCAGAATATGTAGTGCTAATAACTCCTTTTTCAGTAACATTGTCTGTCAGTATGATAGAACTACTCAGATTATCTGGTCTCACATTTTGAGTTCCTACCTTCAGCATAGCCCCACTCTGCTTGTTCCCTGAACAAATGTAAGTAGAGGACTTGAAAAACAAGAGCATAGTCATATACTGTTCCAGCCTTTTTGGCATTAGTTTCACCTTTGCTTGGTAAAGCACAGTGATTTTCCCTTTGGGAACTGCCATCTGGTTGGAAAAGAATTCACCCTCTGATTTAAAGGATGTGTAATATGCAGCCTGAGAAAATGAGTATATCCTATTCCCCTGGCCTGAGAGATGGATTCAAAGCTGGATACCTAATCAAGTTGAACATTGGAAACTTCAACAGGGATCTTTTGTGAAATTATTGAGAATAAAACATTTTCTTTTTGTTGCTATGCTAGACTGAAAGAATTTAGGTCTAGAATTGGTCGGGATATCTTGCCACCATGAGAGAAAAGCTTGCCTAAGAGTGAAATGGGGAAAAAACTATTTCACCTTCCAAGTTCAACAATACCTGATGCGGGTTCCCCTTGACTTTCAGTTATGTGAACAATCAACTAGCTGAGGCTCTCGGGTGAATTTGAGCAAAGGTAGAAACGCTCTGGCTCCTTTGGGTTGTCATTCACACTCTGAATCAAATTGACCGTGGAACTATTCTGCAAAATGGCTTTGACATTATTCTCAGCTTGATAAACTTTAGAAATGTTTTTTCTTTACTCCAGGCCCCTGACTTCCCTTTTCTTATAACATTATTTTAAAAATCTTACAGTTGTAAATTCTTCCTCTACACTTGTGAGATGTAAATCACCTTTAAGTCTCTTGTTACTTTTATAACCCAGATATATCTTCCTCAAGGACCCAGGAGTCATATCTTTGAAATAAAATTATCAAGAAAGATAATCCCCTATCTACCAGTCTCTTTGATAAGTTGGTGGTCTAACTTTGATAAGTGTCAACTATCAAATGCAGATGATTCAATCACATTGACCAATTCTCCTCTACTAACATCATCTAATGATTTTACACCTGCTCACCCAGAATGTAAAAACTCTCCTGCCTTTTGCTTCAGTGGAATTGAGCTCAATTTCTCTCTCCTGTTGCAACAGTCTTGCATAAGACTGTATTGCCTGTTTACTTTTGATGCAGTGTTTGACACTATCTTATGTTGGGGCTTCTTTTTATGTAAGAAAATGCATTCCTTTATTTAACACAGTTGAGTCACATTTTTCTGTTATTTGCAGCCAAAATTAATTGATGCAAAGACTATTATTTTCTTCCCTAAATGATACAATTTTAAAGAATTGGGAGCTCTTAACCATCTATGTAATCTTTTATTAGACTTTTTGCTTAATTCTTTTATTTCTACCCGCTATGGCCTCAGAGTACCTTCCTAAATTGGACATCTTACATTATCTTGGTCATTTGTCAATGTTTTTCCCATACCAGAGCCACATGACATATATTTATCCTGATTACTAAAATAAAATGTTTTGGGTTTGCCTCAAACTCCTTTGAATTCTTCTATTGTTCCTTTATTCCCAAAAGAAGAGAAGAAGAAGAAAGAGGAGGGGAAAGGAAGGAGAGGGAGAGGAGAAAGAAGAGAAGGAAGTTGTGAAGGCAAGGAAGAAGGTGTGACAAGAGAGGGTGGGAGAATACTCATTGTATGTCAATAGAGCAGCAGTATGATCTCCCATGAGTCTTAATGTAGTCTCAGAGGAAGGAAGAGACTTCTACTCTAAAATGAATTATGTCCCTGTGTAAAACAAGGGGCAGATACAGAGGACTGTCTCCAAGTTGGCTAGAGATGAGGGAACTAATGAAGCAAAAGCAAGGCATTCTAAGAGGTACATTTGTAAATAACCACATTCTGAAGACATTATTCAAGACCACTGGTATCTGAATTGTGGCTGAGCCCAGCTCCATGTCCATGGTTGCTCAACTTATTTTTACCCCACATCTCCCACATGTTGCTTTTCACATGTTTGTAACCTTGGCCTTCCTCCTCCACTCTAGGTAACTGACACTTTTTCATGTTAAAGATGTAACATTTGTCATGTGAAAAAGGTTCATTTCCCTTCCTCTTACCTCCTAATGTGTGCCTCTATATTTCCTTTCCTAGAATGAGCTCAAAAATAGCACTTTCCTTCAAGAGGTCTAAACCTAACAAAATGTGCTTGCAGCTACTGTGTTTTCCATTGGTTTTATAGGGGGAAAAGTCTCCTTTGATCAAAAATGTATCTCTAATATAGAGATTAAAATAGCAAAAATCTCTCTCCATGTAACTATCTTATCCAAAACAAATAACTTCTGGGGTAATATTTAACAGAAAGTATATTTAAAAATTAACTTAAAGAAATGGAATCCACTTTGGGAAATTACACTCATCTCCTGCCAGCCTTTTTAGTATTAATTCATCTCACATTCACAATGTGACAAGGTCTCAGCAGACATTTTCAGTGATGTGATCATAACTAGAGCGACACTAGATAAAGAGTCTAGACTTCAGTTGGGCCTTGAAGTGTGAGAACGGCAGGGTAAGGGTGAGGAAACAAGGGAGGGAAGTGAAGAATAGCTTTGGAGAGCACAAAGGTCTTGAAGCAGAATGAAGTCCACATTGTAAATTTTGTGATTGGACCTTGAGCTATGCCTGTCTGGAAACAGAGAAAGAAGAATTCATATACCAACTCAGAGTCAGGATTCATTTCTACAAGAATCCATTGAACTCCTGCTATGTAACAAGCTGCCTATTAGTCACTAAGGTTACAAAATGAATCAGTCACGGCTTCTAGCTCTGAACCTCATTAGATTCCGGTAGAAGTGGGTTCTTTCACTGTTCACAAAAAAAACTTTCATACACATTATATTTGGTTTTCACAATATTCCTAGAAGAAAGGCAGAGTAGGTATTAACACCTCTGCTTCACAAGCAAATAAACAGAGGTGTAGAGAAATTAAAAGATTTGCCCAAACTAGGAAGCAGCAAAGCTGAACTGCAAACTCAGGTCTTCTGACCTCAAATCTGATCTTCTTTTTTGGATTTTATATGATATTGTGCTTATAAAGCCTTTACCACCAGACTAATGTCCCCCAAACAATAGCTTATAAGCCATCATTTAGTCAGTCCAATATTCCAAATATAATGTGGAAGGCATTTATTCATGAAGCATATGAACAAAAGCAGATCTTATTCCTAATGCTCATCCTATTTATAAGAGAAATAAGATGATTATACCACTTTATTAGGAACAATTTCTTTCCAAAGCACTCTCAAATGTATCAATATTTGGTTCTCTGAACTTATGAGAGGCTCAGCATAAATTATTATCTCTGTAGTATAGATGAAGAAACTAAGGCAAAGAGAGGGCTTTTTTGCCAAAAGTCATTCATTTAATTAATTACACTAAACAAGGGCCTAAGGCCTAGGTGTACCTATTTTCAGTCTAAAGCTTTGCTGGCTAAAACTCTCTGCTAAAAGGAGGAAGAGCAATTCTTACAAGAGTGGGTGACCTGAAGCATTTAATTCTCAGTTTTTTTCATCAAATGAGGACAATATTTGATGATTTCTTATTAATAGTTACCTGAGTTCTTTTTCTCCCGCTAAATTATAAGCTTTTAAGAGCAGGCTACAAATCTCATTCAGCTCTGATTAACCCCACGATCTAGTGAGTACCTTGAGCATAGAGGCACTACATGTCTGGTTAACGAGATGGATTGAATTGAACAGCACTGAACCATTCAGGTGCTCTGAATATTCATTTGTTTTGAAATACTATAAATAAAGAAGAGTTCCAATAATATGAATTTAGGGGAATGAAAGATAGATTTAGGGATGGAAGAGTAAGCATTACTTGGCTTACTAATACTAAATTACTAATGACTGTAAAAATACTGTGGCATAATAGAAATTCCTAAATCTTTTAAGTCATGGGGACATGAACTTGGGTTAATTTTTTGATCTTTAGTTTCTTCACTTGTGAAATGAGGGATACTATATTCCCAGAAGATCAAAATGATACAAGGTCACATTAGTTAAAAAAAAGAGTTTAGACATAGGATGCCAAGATTTACCATTCACCACCCGTTCCCTTTAGGATTCTGGCAATGAAAAACACACAGCTAGCAAAACCTGTATAAACCTCCACAACACGATCCTTACAATGTCATTTGTATCCCATTCTCAGGCAAGAGCAGGCGTCCTCAGGAATTCAGGGACTACATATTACAGACTACCACAACACACCAGCCTCAGGTCTCCTGAGATCTCCATTCAACTCTCCATATGTAACTGTGACACATAAGTCTTCATCAGAGGGTTAAGTACCCCAGATCATCTACCATCACAGCCTCGTGCTATTCTAAATGACTCCCTTCTTGAAGTTGGACTAAAGGTCAGAGAAACATTCATCTTGCTTCCCTCTGCCTCATTGTAACTGTGTCTCCAATCTTCCTTCTCAAAGCCCAGCTCCTTTGAAGAATCTCTCTCCATTTTCCCATCTGATACCCATCCCTGGGCTGTCCAGCCACTTCCTTTAATGTATTGTTGACTTCAGCACCTGGTTTACTTTCTCCTTCTCTGTCACTAACTTCTATCTTTACACTGGGAAACTTCAAAAACAATACAAATTATCTATAAAAGGTCTTGGTCAAGTTCTTTGACCTGATTCTCTCTGTCACCACATCCCACTTCAGCCATCCACTCCCATGTGTGCATTCTCCGCCGTGTATTTACCAATGACTGCCCTCCCTCCGTCAACTTGATATCAATACCCACTCTTCACACAACCCGTTATATATTTTGAACTCATCCTCTGCAGTAATTAACTCAAACTTTCCTTTTACCCCACTGGAACTGTGAATCATACCAAACTGCCAAAACTACAAGCCTACTTAGATCTTCTAGCTGTGTTTTCACCTGCGCAGCTAAAATTTGTTGGAGAAAATACATCACTACTGACCAAACTCACTTCAAATTTATGGCTATGAGTCTCAAATGAACATTCAATATTAACAGTGTCTGCTTTGCTCCACTCATGAATTCATTCCCCCACTTTGCTGCATCACTTTTTTCTACCTTCTTTCTTCTCAAATCCCCAGTAAATCTCCTACTTCATTGTCTTGAAATGATTTGCAAAATTTTTTTCCCCCATTTTGGCTTCTCTGTGCATCATGTAGGATCCCAGGTCCCCAGACCAGGGATAGAACCCATGCAGTAGAAGTGCAGAGTCACAATTGCTGGAAAACCAAGAAAGCCCCAACTTGCAAATTTTTATAGAGTAGATAGACACTAACAAACAAGTACCTTAATTTTTTGCTTCATTATTTCTACCTGGATCTGCCTCCTTTCCTGTTAAAATGAAGAAAACATCCCCAATCCTATTAAGTCCCCTTCTCAGTGTGCTCTGGATCCCATCTCCTCTCACCATTTCCAAGTCCTTACCTCAATTATCTCCCATCTCTACAGCATTATTGATTTCTTCTTTTACACTAGCTCATTCCCAGCAGAACACAAGTGTGCCTTAAAATCTCCCATCAAAAAATTATTTTTACCCTGCATTTCCTCTAACCTCTCTTTTATTTACCTCTCTTTTATAACCCCTCATTATCTTGTTTCTCACAGTACAATTCTTTTTTGTTTTAAATTGAAATATAGTTGATTTAATGTTTCAGGTATACAACAAAGTGACTGAGTTATTCATACACACATGCATGTTTTCTTTTTCAGATTCTTTTCCATTATATATTAGTACAAGATATTGAATATAGTTCCCTGGGCTATGTGGTAAGTCCTTGCTGTTTATATATTTTATGTATAGCAGTGTGTATCTGTTAATTCAAAATTCCTAATTTATCCCTCCCCACACCTTCCCCTTTGTTTACCATGAGTTTGCTTTCTACGTCCAGCATAACTCTTAAAAAGAGACATCTATTCTCACCGTCTCTACTTCTTCATCTATCATCTATTTCCTCCATAAAGTCTTATTCAAGTCAGACTTTCATTCCTATGACTCCACTGAAATGACACTTATCAAAGACTGTTATGACCAATATCTTACCACAATCGATGGTCAATACTCTGACCTCATTTTACTCAAATCCTCAGGAGAATTTGACAGATTTGAACTCACTTTCTCTTGGAACATTTCCTCCTCTATACCAGAAGTTATGGACTATACACTGTGTTCCCCAAATCTATAAGCTGAAGCCCTATCCCCAGTGGAACTGTATTTGTAAATGGAGCCTTTAAGAAGGTAAGTAAAATTTTTTAAATTAGATAATAAAGATGGAGGCTATAATCCTATAGGATTGATGCCATTATAAGAAGAGGAAAAGATGCCAGGAACATGTGCTCACCGAGAAAAGATCATGTGAAGAGACAGCAAAAAGGCAGTCATCTACAAGCCAAGGAGAAAGGCCTCAGAAGAAACCAAACCTTCCAACACCTTGATTTTAGACTTTTGGATTCAAGCAATATGAGAAAGTGAATTTCTGTTGTTTAAGCCACCCAGCCTGTGGTATTTTGTCATGGCAGACCTAGCAAATAAATACACTAAATTATCTACTTGTGTGTATATTTGAAATGAAGTTCTCTATACCAAAAAAACATTTTTAAAAAGGATCTTCTACATATGAATCACTTTCAAATTATTGCCTATAGACTCAGCCTTTTCTGTGATCTCTAGCATCTCATATACAACCAACTTCAACTTCTCTATTTAAATATATAATACAAATTTTAAGCATAATATGATTAAAACAGAACAATTACTTATTTCCTAACATCTGCTCCCCTTCTAAGCCTTCCCTATCTTAGAATGTAATATGACTATCCACCAAGTCCCTTACTCCAAGTGCAAGGAATATCTTTGAGTCCTTTTTCACTCACCACTCACTTAGTGTTCAATAGCAACACCACTGACTCATCTTCAAAACTGTATCCAAAATCTGCCTACTTCTCTTCATCCTTACTGCTAGTCCAGCAAATGTGTTACACGGCTGAGATTACTGCATTAATCTCTTCGTTTTTTTTAAAGAGAAAAAAAATGTTGATTTGGGCCATTCACTAAGATCATTATAAATAATGCAATATATTAATATAATAACAGCTGTTCTTAAGCACTTATTAGATTTATAAATATAAAAGATAATTGGCTTACTAGGCTTTCTCTTCAATTTCCATCATTTTTCTCACTTATGCATCTTCCACTTAGACACTAGACCTAGAGACCTTACAAAAGTATGTGAGATCATACTACTCATGTGCTTAAATCTTAAAATGGTTTTTCATTACATTCCAAATTCATTACCATATTCTACAAGGTCCAAACTGGGTACAACCAATCCAATGATATAGATCTATTTTCCTCTCCATAGGTAAGCCTTAATGGTTTTAAGCCTCTGTGATTAATGGAGGTCTTCAGTATCAAAATTTAACCTTGCCTATACTGCTGACTGATACAATACTTATTACTCTTAAATTTAACTATTTTTTTTAAATCTTCACATTCATTTCTCTCCTGACTAGAATACAAGCTCTTTCAGGGCAAGAACTGTCTATTCACTAGGGTACCCCCTGTGCCTGGAACATTGTCTGGCATTTAATGGGTAATCAAGTATTTGTTGACTCTCTAGTTTATTAAGTTGTATTCAAGTATATCACTTTATCTTGATGCCAAAGTGAGACTTCCTCCTTTCTGACCCAAACCTCAAGCTTTCAGAGCAGGTCCCATGCCCAGTAAGGTTCACAGATGAAGAATACAGGCCTGCCTTACTCACTCTGCCATATTGAGGACAGAGAAAGCTAGTTTCACTCAGAAAGTCAGGTACAGGCATTTACCTGGGAATACTGACTGGACTGAATAAGGATGGGAATTGGATGAAAATGAATATGATACACTTAGAGAGAGGAAGCAAAGGGGCAGGAAGGAAGGGCCGAATGCCTTCTGCACCTCACCTCAAGGAGATAATGAAAGAGAAAATGTGAGGTGTGGCTCTGGCTTCAGAATCACATCGAAGCTACCAACTAGGGAGATAAGTTCCAGTGAAGATCAGGCTGTGACTAAAGGAATTAGAAGTTTCTCTTCTCTTGGAAAAAGATAAGTAAAGTATTCCCTCCAATACTGCTCTATGAGGAGAGGGAAGAGATGCCTAAACATCTATGGGCCACAGCCAAGCTGTACAGACTGCAAGAGAGAGGATCCACCTCCAACACCAAGGAACTGACTCAAAGTAGGTTTTCTCATGCCAACTGCCTCACTTTGGGGACTATAAGCCAGCCATGGAACTGTAGTCATCATAGACACTGTGGGGTGGGGGGGAAATGAATGGATCCAAGATGAGAAGAAGGCTTTCTGGGTGAATTTAGATATTTCAATTGGCCTTGATTTATCAAGGAATGAGAAGACAAATAAATGTTAAAGGAGAGATTTTATTTAGATTCCATTATAACTTCTCCTTTGTCTTTTGGACAAAATAAAAATCAATGTATAAAACAAAGCAAGGAAGTAAGCTCTTTCAGTACACTGAATATGGAAAAAATCCTTGGTAGCACCGCCCTCCCCCTTGAAAGTTGACATGCCATTTCAGAGTAAGCTTGCTTTGTTTAAGCTAGATTTGCATCTTAGTAGAAGCTTACAAGCATGTAACCTGTGAGGGGATGGTTGCCATGACAACATTAATGAGCCTGTCCTATGACCAGAGATATTGCAAAGAGAGAATATGTTTGTGTTCCCACTTATTATCATATTGGTCTCTGCTTTCTGGACAGGGAGAGCTGAAAAATCGCTCTAACAGAGGGAAATGTTTATTAATGGTTTCATCGTAAGCCATTCAAACTTTGAATAAGTAAGAGGAAAATTTTACAGCATTAAAAAATAAATGAAAAAAGGTCAGCCTAAAAACCATTTAGATAAAAATGTGTTGTGTTTATAATGGGTTATTGCTATGAAATGATGCTGTTTTCTAACAAATAATAATGGTGGTGAATTTACCATTAGTCTAGCTTGGCCTGATATGTAGCCTTGTGCAGTCTTTCTCATTGAAGAGTTTCAAAGCCTTTTGTGTTTGGAAACTAAAACAGTAACCCTTCACAGGCCCCTTACTTAAACATTAAGTACTTAAGCATCAACACACAGTATAATTCTGTACCATCTAGCTCTTTAAATATAGCTTTTCAGTCTCAGAATAAAAATCACCATGAATTATCCATATTTAATTTGAGAAAAGCCAGACTCAGAGAATGTGGATAGCTTTCTCCAAACCTCACAGTGAGTAAGCAGTGCTTTGACTGCCACCTGGATACAAAAAGGCAGCAGTTTTTGACCTGTTACTCCCACACCATCAATACCCATGTGTTCAGTGATGTGTGAGCTTCCTGAAGGTATATATATATATATATATATATATTGTCAAAAGAACAGAAAAAAGTCACCACCCTCAGGAGTTTTAATACAATCAGATGAGATTCATAATTTATTTTGGAAAAAAATTGAGTCTTGAGAACAAAATTTATGACCCAGATCTGCCACTAAGTAACTGGATGTTCTTAGGCAGGACATGTACTATTATTGTGCTTTAGGGTCCAAAAACTGCTACTAATAATATCAGAGTCACTAGTTGTTGGAAACGGCATTATTTCCTTCTTTTTTATGGCAGATTAGTATCATGATATCACTTACATGTAGAAACTAAACAAAGAGTACAGGAACTTTTCTGGTAGTCCAGTGATTAAGAGTCCACACTTCCAGCGCAGGGAGTGAGGGTTCAGTCTCTGATTTGAGAACTAAGATCCGGCATGCCAAATGGTACGGCCAAAACAAAACAAACAAAAAACCCACAACAACAACAAAATTTTAGAGCAGGAAATGGCAACCCACTCCAGTATTCTTGCCTGGACAGTCTATGGGGTCACAAAAAAAGTCAGACATGACTTAGCAACTAAACAACAACCATGCTGCTGCTGCTGCTAAGTCGCTTCAGTCGTGTCCGACTCTGTGCGACCCCACAGAGGGCAGCCCACCAGGCTCCGCTGTCCCTGGGGTTCTCCAGGCAAGAATACTGGAGTGGGTTGCCATTTCCTTCTCCAATGCATGAAAGTGAAAGTGAAGTTGCTCAGTCGTGTCCGACCCTCAGTGACCCCATGGACTGCAACCTTCCAGGCTCTTCTGTCCATTGGATTTTCCAGGCAAGAGTACTGGAGTGGGTTGCCATTGCCTTCTCCGAAACAACAACCATAATCAGCTCTAAAACTGTATAAGGAGCATATTCCTTAATCATCAAGCAGATCTCTTTGCAGGATTTTTGGAGACACACACACACAAAATAAAACAAAATATTTTTAAAGAGTACAAATGAACTTATCTGGAAAACAGAAATAGAGTTACAAATGCAGAAAACAAATTTATGGTTACCAGGGGTAAGAGGGAGAGGGATAAACTGAAACACTGGCATTGACATATACACACCAATATATATATAGTAGAATTATAGTAGAATATATATAGCAGTATATATATAAAATATATAGTATATATATATTATATATACTATATATTATATACTCTATGAAGTGAAGTGAAGTCGCTCAGTCGTGTCCAACTCTTTACAACCCCACAGACTGTAGCCTACCAGGCTTCTCAGTCCATGGGATTTTCCAGGCAAGAGTACTGGAGTGGGTTGCCATTTCTTTCACCAGGGGATCTTCTCAACCCAGGGATTGAACCCGGGTCTCCTGCATTGGAGGCAGATGCCTTACCCACTGAGCCACCAGGGAAGCCTATATACTATATATAATATAGGCTATATATATATATATATATATATATATATATATATATAATATATACCAAGCATATATATATATACATATATATTATATACTATATATATGTAGAATATATAATATATATAAAATAATAATATATACTATATATATATAATAAATAACTAATAAGGACCTGTTATATAACACAGGCAACTCTACTCAATACTCTGCAATAGTCTATATGGCAAAAGAATCTAAAAAACAGTGTGTGTGTGCGTGTGTGTGTGTGTACACATACCTGAGTCACTTTGCTGTATACCTGAAACTAACACAATATTGTAAATCAAATATTTACTCCAATAAACTTTTAAAATTATTTTCTTTTAACTTTTCCAGTTATACTGGGAACTTTAGGCTGCCACTAGAAACCATATCCCACAGAGAAACAGAAATATATTTTCATTAAAATGAGCATGATGATCAACAAAAACCTACAGTATGGCATAGGGATTTCTGTTCAATACTCTGTAATGACATGAATGGGGAAAGACCTTGAAAAAGAATAGATAACGTGTATATATGTAACTGAATCACTGTGCCATGCATATGAAACTAACACAACATTGTTAATCAACTATGCTCCAATATAAAATAAAAACATTTTAGATAAGCATGATGTTAAAGAGTTCAACTTTAATCTATGGATGGGATGCTTAGCTTGGTGTTTCCCAGGAGGAGCCCTCTTATCCCTTGAAATGCTTGGTAGAAATAATGTTTCTTATACCCTCCTCTACCCCTTTGGAACTGGTACTCTCAAGTGGATAATGTCTGCATTTTCCCAGAACATTTCAGATGATTCCCATGCTCTGTAATATCCACAAGATCACAATTACAAACAGAGCACTCGACTATAACTGAACTAAGGAAACAGACCTTTTTGTTTGGTCTCTATATACACAGTATTTTTCAGAGTTCCAGATACCCAATATTTTTAATGCTGGTTTAATTAATAAGAATAAGTAACACTTAGTGCTGGACTACTGTTTCTCATGTACTTTACTAAGCTCTTTATAGGAATTAACCTACTTGAGATTTATTACAATCCTATAAACTCTACAGTTATTCCCAATTTCAAGATAAGAAAACTGAGGAAAAGAGAGCAACTTGCCAGAGCTCAGTGATTCAGTGTGAGAGCTAGGATATTAATCTAGGATATCGTCTCACGGAGCATCATCTCAATCCCATCAATAGACTGCCTCTTGGAGTAAATACTGAATGAATCTAATTCTGCGGCTTCATCTAGCTTTACACTACAAAACAGGTATCTCTAATACTTACTAAACAGTCTCACCAAAATTTTAAAACTATGACATTATAGAATATTATGATTGACTGAATTCAAATTAGTAAAATCATAGGCGCTTTCTTGAAAGATGGTCACTTAATTAAGGCATTAGATAAAACAATGTTATTCCCTCCATAAACTGAACCATCATCTATGGTACCCCTACTCTTCACTATATCTATATATTAATACTTTTCCCATCATTTGAATGGTATGCTTATCAGAAGTCAATTGTACTTATTTCCAATTTACAGATGTAACTGTTACTGTAATTACATAATTTACTAGTATATTTATATAAAATAAAGAAGTATGAATGTGAAAAGAGGCAAGTTAAAAAAATTGCTATTGCGATAACTATAAAGGAGTGGGGAGAAATTGTCAAAATTCATAAGATTATAAATTCAAATTGTTTTCATCAGTGTCTTTAGGTCCTTGATCCACATAAAAAAGATGGGAAAACTCAGATGATGCTTGACTAATATCCCATCTGGCTTGGCTCTTTATCAGAAGTTTAGTGAATAGATGCTGTTTATGCATCATACATTTAATAAAAATGCTTAAAGTGTAGGTTTATTTGTTTAAAATTTTCTGCTTTAAACAAATTCAAATGTCTGCCCAAATATCACCTTATCAGTAAAGACTTTACCTGACTACTTCATACAAAGTGGAAATCCCTTCTCTTCACTGGAACTCCCTATAACCTTAAGTTTGCTTCACTTCAGTCCTTAACTTTCATCAATAAAGCACTGTTCATATCCACGTTTATTCACTCATGGTGTTTGATTTATAATATGTGTCCTGTGGTAGCAGAATAATACTCCTCAAAGAGGCCCACACACGCTTCTCTGGTGGCTCAGTGGTAAAGAATCTGCTTGCCAATGCAGGAGATGTGCGGTCTCTGGGTTGGGAAGATCCCCTGGAGAAGGAAATGGCAACCCACTCCAGAATTCTTGCCTGGAAAATTCCATGGACAAAGGAGTCTGGCAGGCTACAGTCTGTGGGATCACAAAGAGAGTGGGACACAACTTAGCAACTGAGCAACAACAACAAACAGGTCCGCATCCCAATCGCTGGAAGCTGAGGCTATGTGTTGCCTTACGTGGAAAAGTGGACTTCATCACATGAGCCCTTAAAAGAACCTTTCTATCATTTTATCAGAGATGTGGCAATGGAAGAACAGTCAGAGAGATGCAACATTCCTGGCTTGAAAGATGGAAGTAGGCCACGAGCTGAGGAAGAGGAGTAGCCTCTGGATGAGGGAAAAGACATGGTAGTGTCTAATAACGGAATGTGGTCTTGCTGGCAACCTGAGTTTAGCCCAGGGATCCCCATGTTACACTTATGACATAGCGATCATAGGCTAATAATGTTATTTTAAGCTAATGAGGCTGTGGTAATTTGCTACAGTAGCCATTGAAAACTAATACATGTCTCCTCACAGAGAACAAGCTAAATGAATTTAGCACACAGAAAATATTCAATAAGTATATGTGGAAAGGATAAATAATGAATGAATATAAGCCAAGAAGCCATCTCCTTCTAGTCCTGATATCACAAGTGGGCTTTTACTAAAGTAACACTAATAATGGTACTATTGAGTGTCTTTCGTGTGTCAGCATTTACTTGTGTTTGTTTTCTCATTTACTCATCACCAGATTTTAGTGATAGTATCTCCGTTTTCCACTGGAGCAACCTAAGACTCAGAGACTTTAAGTAACTTGACCAGTCTACTTGGCTAAAAAGCTGAGCCTTCTGTTAAGATACCATTTATAAGAATAATTAAATATATTTTTAAAATTTGTGGTTAGTAAAATAAAGTGAAATTGCTCAGTCATGTCTGACTCTTTGCAACCCCATGGACTGTAGCCTATCAGGCTCCTCCGTCCATGGGATTTTCCAGGCAAGAGTGCTGGAGGAAGCCATTTCCTTCTCCAGGGGATCTTCCCGACCCAGGAATCGAAACTGAGTCTCCCGCATTGCAGACAGACGCTTTACCATCTGAGCCACCAGGGAAGCCCAAAATAAATATTAATTAAAAACAATCCAACCCAACATATACAAATGGTAGTCTTGTAAGAAGGACTATTTATTAAAACAGTATGTAACAAAGGCATTCATGTCCAAGGCCTCAGAGTTTGTATAAGTGTATGTGAATGAAATAACACTTTCTATACTCTGATGATTTGAGTATCTCAAAAACACAGCAATTAGGAGCCCTGCCTAATAGGATTCCTCATTAGAACTCCATACGTAAACTAATGGTCCATGAGTGTCCCTCTTTCAGGAGGTTAGCTTACAAACACAGTAAGCATAATCTTCCAGAGACTTCTGCATGTCCTATCAACAGCTACAGGTTGAGTTCCCCTTGTTCCCTGTATAACCTGTACACAAGGAGTAATTCACTGCTCCCTGAACCCAGCGCCTTTTCAAACCCTACCTCTGCTGAGAGTGAACAACCCTGGAAATTAAGCCTGGCCTCAGAAACCCAGGTAGCCTTGGTGTTGAAATAGTATTAAAAATCACGTTGGAAAGACAGAGGGAGTTAGAGAGAAAATTATTTTATTCTTATCCACTGAATGTAGATGTAACTGAAGTAACAGAATTCAGTCATACTTGGGTTTAGTATTCAGTTCATTTATTTTCCAACCATATGGCTATTGGCAAATTCCTTAATTCCTCAGAGCTTCCATTTTCTCATCTGTCAAAAGAATATTTTAATACCTATGATACTGGATAAAATGAATAAACAGGACAAGACCACTGATCTCAAGGACGTCACAGAATTAAAACACACCTTTAAGAATTAAAGTAACCTTGAAATTTGTAAATAATCAAAATAACTCTAAAATGGGGAACTGATTGAATAATTTCAGGTAAATCTTTACATTGGATTGAGACCAGAACCAGGCATAGAGCACGTTGCTTTTGGATTTTCCTCTTATATATATTTTTTTCTGAACTATAAACAAATACTCAACTTTGTAAATTAAATTTATACTTTAAATTTATAAACATTATCATAGATTTTCTGAGAACTCAGACGTAGAATACACTCTTTCCTCACTCAATAAATGTTTAAGTCCCTGCTTTGTATCTGGTCTATTTTGTAGGTATAAACCAAAATATCAAAAATATCTACCAGCTTGAAGCTAATTCTCCAGGCTGGAGAGACAGACAGCAAACACAACAAATAAAGAAACTGTAAAGTATACGGTGTTATAAATAGACACAGGGAAGGGAAGTGGTGAGCAAAAAGATAAGAAAAAATGTTTTTCAGTGCCTTCTCTTCCAAATAAAATGCATCTAAAAATGAAATCTCTCCAAGGCTTTCCATAGAAAACAGTCTTTATGAGTCTAATCTAGAGCTACAGAGCCCAGTATGGTACCACTAGCCGCATGTGACCATTTAATCTAAATTTAAATTAACTAAAGTTTTTAAAATTTAAAATTCAGTTCCTTACTCCTGACTGTAGTTGTCAAATACCCAATAGCTGTATACATCTAAAATGAGTGAAGTCGCTTAGTCGAGTCAAACTCTGCGACCCCATGGACTGTAGCCTGCCAGGCTCCTCTGTCCATGAGATTTTCCAGGCAAGAATACTGGGGAGAGTTGCCATTTCCTTCTCCAGGGGAAACTTCCTGGCCCAGGGATTGAGCCCGGGTCTCCCGTACTGCAGGCAGGCTCTTTACCATCTGAGCCACCAGGGAAGCCCTGTATGTCTAGTGGCTACCATATTGGACAGCACAGACCTATAGAAAAATGAACTATTATCATCATACAAAATTGTGCTGGACAGTACCAATGGAGAGTCTTCTCTCAAACTCTAGGAAACTAAAACCAGTATGTCCCCTCACATAAAACAGGTGCTCAATAAGTATGTTTGAATGTTTATTTAAGCTAGATTCTAAATAGGTAGATGTTCAAGCTGGTTTTAGAAAAGGCAGAGGAACCAGAGATCAAATTGCCAACATCCGCTGGATCATGGAAAAAGCAAGAGAGTTCCAGAAAAACATCTATTTCTGCTTTATTGACTATGCCAAAGCCTTTGACTGTGTGGATCACAATAAACTGTGGAAAATTTTTCAAGAGATGGGAATACCAGACCACCTGACCTGCCTCTTGAGAAACCTATATGCAGGTCAGGAAGCAACAGTTAGAACTGGACATGGAACAACATACTGGTTCCAAATAGGAAAAAGAGTACGTCAAGGCTGTATATTGTCACCCTGCTTCTTTAACTTATATGCAGAGTACATCATGAGAAACGCTGGGCTGGAAGAAGCACAAGCTGGAATCAAGATTGCTAGGAGAAATATCAATAACCTCAGATATGCAAATGACACCATCCTTTGGCAGAAAGTGAAGAGTAACTAAAAAGCCTCTTGATGAAAGTGAAAGAGCATGATGAGAGTGAAAAAGTTGGCTTAAAGCTCAACATTCAAAAACGAGGATCATGGCATCTGGTCCCATCACTTCACTGGAAATAGATGGGGAGACAGTGGAAACAGTGTCAGACTATATTTTTCTGGGCTCAAAAGTCACTGCAGATGGTGACTGCAGCCATGAAATTAGAAGACGCTTACTCCTTGGAAGAAAAGTTATGACCCATCTAGATAGCATTTTCAAAAGCAGAGACATTATTTTGCCAACCAAGGTCCGTCTAGTCAAGGCTATAGTTTTTCCAGTGGTCATGTATGGATGTGAGAGTTGGACTGTGAAGAAGGCTGAGTGCCGAAAAAATGATGCTTTTGAACTGTGGTGTTAGGGAAGACTCTTGAGAGCCCCTTGGACTGCAAGGAGATCCAACCAGTCCATTCTAAAGGAGATCAGCCCTGGGATTTCTTTGGAAGGACTGATGCTGAAGCTGAACACCCAGTACTTTGGCCACCTCATGCGAAGAGTTGACTCATTGGAAAAGACTCTGATGCTGGGAGGGATTGGGGGCAGGAGGAGAAGGGGACGACCGAGGATGAGATGGCTGGATGGCATCACCGACTCAATGGACGTGAGTTTGAGTGAACTCCAGGAGTTGGTGATGGACAGGGAGGCCTGGCGTGCTGCGATTCGTGGGGTCGCAAAGAGTTGGACACGACTGAGCAACTGAACCAAGCTGAACTGAAAATAGGTGAGAAAGAGAGGGAAGATTCATTTTGAGGAAGCAAATATCTACACTGAAATTTTAGTAAATCTATCTATAATTGAAATTTCACATCAATGGATTTGGTAATAAAACTTTTTGAGTTTTCTATTTATAGTGTTTGCAAAATTTCATTGCTGTGGTGATTTTTATAACTTAGAATTTCCATTTCTTAGAAGACAAATTCAAGCCAAGTAAAAATATTTAGATATATGCTATCCTTATATCTTTCTTTAATCTAGAATCCAATACATGTCTTTTCTTCAGAAACACCATAGGATATCTGTCTTCATGTAACTTCAAGCAAGTCTCTGCCCAGATCCTGCTTGCCTTGCCCACCTTACAGTGGTGAAAAACAAGCAAGTGAACATGTAAAAGTGCTTTGAAAGTTTACATATATTTTTTAATTATCATTGTAATTTGAGGGGGAGCAGTTAAGCTGCCTATAAATCAGTTGTTGGAGGTTGGTATAGCTCAAAATACTAAAAGGTTTTCTCAGGCTAATAATTAACTTATCTGTTCTGTTGCTTATCAAATTGAAACACCTGTCTTTTCTGTTAATGTTTAAATTCATTTGAGAGATGTCATTTATGTTTGCTTGGTTATAATGAAAACACTGAAGCCTGGGTCCACTCTCTTCCCCTGTCACTTGTTCCAACTTCTCCTCTCTCTGCCTCTGCTTCAGACTCAGAATCATGCTTGTCTTCACCCCTCCACATCTTCAGGAACAACCCAGGTTTGAGTCAGGAGAGGTAAAAAGTCATTCATATACAAAAGAAAATGTCACTTTTTAATTTTTTAATTAATTTATTTATTTTAATTGGAGGATAATTACTTGACACATTGTGATGGTTTTGCCATACTCAACATGAATAAGCCACGGGTGCACATGTGTCCCCCCATCCTGAACCCCCCCCCCCACCTCCCTTCCTATCCCATCTCTCTGGGTAGTTCCAGAGCACAGGCTTTGAGTGTCCTGCTTCATTCATAGAACTTGCACTGGTCATCTGTTTTATTACATATGGTAATGTATATGTTCCAAAACTAATCTCTCAAATTGTCCCACCCTCATCTTCTCCCATGGAGCCCAAGAGTCTGTTCTTTACATCTGTGTCTCTTTTGCTGCTTTGCATATAGTATTGGAAAATGTCACTTTGAAAAGAACTCATTTGACAAGGAACAGTAGTAAAAACAAATGGAGACATTTTGCTATTGCCTTCATAACATGCATCCTCAGTATTATTATTCTGATGAAATCATCATCATTATTAGCACAACTTACCTCTTCTATTCAGGTCTCATGTTGATACATCTGGTATATTTGTATTTAAACTTTATGCTTAATCTTGCCCTCTTTATTTTCAAAGCAATTTATAGTCAGCTAGGCATTTTCCCATTTGTTGCTTCATCTGAATCTCTCAGCTACTCCATGAGATTGGTCAGGCAAGTACTTCTATCTCAAATTTCCCCTAGGCTCAGAGAGGTGAAATGATTTGCTCAAGGTCACACAGCTGGTATATGGCTGAGCTGGCACTCAAATTTCACTGTTATCCAGGCTAATTTTCTTTTTTTTTTTTTTCAGGCTAACTTTCAAAGGACGTTCTCCCTGGAAACATGAATACATGGTTGATTGCCAGTTACCTTAAATCTTCCAGTGTTAAGTTTTGATTAAGTCTCTATAAATATTTTTTTCTGTTAAAAAACTTAGAAAGTTATGGAAGCCATTAACTTTAAAAAGATTTTTTTTTAATATTTTGTCTAGATCACCTACTTTCTATGCAAACCATGGATTATAAAATTGCCTATAAATACCAACTAGGAATAAGAAGTTCACAGGGGCCTCCATCAACACAGAGGTAAAAAACCTTCACAGGAACCTGAAATCAAATCAGCCACTAATGTAATAGTGTTTTGCTATGAAGATATTTTTCTATCCAGGCTAAAAGGATCAAAATATTGTAGACAAGATAAATTTGCAGGAAATAGAAGTAAGGTCACCCACTAACACTTTGCACAGAAATGCCACAAGCCCCAGCAGCAAAAAAAAAAAAAAAAGGAATTATTCATAAGGTTGACTTTTCAAACACTTTCTTACTAATTTTTGCTGGGAAATAGTCTTTTTCAGCTATGGCAGATAGTACCACAAAAGAGCTGGCACTGGAGAGAGTTATGCTCCAACAAAAATCTTTTTGCCTTCAGTAGACCCACGAAGATGGAATGTGAAAAGTGGGTAGAACTCCTACTTGGTTATGAGACGAGACAATGCAGTAAAGTGGGCAGAACATGAGATTTGGAGTCAGAAGAAGTAACTCTTAAAATAATTAAAATTTGAGCTGTTTTAATGCTCGTACAGGAGCAAGTATAGCTGCACAAAGGAACACATATAAAGCAAAGCATTTGAAGTTTGGAAAATGGGTTTGATGGATAAACTCCTAATTAATAAAAAAATCTCCCTTCAAAACTGTGTTCTCTCTATTACATCTAAAATATTTATTCTCTCAGTTAAGATAAATTAGTCTGTAATCAGAGAGATGAAACAGTTTTGCCCAGCAACAGTTAGTAGAGATTGGTGTGGTCACCAGTATCCCTCCAAAAGAAATCTCTCTTTATTATTTTGTTACCAACAAAGGCATTTTTCTACGCCTTTAAATGATCAACAGTTTTGTAGATTTTCCTTAGCATGATTGGAGGATATGTCTAAGGCTTTCTCAAGCTCTTACAGAGGTAGGAGTTGCCTGCTAACTAATGTCTTCAGTCCTGTTTATTGCAACAAGGAGACATATTGGAAAAAGTGCAAAACTAATTGTCAGGCATCTGGGTCTGAGAGCTAGTCTTGAAATTAACCACCCCACCCCCCACTATTTTGCTTTTACGGCCAACTGGGCTACTAAGAACAGAAGAAATAAGAGCAAACCCCTTGGTCTGTAGGCTTTGCTGACCTCAACCTGAGTGGCTTTTCAAACAGACACAGTGACACCATTGTGATGGGAATTAAATCATGAAACACACAATAGCCGCTTTTCTCACTTTAAAATTTGGGTTACTGCTGTATTCAACCCACATCCAGAATTTCTCCACTCCTCCCACTTTATTCATTTTCTTTCCCTAATTTTGTATGTATCCACCTCCCCCAATAAAATTATAAATTAGTGTTCAGACAGGGAGAACAAGACTATAATTTATTCTGCTTTGCCTACATACATTTTAGTGATTAACACCACTCACTGAAAACAGTGTTTGCATTAAACATTGATTAAGTAAATTAATGAAAGAAATGTTCCCGTGGCCTTGGATAACTCAGCCTTTCATAACTTATGAAATCTCCATGAATCAGTTTCCCTATATTTTTAAGAAAAAGTGTAGGGATTGGTGAAGTGGTAAAATGTGATGATTAAAACTATGGAATTTGGAACAAGGGAAATAAGGGTCAAATGCTACATCCATAGTACAACCTTGGGCAAGTTACTTAACCCCTCTGAGCTTCAATATTCTCATATGTTAAATGAGGATAATTCTTGCACAAATTGTTGTATTGAATGCAAAAATGTATGGACACTGTATGTACAGTGTATATAATATAAAACATGTGCATGCGTGCTAAGTCACTTAAGTCATGTCCAACTCATTGAGACCACATGGACTGTAGCCTGCCTGGCTCCTCTGACCATGGAATTCTCCGGACAAGAATACTGAGTGGGTTGCCATGCCCTCCCCCAGGAGATCTTCCTGACTCAGGGATTGAATCTGTGTCTCAAGTTTCTTGCATTGGCAAGCATGAAACATAGTTGTAGAGATAATAATAATATAATTTAAAAGATTTTTTCTATTATACCTCTAAAATACTATAAGTTCATATGTTTTCTTCAAAGAAATGTTCTATTAATCATTAAGAATAGGAGGAAAATATCACAAAATAGCTCCTTTCTGCTTATTGAGTCCCTGTATACTCAGTCATTTTCTGGCCTCAGTAAGAAGAGTAGTTGTATGAGAGAAAAGGATTTTATTGTGATATATTTTATCCTAAACTGACTGTAAGGTATGAAGAGGGAAGAGACCAAAAAGAGAAAAGTAATTACTTCTAATTAAATACAGTAGTTTAGCGAGAGATACTATTATAGTATCATGATACTATTATAGTAGAAAAAATATTACTGTACAATTAACATTAATAAGAAAAAAGTCACTTACCCTATTGAAATTAATGTTGTCTTACATAGTTAGAAATTCTGCCTCAGCTGCATAGGACAAAGTTTTCTAATAAGAGAGGATATACAAATATACATATACCATGCATTTAAACACCAGTATGTGTTAATGGTTGGTCAAACTGATCTGAAGTAAAAATAAACACAGTTGAATGAGAATACAGCCAGTTTGATAGAAAAGAAAAAAACCAAGAATCCAAAAAATTGATTTAGTACTAAAACTCTGGACATTGTAAAGTATTTTTAAAGCTAAACATTGAATATTGGGTGATTTGAGAGCCATCAACACTGGGGCATTTGAATTTGTTACTTGTACATTTTCTACACATATGATTAAAATCAGTTTAAGAAAGCCACTAAGTTTTGATCAAATAATTTTAAATGAAAATACTGACTAAGAATGCCTTTTTTTCAATCCCCATCAGATCCCTTCCAGTTTGCTACATTTGTTCACATCATTGCTTCTTAAGGAGACTGCTTATTTTGGTCTGTTTTCCATTCATTCACTAAAGGTATATTTACTATAAGTTTCCTTCTGGAGATATTTTATTGGATCTATATATATACAGAATATACATTTCATGAGGGAGGAGACATTTAATAATAAGTAAAAAATTAATAGGTAAGGAAGTATACATGCTCCCTGGTGGTTCAGACAGCAAAAATATCTGCCTGCAATGTGACCCAGATTCAATCCCTGGGTCAGATAGATCTCCTGGAGAAGGAAATGGCAACCCAGTCTAGTATTCTTGCCTGGAGAATTCTATGGACACAGGAGCCTGGTGGTCTACGGCCCATTGGGTCACAAAGAGTTGGACACGGCTAAGCAACTAATACACAAGGAAATATGCAAATAGATAATAAGGTAATTTTACATAGTAATAAGTGCTATAAAAATTGAATCCATTTTCTTCTAGAAATTTTATAATGTTAGTTTTTACATTTAAACCTTTGATTCATTTTGAATTAATTTTAAGCTCAGTGGTAAAGCGTCTGCCTGCAATGCGCGAGACCCAGGTTCGTTTCCTGGGTTGAGAAGATCCCCTGGAGAAGGAAATGGCAATCCGCTCCAGCACTCTTGCCTGGAGAATCCCATGGACGGAGGAGGCTGATAGGCTACAGTTCATGGGGTCGCAAAGAGTCGGACACGACTGAGCGACTTCACTTTCACTTTAGGATATGATATGAAGTATGTATGGATCAAAGTTCATTTTTATATATAGACCTGTTGGATGGCTACAAAAGCCCCACTATAGCATCAGTGGGAAGTTTGGACTTCCATCCCCACCCCACAGTAATAAAGCGTTCCTCTCTGTCTTCACTGGGGAGGGGTGGAGCAGATTGTCTAAAGAGACCTAGTGAACACTCAGGATTTTTATCACAACCCCGCTGTGAAGTTATCCCCACTGTGGTGCTGAGAGAGGCCACATGGGAATTAGTAACATGGCATTCCAGACCCTCCAACCCAAAGAGACATCAATGGAGGCTTAATGGAGAGACAGAACTCCCACCCTACCCCGTAGTCATGAGGAGTCCTCACCTTGAGGTATGTCAGTGAAAGTGAAAGTGAAGTTGCTCAGTCGTGTCCGACTCTTTGCGACCCCATGAACTGTAGCCTATCAGGCTCCTATGTCCATGGGATTTTCAGGCAAGAGTCCTGGAGTGGATTGGCATTTCCTTCTCCAGGGGATCTTCCCAACCCAGGAACTGAACCCAGGTCTCCCGCATTGCAGGCGGGACACTTTACCATCTGAGCCACCAGGGAAGCCTCTCTATAGGAACCTGGAATTCTACCACCACCTGAGACTAATTAAGGAGATCCCCCCCTACCCTTTGCTTCTTAAAGCAGTGTTCAACAAAACTACCTAAGACAGAGCCTTAAGTAAGATCCAGAGTCTCATAATATTCAAAAATGCAAGGTTTCAGTCCAAAGTCACTAATGAGCCCAAGAACTAATAAGACTCTAACTGAATGAAAAAAGATAATACATGCCAACCCCGAAAAGTCAGAGAGGTTAGAATTAACAAATATTTTAAAGCAGTCATAGAAAAAAAATGCTTCATTAAGCAATTATGAATATTATCAGCAAGTAAAAAGTACTCTCAGTTTAAATACAGAATATATAGAAGAACCAAATCAAAATGTTAAAACTGAATACAATGATCAAAAAACTCAGTGGGTGAGTTTAGTAGCAGACTAGAATGACAGAGGAAAAACATCAGTGAACTTGAAAATAAAACAATAAATAATCCAATCTGAACAATAGAAAGAAAATAAACAGACCTTCAGGGCTTTGGCTGACCATGACAAAATATCTAACATTTGTGTCACCAAAGTCACAGAAAGAGAAAAGAAAAAGAGCAGGACTGAAAAAATACTCAAAAAAGTAATGGATGAAACATTCCAAATTTGGAATTAATCTACAGGTTTAAGAAGTTAAGAAAATTCTAACCAGTACAAACTCAAATGAATCATATCAAGACACATCAAAATCAAAATCTGAAAAGCTAGACACCGAAAAAGATTTGGAGGCAGCAAGAAAGAATAAGGAAAAAGAAATTTGAATGATGGCAGATTTTTCAACAGAAATAACAGAGACCAGAAGGAAATGGCATAGCATTTTTTAGTAATGAAATGTAATACTGTTAAACCAGAATCCTATATCCAGAAAAACTATAATTTGAAAATAAAGAGGAAATCAAACCATTCTCAAATTAAGGAAAATTAAGAGAATTTGTTGGCATCAGGCCTACCATAATAGAATGATTAAAGAAATTCTCTAAACAGAAAAGAAAGTATTAAAGAATAAACCTTGGAACATCAAAAAGGAAGAAAATGCAGAATAATAGTAAACAAATATATGGGTAAATACAATAGACTTTCCCCATTTTTTGACTTATTTATATCTGTTCTTTGAATCAAAACTATAACACTAATGCAGTTCCAAATATATGTAGAGGAATTATTTAAGACAATTATAAAGGATAGACTAAAATTACATAAAAGAAGGTAAGATTCTATACTCAACTCAAACTATTTCAAGGATCACACCAATTGTTCAGTCGCTAAGTCATGTCCAACTCTTTGCAACCTAATGGACTGCAACATGCCATGCTTCCCTGTCCTTCACTTATCTCCTGAATTTGCTCAAACTCACGTCCATTCAGGCAGTGATGCCATCCAACTATCTTGTGCTCTGTCGCCCCCTTCTCCTCCTGCTCTCAGTCTTTCCCAGCTGTCAGGGTCTTTTCCAATGAGTCAGCTTTTCCCATCAGGTGGCCAAAGTATTGGAGCATCAGCTTCCGCATTAGTCCTTTCAATAGTCAGGACTGATTTCCTTTAGGATTGACTGGTTTGATTTCCTTGCTATCCAAGGGACTCTAAAGAGTCTTCTCCAGCACCACAGTTCGAAAGCATCAGTTCTTCACTGCTTAGCCTTCTTTATGGTCCAAATTTCACATCTGTAAATGACTCCTGGAAAAACCATAGCTCCAATTACCCAGACCTTTATTAGCAAAGTGATGTCTCTGCTTTTTAATATGCTGTCTAGGTTTGCCATAGCTTTTCTTCCAAGGAGCAAGGATCTTTTAATTTCTGGTGGCAGTCACCATGTACAGTGATTCTGGAACCCAAGAAAATGAAATCCATCAGTTTTCACTTTTTACCCACCTGTTTGCCATGAAGTGATGGGACCGAGTGGCGTGATCTTGCCTGTGATAAATTATGTGTATATGATACCTAGAGTATCCATTAAAGTTATACAAAGAGATACTCAAAAATACTATACACAAATCAAGACAACTCTAAAATCTGTTTCAAGTAACCCTTAAAAAACAAAGAAAAAGAAACATAAACAAAAAGGAGGAAAAAAAACTATAAGGGGGCACAGAGGGCATATTGGAAGATTGGGATTGATACATACACAGTGCAATATATAAACTAGATAACTAATAAGGACCTACTGTATCAGTTCAGTTCAGTCGCTCAGTCGTGTCCGACTCTTTGCGACCCCATGAAGCGCAGCATGCCAGGCCTCCCTGCCCATGACCAACTCCTGGAGTTTACTCAGACTCGTGTCTTCATAAGGGTGATGTCATCTGCATATCTGAGGCTATTGATATTTCTCTCGGCAATCTTCATTCCAGCTTGTGCTTCTTCCAGCCCAGAGCTTCTCATGATGTACTCTGCATATAAGTTAAATAAGCAGGGTGACAATATACAGCCTTGACGTACTCCTTTTCCCATTTGGAACCAGTCTGTTGTTCCATGTCCAGATCTAACTGTTGCTTCCTGACCTGCATACAGACTTCTCAAGAGGCAGGTTAGGTGGTCTGGTATTTCCATCTCTTTCAGAATCTTCCACAGTTTATAGTGATCCACACAGTCAAAGGCTTTGGCATAGTCAATAAAGCAGAAATAGATGTTTTTCTGGAACTCTCTTGCTTTTTCCATGATCCAGCAGATGTTGGTAATTTCTATTCAGTACTTTGCCATGGCCTATATGGGAAAAGAATCTAAAAAAAGAGTGGATTATATATGTGTATGTGTATGCATATGTATGCATATGCATATGTATATGTGTATATTTATGTGTATGTATGTGTATGTATATAGGCTTTCCTCATGGCTCAGACAGTAAGAATCTGCCTGCAACGTGGGAGACCTGGGTTCAGTCCAGTGATCAGGAAGCTTGCCTAGAGAAATGAATGGGTTCCTACTCCTGTATTCTTTCCTGGAGCATTTCATGGACAGGGAAGCCTGGCAGGCTACAGTCCGTGAGGTCACAAAGAGTTGGACACCATTGAGCAACTAACACTTTCACATTAGAGGTATAAGTACAACTGATTCACTTTGCTGTACATCTGAAACTAACTATATTGTAAATCAACTATACTCTAATAAAAATCTTTTTAAAAGAATATAGATATAAAAATTAACAAAATATTAGCAAATACTATCTAGCAATGAATAAAAATAATTATAAACTATGATTACCTGGTATTTATTCAAGGAGTGCAAGTCTAATTTAATATTGCAAAATTAATCAATTTAATATACCAGTATGCTTAGTCACTCAGTCTTTGCAACCCCATGGACTGTACCCCACCGGACTCCTCTGTCCATGGGGATTCTACAAGCAAGAATACTGGGATGGGTTGCCATGCCCTCCTTCCAGGGCTCTTCCCAACCCAGGGATTGTATCTAGGTCTCCCACATTGCAGGCCAATTCTTTACCAGCTAAAGTACCAAGGAAGCCCAATATATCATATAAAAGGTAGAAGAAAAAGTCATGATCACACCAATTAATGCAGAAGAAGCATTTGACAAAATTCAATACTCATTTATTTCAAAAAATTCTCAGAGAAATAAATACAGAAGGAAACTTCTCCATTTGATAAAGAACGTCTAAAAAAGAACTTACAGTTAATATTATGTGTGGGTCTGTATGTGTGTGTTAGTTGCTCAGTCATGTTCAACTCTTTGAGACTCCATGGACTGTAGCCAGCCAGAATCCTCTGTCCATGGAATTCTTCAGGCAATAATACTATAATGGGTGGTCATGCCCTTCTCCAGGGGATCTTCCTGATTCAGGGACTGAACCCAGGTCTCCTGCATTGCAGAAAGATTCTTTACTGTCTGAACCACTAGTGAAGCTTCTTCTATAGCTAAAATAGTTAATGGTAAATGACTGAATGTTTTTCCATTAAGAAGGTGAACAAGGCAAGGAAGTCTGCTCTCACTACCCTTGTTAAACACAGTGGCAGGAAGTTCAAGTCAATGCATTAAAGCAAGAAAAATAAAATTTATGCCTTTCAGAAAGGAACAATAAAACAGTCCCTATTTGCAAATGACTTGACTACCAGTGTAGAAAATCCAAAGAGTCTACATAAATACTCCTAGAGCTAAAAAAGGAGTTCATCAAGGTTGACTCGATAAAAGAAACCTACAAAATTGTATTCAATTGTATTTCTATGCACTAGCAATGAACATATGGAAACCAAAATTTAAAATACAACATCATTTCAGTTCAGTTCAGTTCAGTCGCTCAGTCGTGTCCGCCTCTTTGTGACCACATGAATTGCAGCACACCAGGCCTCTCTGTCCATCACCAACTCCTGGAGTTCACTCAGACTCACGTCCATCGAGTCAGTGATGCCATCCAGCCATCTTATCCTCTGTCATTCCCTTCTCCTCCTGCCCCCAATCCCTCCCGGCATCAGAGTCTTTTCCAATGAGTCAAATCTTCGCATGAGGTGGCCAAAGTACTGGAGTTTCAGCTTTAGCATCATTCCTTCCAAAGAAATCCCAGGGTTGATCTCCTTCAGAATAGACTGGTTGTATCTCCTTGCAGTCCAAGGGACTCCCAAGAGTCTTCTCCAACACCACACTTCAAAAGCATCAATTCTTCGGCGCTCAGCCTTCTTCACAGTCCAACTCTCACAGCCATACATGACTACTGGAAAAACCATAGACTTGACTAGATGGACCTTAGTCGGCAAAGTAATATCTCTGCTTTTGAATATGCTATCTAGGTTGGTCATAACTTTTCTTCCAAGGAGTAAGTGTCTTTTAATTTCATGGCTGCAGTCACCATCTGCAGTGATTTTGGAGCCCCAAAAATAAAGTCTGACACTGTTTCCACTGTTTCTCCATCTATTTCCCATGAAGTGATGGGACCAGATGCTATGATCTTCGTTTTCTGAGTGTTAAGCTTTAACCCAACTTTTTCACTCTCCTCTTTCACTTTCATCAAGAGGCTTTTTAGTTCCTCTTCACTTTCTGATATAAGGGTAGTGTCATCTGCATATCTGAGGTTATTGATATTTCTCCCAGCAATCTTGATTCCAGCTTGTGTTTCTTCCAGTCCAGCATTTCTCATGATGTACTCTGCATATAAATCACTCAAAAAAAAAAAAAAAAGATGAAAATCTAACCAAAAAAATGTTCTGGATTTGTTTGTTGAAAATTACAAAATGTTGATGAAAGAAATCAAAGAAGATCTAAATAAATGGAGATATATGTTGTGTTCACAGATTGGAAGACTTAAATAACAAAAATATCAATCTCCTTCAAACTGATAATGCAAATTTAACATGAAAGTGAAAGTCGCTCAGTCATGTCTGACTCAGTCACCCCATGGACTATATAGTCCATGGAATTCTCCTGGCCAGAATTGGAGTGGGTAGCCTTTCCCAGCTCCAGAGGATCTTCCCAACCCAGGGATCGAACCCAAGTCTCTCGCATTGCAGGCGGATTCTTTACCAGCTGAGCCACAAGGGAAGCCCAAGAATACTGGAGTGGTAGCCTATCCCTTCTCCAGGGGATCTTCCCGACCCAGGGATGGAACCCAGGTCTCCCACATTGCAGGCAGACACTTTACTGTTGATCCACATGTGAAGTCCACAACGAAAGTAGACTAGCTAAAATAATTTTGAAAAAGAACAAAATGGAAGGAATCAGTCTACCCAATATCAAAGCTTATTATATTGCTACAGTAATCAAGACTGTGTAGAATTGGTAAGGACATTTCTCAGTGACTTTAGTTGTGTCTGACTCTGTGGGACCCTATGGACTGTAACCTGTGAGCTCCCCTGTCCATGGGATTTGCCAGGCAAGAATACTGGAGCGAGTTGCCATGCCCGTCTCCAGGGGAACTTCCTGACCCAGGGATTGAACCTATAGCATCTCCTGCCTTTTCTGCATTGCAGGCAACTTCTTTACCACTGAGCCACTTGGGAACATATACGCATAGATAAATTCAACAAAACACCCAAAAATCAGTCCAATTGACTTGGTGCAAAAGAAATTCAATGGAAAAAAAGATAATCTTTTAAGCAAATGGTACTGGAGTAATTGGTTTTCTATAGGAAACAAATGGATATCAACATAAGCCTCACACCTCATACAAAATTTAAATCCAAATGTATTACAGAATAAAATGTTAAACATACTTGGAACTTCAGACATCCCTACAATACTCTGCTGCATGACCTTTCACTGCTGACAATTGCTCATCTTTAAATACTAGCTTAAATATCATTGCCCAGAGGGACTTTAACCAATTCTTTTAAGGGAAACTTTCTCCCATCCTCATTGATTTCTGTCATAACACTCTGTTCATCTTACTTAAGTCCTTATCACTTGATTGTTACATAGTTTTATTAAATTATTTATTTGTTTATTGTTTGACTCTATCACAAGGCTATAAGCTTGACACTGTGAGAACCATGTCTATTTTATTCAGGAATATGCCCTAATTATCTAGTATAATATCATAAACATGGTAGCTGTTCCAAGAACTAGCTGTAGATAGTAAATAAATCTATCTTAGAAGGCCAAGGCAACCTTGTGAAACAGAGTGATGTCTTTTGTAACATCCAGAAATCTCGTTGCGGGGAAACAACTCTAAGGTTCTCAAATGGGCTTGATGCCTAGCTCTTCCACTTAACACTTCAGCTAGCTAGTCTACATGAGTGAATAATTTAAACTCTTTGAGCCTCCAAGGGTTATTACAGGTGGTAAATTAAATCACAAAAAAAGTTTACATAGTAGACACTGAATAAAGTACTGCCTCTCTTTTTTCAATGGGTAGACCACTTTTTGATCTCTAAATTAACATCTAAGCAAAACTCTTGAATTCCCTGCATTCGCTTGAACTTTATACAGCAGTTTCATAAGAGAACACCTGTGGTTATTTGCAAATGAGAATTATTAGCCTCAAATCAGAACTAGAAAGGAATGATTTTCCTTAAATTATCTGACACTTTACAGGCACAAGGAAGGGGAAATTTTAAATGGCCCACTTCACTTTAAATTACACACATTTTTGTCATCACAGCAGTTCTTAGTTTCTTATATCTATCCTGGAAAGAATGATGACCTAGGTTAGGCAAAGAAGATGCTGTCCAACAAAACCAAATTCCTCCTGCCTCCACTCTAAGAACTTTAACAGGCGTAAAGTATATGTTTGAAGTCTTTTCATGGTGTTTATAGTGATTAACTCTTAGGATTTTATTCCATTTAGATGCTTCTGTTCT
This sequence comes from Cephalophus harveyi, assembly GCA_006410635.1. NCBI lineage: Eukaryota > Metazoa > Chordata > Mammalia > Artiodactyla > Bovidae > Cephalophus > Cephalophus harveyi. The sequence goes on from SJYT01039834.1 coordinate 71,110, forward strand.
GAAGAGAATAATAGTGGTCTTTGAAACTGACAAAGGGCTCTTAGGAACCATCCCTGATCGTTTCAACAGAAAAAACTTTGCTGTTAGTAGACTACAGAAGGACATAATTCTACTTCTTCAATGCCATATACCTAGGGCTTGGAGAAGTATCAGCCATTTGGTAGGTGACTCACAAATATTTCTTGGATGAATAAATGAGTGAATAAAAAGTGAGCTTGGGTTGGCAGACGTAGATTGTTAATTCAGTAGAAACCCATAATACCATAGCAAAAAAGACTTCCAACTTTCTTATTCAGTATTTTATCTACTCCTGCATAGTTCTGAGATCTCTGAGATCTCCTGTCTGTTCTGAGATCTCTGTTTAAAAATTTTCCAGATGTGATAAGCCAACCTGTGGCAGGCCATTTCTTCTGCATCCCATTCTAATCACTAGTATGTATTTTCTTTCGAAAAACTAAAGTCTACCTTTATTTCCATCCACAGGCCCCAGTTTTATTTTTCTCCCCAAAATAGTTTACTAAAAGCTTTAAGGGAGTCATGCCTCTGATATTCTGAAATAAATATAAACTCCTAACAGTCAATGGAAAAAGGAAAAGACTTTAAAAGAAGTTTCTGAATAAAGATATCAGAATTTACACTCAATGAACAAAAACTCGCAAGTAAAAGGTCTCAGGAAAGTGGTGAGAAAACCACCAAGCTTATATGTTAATAAATGTTTTATTTTAGAATAGTTTTAGATTGTCAAGAAAATTGTGAAAATAGTACTGAGAGCCTCCAAATCAGTTTCTCTTTAGTATTTTACATTACTATGGTATTTGTTATAATTATTAAACCAATATTTATATATTATCACTAAATAAAGTTTATACCTTTTTCCAGCCTTCCTTAGTTTTTTGTTTTTGTTTTTCTACTTAATGTTAGTTTTCTGTTTCAGAATTCCATCCAGGATACCACATTAAATTTTCATGTCTCTGAAAGACACTTTTGGCTGGGACAGTTTCTTAGCCTTTCCTTATTTCTGATAACTATGATAGTTTTGAGAAGTATTGATCAGTTTCTTTGTAGAATGTTCTTCAAATGGAATTTGTATGATGCTTTTCTCATTATGAGAATGAGGTTATATGTCTGGGGGATTAAGACCACAGAAGTGCCATTTTCATCAAATCAAGAGTACACACTATCAACATGACTTAGTACTTCATCACCCAGCTGATGTTAAATTTCCTCAACTGCCTGAGTCAATTTTTGTTAGGTTTCTTCATTCAAAATTACTCTTTTCTCCCTTTCCATCACACTAGTTGGAAGAATGTCATATGCACTGCCCACACCTAAGTGGAGCGCTATGCCCCACCTCAATGAGGGAAGTATCTACATGAATATCTGGAACTCATCTGCATGCGGAATGTGTCTCTTCTCCATCATGTATTTATATTGGCACAGACTCATAGCAATTTATTTTATACCTTATTGTAATTCAATTAGTTTTATTCTTTGCTGCTCGATTGTTTTCAGGTTTGGGCACTGGGAACTCTTTTTGTTGCCTCTTGATCCCTTTCACATACTCCAAAGATTAGATTTTTGTAGGGTCTTTGAGCATTTCTTAACTTTCTGGCACAATGAGATGTCCCCAGGTTCATTTTGTGCATATCCTGTCTCAGCACTAGAATTAATCACTTCTCCAATGAGTCACTTTTTTTAAGAATGGTACTAAAAACAAAAATCTGGGTCTAGGAGTGCTCATTGTTCCTGGGGTATTGTTGCCTCTAGACTTTCTCAGTGCACAAAGAAAAATGTGTGTATACTAACTAGTATATAATCAACATCTACAAGTATTTATATTTGTAGCCATTGTATCAATATTGAGCTAAACATAAGTTTACACTGAAGTTCCAAGTCTAATCCATTATCATATATATCATTCTACTAGCCTCCTGCTAGTGCTTATATTTGAACTCCTTTTCCAACAGTGAAAAGCCTGGTCACCACCATTCACCATTTACTTAATTGTCTTACTTCAAATATAAATATATAGCTGCTCCAGAATTGCTAACCTGTATTCTTGTCATAAACTACTTTATCAACTGGAATACAGTATATACACGCTTCTCCTTTTTCCTTCCATCTTATGGACTGGACTCAGTCTGAAGTGACTTAGGTCAATTCCTTTCGTCCTTACCTCTTCGGCAGATTGTTTTATAATTTGAAATATAGTTACACTATTTTCTATTTTGCCACACTCTTCATTCTATCATGGGATCTCCCAACCTCTAAAATAATTTTTAAATGTATATATATTAAGGTTCCCTAATGTGCAGTACAGTTCTGTGGGTTTTGACAAATGCATAGTATTATGTATCTATTATAGTAACATACATAATAGTTTTACACCTTAAAAAATATCCTGTGCTTCACTCAATTCAACCCTCCATCCTCCCAGCAAACTCGTAGTAGCCATTGATCTTTTGTATCATCTTTATAGATTGTCCTTTCCAGATTATCATATAACTGAAATCACACAACCTCTAGCCTTTACAGACTGGTTTCTTTCAGTTAGCAATATGTGCTTAAGATTCATTTGTATCTTATTGTTGCTTGTGCGCTGATTTCTTATCAGGGAATACTTTTTTCTGTATGAATTACCACAATCTTTTTATTTGTTTGGGCTTCCCTGGTGGCTCAGATGGTAAAGCGTCTGCCTGCAATGCGGGAAACCAGGGTTCAATCCCTGGGTCAGGAAGATCCCTGGAGAAGGAAATGGCAACCCACTCCAGTATCCTTGCCTGGAGAATCCCATGGAGAGAGGAGCCTGGTAGGCTACAGTCCACAGGGTTGCAAAAAGTCAGGCATGACTGAGCAACTTCACTTTGATCTGTTTATCTATAAAGAACATTTTAGTTGTCTCATGATTCTGATGATTATGGATAAAGCATCTGTAAATATTCATATGCAGATCTTTGTGTCAGTCAGTCAGTCAGTTCAGTCGCTCAGTTGTGTCCGACTCTTTGCGACCCCATGAATCGCAGCACGCCAGGCCTCCCTGTCCATCACCAACTCCCAGAGTTCACTCAAACTCACGTCCATCGAGTCGGTGATGCCATCCAGCCATCTCATCCTCTGTTGTCCCCTTCTCCTCCTGCCCTCAATCTCTCCCAGCATCAGGGTCTTTTCCAATGAGTCAACTCTTCACATGAGGTGGCCAAAGTACTGGAGTTTCAGCTTTAGCATCATTCCTTCCAAAGAAATCCCAGGGTTGATCTCCTTCAGAATGGACTGGTTGTATCTCCTTGCAGTCCAAGGGACTCTCAAGAGTCTTCACCAATACCACAGTTCAAAAGCATCAATTCTTCGGCGCTCAGCTTTCTTCACAGTCCCACTCTCACATGCATACATGACCACTGGAAAAACCATAGCTTGATTAGACGGACCTTAGTTGGCAAAGTAACGTCTCTGCTTTTGAATATACTATCGAGGTTGGTCATAACTTTCCTTCCAAGGAGTAAGCGTCTTTTAATTTCATGGCTGCACTCACCATCTGCAGTGATTTTGGAGCCCCCCAAAATAAAGTCTGACACTGTTTCCACTGTTTCCCCATCTATTTACCATGAAGTGATGGGACCAGATGCTATGATCTTCGTTTTCTGAATGTTGAGCGTTAAGCCAACTTTTTCACTCTCCTCTTTCACTTTCATCAAGATTTATGTGTGGACATAAGTTTTCAAGTCACTTAGGCAAATGTCTATGGCATACAGTTGTTTAATCTCCATCACATCAAGGACTATGAATTACTATGTAGGAAACTGCTGCATTGTCTTTTAAAGTGACTGGACCATTTTGCATTCCAAGTAGCAATGAATAGAGTTCTTGTAGCTCTGTATCCTCATTAGCAATTGGTATTGCCAGTTTTATTGATTTTAGATGGGAAAACAGTGGAAACAGTGTCAGACTTTATTTTTTGGGGCTCCAAAATCACTGCAGATGGTGACTGCAGCCATGAAATTAAAAGACGCTTACTCCTTGGAAGAAAAGTTATGACCAACCTAGATAGCATATTCAAAAGCAGAGACATTACTTTGCCGACTAAGGTCCGTCTAGTCAAGGCTATGGTTTTTCCTGTGGTCATGTATGGATGTGAGAGTTGGACTGTGAAGAAGGCTGA
>SJYT01039834.1:75431-140448 GCA_006410635.1 Cephalophus harveyi
GAAGAAAAGTTATGTCCAACCTAGATAGCATTTTCAAAAGCAGAGACATTACTTTGCCGACTAAGGTCCGTCTAGTCAAGGCTATGGTTTTTCCTGTGGTCATGTATGGATGTGAGAGTTGGACTGTGAAGAAGGCTGATCGCCGAAGAATTGATGCTTTTGAAGTGTGGTGTTGGAGAAGACTCTTGAGAGTCCCTTGGACTGCAAGGAGATCCAACCAGTCCATTCTGAAGATCAGCCCTGGGATATCCTTGGAAGGAATGATGCTAAAGCTGAAACTCCAGTACTTTGGCCACCTCATGCGAAGAGTTGACTCATTGGAAAAGACTCTGATGCTGGGAGTGATTGGGAGAAGGAGGAGAAGGGGACGACAGAGAATGAGATGGCTGGATGACATCACCAACTCGATGGACGTGAGTCTGAGTGAACTCCGGGAGTTGGTGATGGACAGGGAGGCCTGGCATGCTGTGATTCATGGGGTCGCAAAGAGTCGGACATGACTGAGCGACTGAACTGAACTGAGAGTCCCACAAAGAACCTGTGGAGAAAAGGGAGGAAACAAGACAATCATACATAGAAGTACCAACATTTCCAAGGCTGTAAAGAGATGGTCAAGGGCCTTTCTAGCACAGACTAGGGTAAATGAAGAAAATCTAGACTGACACAAATTATGCAAAGTTCTGGAAAGAACCACTGACACATATCATGTAAGTTTCCTGATCCATATGAACATTTATCATGTGAAACTCCAGAAAACTGAAGGTACACAGACAATTCTTAAAGACATTATATAAAAAAGTCATAGATAACCGAGCTAGGCATTTAACAGACTTCTTATTGGCAACACTCAATGTTAGAAGGCAAAGTTTTGGGTGGGGAATTACTCTGAACCTAAATTCTATGGTCAATTATAATATCAGTCAAATGGAGACAGAGAGGAAAAGGCATTTTAAAACCTTCTGAAACTTAAAATTTACCTCCTATGGCCCCTTTGTGAGGAGGCTGAATATTTACTCCAGAAAAACATGAGTAGAAGCCAAGAAAGAAGATGTAAGTAACAAGAAATGGAGAAATGTAAATAAGACATTCCAGGATGACAGCTGTGCAGCAGGCCAAAATTAAACAGAAATATGCAAAAAATTTCAAAAAGAATGTTTTCCTGAAAGAAAACGAAATGAATTAAGCAATAGAATGATTAAGTGGCTGGATGGTTATAACTCCATGGTAGAGAAAGTATGTATTTCTTTTCTCAGCAGGAGAAAAGAAAGTCCATTAGAGACTTCAGGGGAAGCAAACATATAAAAACAAGCCATAATCCAGATAAGAAGTTAAGTAAAATGAAGCATAGATTTAAGCTATTGATGAAGCATCAGAAAAGATAATCCTCTTGACCTGGGTGCTTGAAATATGTCTATATTGAGTGCTAGAACATTTGTAACATTGGGCCTGTGTATCTGTCAGTTCAGTTCAGTTCATTTCAGTCATTCAGTCGTGTCTGACTCTTTGTGACCCCATGGACTGCAGCACGTCCATCACCAACTCCCGGAATATACTCAAACTCATGTCCATCAAGTCGGCGATGCCATTCAACCATCTCATCCTCTGTCATCCCCTTCTCCTCCCGCCTTCAATCTTTCCCAGTGTCAAGGTCTTTTCCAGTGAGTCACTTCTTTGCATCAGGTGGCCAGAGTATTGAAGATTCAGCTTTAGCATCAGTCCTTCCAATGAATATTCAGGATTGATTTCCTTTAGGATGGACTGGTTTGATCTTGCAGTCCAAAGGACTCTCAAGAGTCTTCTTCAACACCACAGTTCAAAAACTTCAATTCTTTAGCGTTCAGCTTTCTTTATGGTCCAAATCTCACATTCACACATGACTACTGGAAAAACCATAACTTTGACTAGGCGGACCTTTGTTAGCAAAGTAATGTCTCTGCTTTTTAATATGCTGTCTAGGTTGGTCATAGCTTTTCTTCAAAGGAGCAAGCGTCTTTCAATTTGGCTGCAATCACTATCTGCAGTGATTTTGGAGCCCCCCAAAATGATGTCTGTCACTGTTTCCATTGTTTCCCCATCTATTTGCCATGAAATGATGGGACCGGATGCCATGATCTTAGTTTTTTGAATATTGAGTTTTAAGCCAGCTTTTCACTCTCTCCTTTCACTTTCATCAGAGGCTCTTCAGTTCCTCTTTGCTTTCTGCCATGAAGATGGTATCATCTGCATATCTCAGGTTATTAATATTTCTCCTGGCAATTTCTTTGGGATTCCAGCTTGTGCTTCATCCAGTCTGGCATTTTGCATGATGTACTCTGCATATAAGTTAAACAAGCAGGGTGACAATATACAGCCTGGACATACACCTTTCCCAATTTGGAACCAGTCTGTTGTTCCATGTCTGTTTCTAACTGTTGCTTCTTGACCTGCATATAGATTTCTCAGGAGGCAGGTAAGGTGGTCTGGTATTCCCATCTCTTTCAGAATTTTCCACAGTTTATTGTGATCCACACAGTCAAGGGCTTTGGCATAGTCAATAAAGTAGAAGTAGGTGTTTTTCTGGAACTCTCTTGCTTTTTCTATGATCCAGTGGATGTTGGCATTGATATCTGGTTCCTCTGCCTTTACTAAATCCAGCTTGAACATCTGGAAGTTCTCGGTTCATGTACTGTTGAAGCCTTGCTCAGAGAATTTTGAGCATTACTTTGCTAGCGTGTGAAATGAGTGCAATTGTGTGATAGTTTGAGCATTCTTTGGCATTGCCTTTCTTTGGTATTGGAATAAAAACTGACTTTTTCCAGCCCTGTGACCATTGCTGAGTTTTCCAAATTTGCTGGCATATTGAGTGCAGCACTTTTACAGCATCATCTTTTAGGACTTGAAATAGTTCAGCTGAAATTCCATCACCTCCACTAGGGTTGTTTGTAGTGATGCTTCCTAAGGCCCACTTGACTTTGGACTCCAGGATGGCTGGCTCTAGGTGAGTGATCACGCCATCATGGTTATCTGGGTCATTAAGATTTTTCTTGTATATAGTTCTTCTTTCAGGATCTAGCACAAGGTTGGAGAAATCATATTTCTGTGGCCCAGTGCTGGACGGTGGAGGAGGGAACCTGGACCAGTGGGGCCAGGGGAGGTGGGCCAAATTCATCGCCCTCACTAGCTCCTGGATTCCACCCTCAACCTGAGCCCCATATTGGTCTTCAGCTCTCTGCACCTTTCTGCTTCCTGCCTTCCCCAGTTCCGTCAGAAGTCTGAACTGTTTTCTGCTTCCTATAGAGCCTTTGGTGACCTGGCTGGAGATCTTGAAGTCAGCGTCTTAAAATGTTTACTGAACACTTACTATGTGTTCAGCAGTACCTGAAACCTGGTCACACAAAGGTAGCTAAGAGTATCTACGCAGAAGGGGTGAGAGATGTATAATCAAGCAGGAGAGCATAACATGCTGTGATGTAATGAAGAAAGGAGCGCAGGTGTGATGGGAGCACTAAAGAATCAGAATATGAAAAGCTCCAGTTGGAGAGTGGTGAGGACTCTTGTCTTGGGTGGTCAGAGCGAACTGAGACTGTGCCATCTGGAGTGAGGGGAACAGTCAGGTGACTGGATGCTGAACCTCAGTTTCTCATCTGTGGCATAGTGACTAAACACTTATCTCACAGATTGCATCCAGATGAAGTGAAATTGTGTCTATAAAAAGCCTGGCACGTAGTGCCTTTTAAATCCGAGTGCTTTTCTCCTTCCTCTGACTCAGACCAGAAGCTGAGAAACTGCACCAGGTAGAGGTTTCCACTCTTTTTCTACATAAAATGCTAACAAAAACTCAGAAGTAAATGACTGGCTGGTTAGAAGCAGAGGAGAGACGAGAGCACAGATCTCCTGGCACCAGCAGATGCCACTGTGGGTGTTCCTTGTGTGGTACCTACAAGCACAGAGACAATTCATTATCTCAGGTTTCAATGTCTTGGGATGTCACGGTGAGAGGTGGATCAGAGAGCAGGTGGTTCACAGAGCCCCAAGGCACAGGCTACATTAGGCTTCTCGAAGGTCAAGCTCTAGCTAGAACTGCAATGAGCTGTCCACGTTGGTGACCCAGGAACCTTTGGGCTTTACTTATCTCGTCCACCCTTTCTGTCTTCCTCAATATCAGTCCAGTAAATGGCAAGCAGAAGTCTCTAACCTGCAGATCTGGAGATGCTACTATGGACGTGGATTATCACATATATCATTACTTCCAGGTGGCTCAGTGGTAAAGAATCCTCCTGCCGATGCAGGAGATGTGGGTTCGATCCCTGGTTCGGGGAGAAGACCTGGAGGAGGAAATGATGACCCACTCCAGTATTCTTGCCTGGGATCATCCCATGGACAGAGGAGCCTGGCGGGCTGTGGTCCATAGGATCACACAGAATCAGACAGGACTGAGCAACTGAGTACGCACATCACAACATGTTCATGAATCAAATTGTGTATGTATCTTAGTGAGTCAAAATTTTGATGATGAAGAGGGCATCTGCACAAGGAGGGGTGTCCTCAGATTCTCAGTTTGTAGTAGAGATGGGAGTAAGGTATTCATTTCTCCATGTTGTACATGAAGCTGCATAGAGCAGGTGAGGTGGGAGCCTCAACAGCCAAAGGCATCTTAAGAGCTCTTAAATTTCTTAAGGAATTCTGAGGGTAGGAGCTAATGAAATAATTAGCTCTGCGCTTCTGAAGGGCAACCACAGACAAGCTGCACCTAGGAGCCAGCTGGGTATCTGCACAAGCTAAGTTGACAAGGGGGGGCAGCTCTTTAAACACTTCTCAGTAATCAGCTAAATTACAGATTACCCTGTAAAGAGGAGTTCCAAATGAATGCTCGTTAAATGTTGTTGTGCTGTGCAATTTGCTGTCTATAAAAACCTAGGGTTATATTTTAGCTGTGCCCATTATTAAACCAAAAGACTGTCCTTTTTATTAAAAAGTGAGTGAAGATTTGTCAGGGTATTTCTGCTTTCTACAGTTCTTTAAGCCTGAAGAAAATTTACCTCCAGGGCTGTCACAGACCTTTATACGGTAGAATTCATAGGGGATTAATCTACCATCACAGGGCTTCAGCCGCACTATACAGGCATACTGCATGGAAGTTTCCTATTTTTCCAGGCAAGGATATGGGGGTGGCTTGTCATTCTCTCCTCCAGGGGATCTTCCCAGCCCAGGGATTGAAACCAGGTCTCTTCTCTTGCGCTGGCAGACTGATAACACCTGCTTCCCTGGTGGCTCAGACAGTAAAGAATTTACCTACAATGCAGGTAGACCTGGGATCAGTCCCTGGCACAGGAAGATCCCCGGGAGAAGGGAATGGCTACTCATACCAGTAGTCCTGCCTGGAGGAGCCTAGTGGGCTACAGTCTATGGGGTCCCAAAGGGTTGGAGACGACTGAGTGACTAAGCATACATACAGGTATAATAACAAGTCAAAGACAATTGACCATTTTGCCTCTTACATCCTTTTTGTTTTTTGGCCGTGCTGGGTCTTAGTTGCGGCATGTGGGATCTAGTTCCCTAACTTGAGATCAAACCCAGGCCCCCTGCATTGGGAGCACAGAGTCCTAGCCACTGGGCCAGCAGAAAAGTGCCTGCTTCTTATATCTTCTCAGAGATTCTTGGTCCAGAATCCATGGAGCCAAGATTATTCCTGAATCTGCTACTGGCTGTGTATTTTGTGACGAATGCTCCTTCTGTTGTAGACAAAATTCACTGTAAACGAGAGGTCAGTTTCTTAATGCACTTCAATAGACAGTGTCATAGGCCAATAGGGTCAGGAAATATTTATCAATAAAATATTGATAAAATTTTTAAATCAATAAAAGCACTACTATTACTGAGCACTCCTATGTGCAAGGCACGTTTATAAATGCTACGCATGTAATAGCTCATAACATCCTCTTAACACACTAGGGTAAGTACCACAATTACTCTCATTTTGCAAATAAGGAAACTAAGGCTTATAAGGAACTCTTTGATACTACCAACATAAGTGGTATGTTAACTCTCTATTGTTCCAAAACAAATTATTCCAAAGCTTAGAGGCATAAAATAATAAATAAAACACATATCATCTGGCATAGTTCCTAGGTCAGGCGTCTACAAGTCGCTTAATAGGTACTTCTGGCTCAGGACCTCTTATGAGGTCACAGTCAAGACATCAGTTGGGGCTGCATCCTCTGAAGGCTTGATCGAGGTTAAGGGATTTGGGTCCAAGACGGCTCATTCATGTGGACAGCAAGTTAGTGCTGGCTTTCGGATGGAGGTTTTCGTTATGGGGTCTTCTTCAGGGGATGCTTTAATGTTTTGCATCATTATAGCTGGCATTCTCCAGAGTGAATAATTCAAGAGAGAGACAAGATGAGGAATTCAATGTCTTTAGAATCTAGCCCCAGAAATCACATACAGGCACTTCTACTATCTTCTGTATCCTCCATTTAATTGTCATCAGCCAGAAATGTGTCTCATCACCGCCTGGAGCTGGAAGGGAACGTAAGGGGTGAGCAGTCTTAGTGGGGTGGTGTGTGAGTAAGGGCAGAATGGGAATGGGGATTGGGCAGGTAACTAGCACAGCTCACCCAGTGTCACATCTGAAAAAGTAGCCACTGTCTTCTCCTCCCCTGTACAGAACTGCCCCCTCTGCCCCGCTCCCCGGCTCCTTGAAAATATCCATGAGTCATGCAACGTGGAGGCAGGTATGTTGGGATCTACCAGCCAAACTTCCCACCAGCAACTTGTAAACAGTTTACTTTGGTGATTCCTCCACCCTCGTGACCATGCAGTGTCTGGAAGGTGTAGCAGCCACATAATCTATCACTGGAACAACTGCCATCCACCCTCTTCCACAAATTTAGCTTCATGTTGTAATCCTTGAGAAGAACACAAGGTACTTGGTGGAGCATCCTGTTGGCAAGCCATGGGCCAAGCTCTTGCCCTTCAGTTCTGCTACTTGACTACTTGGGTCTGTCAACTTAAATAGTCACAACCCCAAAGTTGAAAGTTATGTTTTACTTGGTTGAAATTTTTAGGACTTCAAGTGTGGGAGACAGCATCTCAAGTAACCCTGAGAGAACTGTTTCGAGGAGATGGGCGGGGGGGAGTCAACTTATATAGAAGTTTGCAACAAGGGGCAGGTAGTCTGAACAGCAAAAAATTATTGTTAATTAAGGACAATCAGATATCTCAAGTTAAAGAACTTGGCGTTTTTCTATGCATGGGAAGATGCAAGAGTCTGGGCTCACTGACATCATCCTTGCATATGCATCCCAGTTATCTGGGGCCTCATACCTCAGCTGGTAAAGAATCCACCTGCAATGCAAGAGACCCCGGTTCTATTCCTGGGTCGGGAAGACCCACTGGAGAAGGGATATACTATCCACTCTAGTATTCTTGGGCTTCCCTTGTGGCTCAACTGGTAAAGAATCTGCTGGCAATGTGGGAGACCTGGGTTTAATCCCTGGGTTGGGAAGATCCCCTGGAGAAGTGAAAGGCTACCCACTCTAGTATTCTGGCCTGGATAATTCCATGGACTATATAGTCCATGGGGTCACAAAGAGTCGGACATGACTGAATGACTTTCACCCTGTCTGGGGCCAGCATCCTGCGACTTGATTTCTCACACCCTTAGCTTAGTTCCTCTCTCACCATAGGGAGTATGGTAGGGAATGGCAGCAGCTATCAGCAGATCTCAGGTGTTGTTTTTCTGGGTGCCCTCCAGTTCAGAAATTGACATTGAGAGAGACAGAATCGCTGATGGCCATGTTTATAAACAAGACATCCTTGTTTATTGATATGGCAGGAAATACTCCATTTTCAATGCAAGGCAATATTCCTGGTTGAGTCACTCCAGTAAGATAAGGGCCTATTAAGAGTTTTTTGGAACAAATGAAAACCCGAAGATACTCAGAGCCTCTCTCCTAGCTTCCCATTCTCTGCCTGGTTTTCCTCTGGGAAGGAACCCTCAAGACTCTTCCAACTTGATTTTCTTCTTTCCAGAAACCTCCAGAAACCTTTCCAGAAGCAGGAAAAGGTTGTCAGTGAAAAATTCAATCCCATCTCTTACCATTTCCTCCTGCTTTCACTTTTGTGGGGGAACAGTCATGCTGAGGCTGTTACTGCTGGTGGCCATGGAAACAGAATAATTGACATAACAGTGTGAAAGTCATAAACTTAATGAAACTATAGTTTTTATTGCACTTCACTCTCATCTCTGATTAAATCAGATCTGCATAATGCGAAGATATTAAATTTCCACGTTTCTCATTTTCTCTCTCCTGCCAATAGGAAGAAAGCTGTGTAGGGAGAGAACCCTGCCTGTGGGCTGGGGACATCAGGGCTCTAGATTCTGCTGAAAAACGTTTTTTAATCACCTGTACCAGCTGGCCCACAAGACAAACCCACCTTTTCAGAAACTGTGGGGTTCTGGCTCCATGGAAATACAGCTATTTTCCTCTGGCAGGTGGAGATTTTGTGGAGGTTTGCAGGCACCAGAGATGGACAGGTCAAGAGCATCAAGGAGATATGCTAGTTCAAGAACCAGGTCCAACTCACTGCCAGGACTGAGAGCTGGGGACTTGGAGGTGGGGGGGAATGTAACTGAGCACTGCTTACAACAAAACCAACAAGAACGGGGAGAGAACGGAGCCCATGCTGGTCCGACAGTAACTCACCGGGTGACTGTGTTTCAGGCACTGGGCTAGGTTCCCCAAGGATTGAAAGATCCATGGTGTTGATGATGATGATGCTATTAGAGCTTTCACTCCCATGGGGGCGATGCACAAACTACTGCAAAAAGAAAGGGAATTTGACAAAGACACAAAGTGCTCTAAAAATTTTCAGGAAGGAGTGCTCACCTCTGATAGGGGTCTTAGAAATATCATGGAGAAAATATCACGGAGATGTAGCCCTTAGCCGGCACTTATAAAACCTCTACACCTGAAACTAATATAATATTGTATGTCAGTTATAATTTAACTTTAAAAAGAAAAAAAAATGAGTAGCTGTGAAGTTGCTTTAAATTCTTAGGTTTGGATCTTTGATTTTAATTTTCAGTAGATATTCAAGGTAGTTGCCACCCATCAACGGATGAAGAAACCCATGCCTCAAAGACATTGAGGAAATCTTCCAGGGTGACACAGTGAGGAAGTGATCATCTTAGCCCTCTGTGATATGAATGGGCCAAAGATGACCTCTGTGTATAGGTCACTAGCTTGTTCCTTCAATGTAGGCTGAGATCCACTAGCTCAAAAGCCCGCTGGTGCCAAACTCAGATTTTTTTTATACATCTGATTGTTGTTTTTTTTCTGTATAAATGAAATTTAATAATAAATGGGATGTGCTCCCGGATAAAGAAGCTAATAACAGGCAGAGAAAGAGGAGGCTCAGATTACACAGGCGGGAAGGGGTTTACAACCAGCTTGGCATATTCGGAGAAATGGCCCATGTTCAGAGGGGAAGATGGGCTCAGGGCAAGAGTAGAATGAAGGAGACAGAGAAATGGAAAAGGAGATGGTGAACTGGATATGAGGTTACAGTATTGGTCTCGGGTGTGCACGCACTCAGTTGTGTCCAGCTTGTCCCTTGTGTGTGTGTGTTACTTGCTCAGTCGTGTCTGACTCGTTGCAACCCTACGGACAGTAGTCCACCAGGCTCCTCTGTCCATGGGATTTTCCAGGCAAGAATGCTGGAGTGGATTGCCATTTCCTCCTCCAGGGGATCTTCCCCAGCCTGGGATTGAACTGCATTGACAGGCTGATTCTTTACCACTGAGCCATCTGGGAATAAACATTGAGGAAATCTTCCAGGGTGACAGAGTGAGGAAGTGATCATCTTAGCCCTCTGTGATATGAATGGGCCAAAGATGACTTCTGTGTATAGGTCACTAGCTTGTTCCTTCAATGTAGGCTGAGATCCATTAGCTCAAAAGCCCACTGGTGCCAAACTCAGATTTTTTTTTACACATCTGATTGTTGTTTCTTTTCTGTATAAATGAAATTTAATAATAAATGGGATGTGCTCCCGGATAAAGAAGCTAATAACAGGCAGAGAAAGAGGAGGCTCAGATTACACAGGCGGGAAGGGGTTTATGACCAGCTTGGCATATTCGGAGAAATGGCCCATGTTCAGAGGGGAAGATGGGCTCAGGGCAAGAGTAGAATGAAGGAGACAGAGAAATGGAAAAGGAGACAGTGAACTGGATATGAGGTTACAGTATTGGTCTCGGGTGTGCATGCACTCAGTTGTGTCCAGCTTGTCCCTTGTGTGTGTGTGTTACTTGCTCAGTCGTGTCTGACTCGTTGCAACCCTACAGACAGTAGTCCACCAGGCTCCTCTGTCCATGGGATTTTCCAGGCAAGAATGCTGGAGTGGATTGCCATTTCCTCCTCCAGGGGATCTTCCCCAGCCTGGGATTGAACTGCATTGACAGGCTGATTCTTTACCACTGAGCCATCTGGGAATTCCACTGGTCTCAGGAGAGGCAGTTATAAGTACTGTTTTGGGGTGGGGTGTGCAAGAAGGCTTCTGTGTGTGGAGAGAAAAATGTGGTCAAATGAGAAAGCCCAGAGTCAAGCAGAGAAAGATTATAAGATTGGGGACAGCATCCATGTGAAAGCCATCACGAGCTGCATAGGAAAGCAAGGGGCGGGTTCAGCATCTGCTCTGCCCCGGTGGGTTAGGGAAGAACCAAGGCAGCCCAGTGGTAGTACCAGTTGGGGACCGGAATGCCATTGCCGAAAAACACTGATAATGTATGCAACCTACAGGCAACACGTCCAGTTTTTAAATAGCAGCCTCAGAATTAGGATCAATATATGTAGGGAGACAGGGCATGTAGCCAAGGAGGTCCAGGATGCTGTGAGGTGGTCTAGCTATAGGAAGCAAAGAGCCAGCCGTGGGCACCTAGGACCAAGCACAGGAAACTTAGACCCTCCAAATGCAGTTGACATGAGTTGTGATTCCATTCAGCCATCTCATCCTCTGTCTTCCCCTTCTCCTCCTGCCTTCAATCTTTCCCAGCATCAGGGTCTTTTCCAATGAGAAGGTTCTTTGCATCAGGTGACCAAAATATTGGAGCATCAGCTTCAGCATCAGCATCAATCCTTCCAATGAATATTCAAGGTTGATTTCCTTTAGGATTGACCGGTTTGATCTTGCTGTCCAAGGGATTCTCAAGAGTCTTCTCCAGCACCACAGTTTGAAGGCATCACTTCTTCAGTGCTCAGCCTTTTTTATTGTCCAGCTCTCACATCCCTACGTGACTACTGGAAAAACCATAGCTTTGACTGTATGGGCCTTTGTAGGCAAAGTAATGTCTCTGCTTTTTAATATACTGTCCAGGTTTGTCATTGCTTTTCTTCCAAGAAACAACAGTCTTTTAATTTCATGGCTACAGTCACCATCCACAGTGAGTTTGGAGCCCAAGAAAAATAAAGTCTGTCACTGTTTCCAAGGGCAGGAAACACTGTTTCCACTGTTTCCAGCCAGCAGCTCCATCACAGGGAAAGATGCAGGGCCTGGAGGGATAAGCAAAAGTAAAGTGGATGGGATTTAAAGAAATACTGAGCAAGGAATTCCTCTATTTAGTCTCTTCCAGGACAAGGTTGATTCCAGAATCTATGGAGTGGAAGAAAGTACTTTCACAACAGATTACAGGATAGACAAGATGCTGGTTAGAAATTTAGAGATCTCCAAAAACACGAGCCAAGCAGAGTTTTCCATTGTTGTAAAGAGAGATGTAAAGAGAAAACTCCTCTGTGTTCTGTCTGCTCACAGAAGACCCTCAATACCTCTGGCTTGGCAGACCTACCAAACGTGGGTAGGTTTTTCCCACACTAAGCAATCCTCCAACTCTCTGACACCAATCTAACTCAATTCAGAAGCTATCTATCTGGACTTTGCACAAAGTCCACAGGTTAAGGGCCCAGTCCCAAAAGACTGCTCTTACTTTGGATGCTTTTGCCAGTCATGGTTGTCACCAACTAGCTATAAATCACAGGTTCCCATAAATTCCTCCTAGGGTACAGTCCTCTCTAGGATGGTTCACAGACTCAGGAAGACAGTTTGCCTACTAGTTGTTATTGTTGTTTGGTCACTAAGTCCTGTTTGACTTTTCTTGACCCCATGGACTGTAGCCCACCAGGATCCTCTGTCCATGAGCATCTCCAGGCAAGAATACTAGAGTGGGCTTCCAGTTCCTTCTCCAGGGGATCTTCCCGACCCAGGGATCGAACCTGTGTCTCCTGCATTGGCAGGCAGATTTTTTTTTTTTAACCACTGAGCCACCTGGAAAGCCCTTGCCTACTAGATTTCTGGTTTATTTCAAAGGATGTAAGTCAGGAACAATCAGATGGAAGAGAGACAGAGAGCAAGATGTGTGGGAAGGGCCGAAGAGTCCACACTCTCTCTGCTCTCACCCTCTCCCGAAACCTCCACAATTCACCAAGCTGGAAGCTCTCCAAAACCCTCCATTCAGATTTTTTACGGAGGCTTCATTACATGGGAATGATTGATTAAATCACTGGTAATTGAACTCCAGCCCCTCTCCTCTCCCAGAAGGTCAGGATGGAGAAGGAATGGGAGGCGGATAGTTGCAACCCTCCGATCACGTGGTTGGTTAGTGTCCCCAGTGTGTGCTCATCTATGTGTCAAATCCCCACCTGCCCCACTCCATCCCTTACTCTGACCTCCTGCCCCCTGTCTGGTCTGGGTCATACCCAGAGGTCTACCCAATTCCACCCAATTCTGGTCCAGATCCAGCTCACTCAGGTTCCTGGGGACCTGCCCATGAGGAAAAGACCCTGATATTGGGAAAGATTGAAGGCAAAAGGAGAAGGAGGCAGCAGAGGATGGGATGGTTAAAGCATCACTGACTTAATGGACATGAATTTGAGCAAACTCCAGGAGACAGTGGAGGACAGAGGAGCCGGTGTGCTGCAGTCCATGGGGTCGCCAAGAGTCAGACATGACTTAGCAGCTGAACAACATCACCAACCATGAGGACAGCATTCTTAATGCCAACGTCTTCATTTCTCCAAGTGCCATTCTCACGGCTCTGTTCTCTGACACGAGCCTCTAGCATCAGAAATGATGGCCTCTATAAAAGCTGCCACACTGCCTGTGATGGTGACTCATCATAATGACACAAGGAGGCACTTTGCTCGTGAAATACAGCAGAGCCCTCCAGGGAGAAATGATCTTCCTGAAGCAGATTCAAGAAAGCCAATGCGACACTTGCAATTCCCCCGACCCCAGACACATCCGTAATCTGTCTCTTTCCCCTTTGTCCTTGGGTGGGTTTCCTGTGCCACATCTCACTAAGCACCTTCTGGCCTCCTCCACGTGCAGCGAGGGCCTCCCGCGGGAGCCCCAGCACACACTCTCAGAGTCCCGGGAGGACTCGGGTGTGCGTTTGGGGTCTAATGAAGACTTCTTTGCAGATCTGAGGCGAGGGACAGATTGTACGTGGGAGGAGATGTTCTCTTGGTGTCTGCTCAAAATGCTGTTTCCGAGTTCCTCGTTCCAAGAGGGAAATGAATGGGGATTGCCTGAACTACACTCGAGCTGAAACAAATCACTTAACTAGGATTATAGAACTCTGCAGGAAGAGTTTTCCTTTTGCTCTTTTTGTCCCTAACGGAGATCTATGAGTAGGTTCCTGGACTGCATGCTGACCCACCTGTTCCTGCCTTCCCCCCACTCTACTCCCGCTGTACAGCTCCCACGATGCCCCAGTCTCTGAGCTCTGGAAACATCTTGCATGCCACCCCCCAACCCCACCTAAGGTAGCAGTGACCTCCGCTGATGCTAATCTTGGCATGCCAGCTCTTCTATCACCTGCGTAACCAATTCCCTGAATATAACTCCCACTGTTTTAAAGACCTCTAGTTCTTTCTCTTTTTTGAGGAAGTTTTTCTTAGTTTTCCTGAGATCTGATAAAGATCTGAAATAAAAGCTAACGCTTTTATGGCATGCTGCTGCTGCTGCTAAGTCACTTCAGTCGTGTCCGACTCTGTGCGACCCCAGAGACAGCAGCCTGCCAGGTTCCCCTGTCCCTGGGATTCTCCAGGCAAGAACACTGGAGTGGGTTGCCATTTCTTTCTCCAATGCAGGAAAGTGAAAAGGGAAAGAGAAGTCGCTCAGTCGTGTCTGACTCTTAGCAATCCCATAGACTGCAGCCTACCAGGTTCCCCCATTCATGGGATTTTCCAGGCAAGAGTACTGGAGTGGGTTGCCATTGCCTTCTCCTTTTATGGCATTAGTGCATGCTTTACAATATTGATTCATTTGATCACCATAACTTGCCCCATGAAGTGGATGCTATCATTCTCCCCATTTTACAGATGTGGAGATTGAGGACTAGCGAGGTCACATGGTAGATCAGTGGTGAGCTGGAGTTCAAGATGAGTTCTGTAACCCATGTTCTGAACCTCCAATAAAAACACAACAGACACACAAATTATCTTGAATTACAGAATTTTTGATGTAAGAGCACATTAGGGTCATGGTTTTCAACATGTAGCTCCAGGACCAGCAGCATTAGCATCACCTACAAAGTTATAAATGCAGATTGTAGGGATTTCCCTGATGGTCCAGTGGCTAAGACTACTCGTTCCCAATGCAAGGGGCCGGGGTTCAATCCTTGGTCTGGGAACTAGATCTCACATGCTGCAACTAAGACCCGGTGCAGCCAAAGAAATAAAATTTAATTTCGTTTTTTTAAAAAATGATAGGTTCCACCTCTGACTTATTGAGTCAGAAATGTGGGGAAGGAGAAACCCCTCTGTGTTGTTAACAGCCCCTGCAGGTGACTTGGATGCTGAGTAAAGTTTGAGAACCAGTTCTTCACAGCATGGTTCCATCCTTAAAAGTCTCCGCCCCCGTGCTTTGCCTACATCCTGTTGCTGTGTCTTCTGAAACACCCACTCTAAGACCAACCATCTCCCCTCTAACTTCAGTCTTCTCTCGAAACATTCCTTATCTGATGCTGGACACCCTCTGAAGATCCTGGTATCTCTGAAGGCCACCCAAGCAGGAGCTGAGTTTTCTCTCACAACCTAAGGACCCTGGGGTCAGGAAGTAATTTCTCTGCCTTCCTAATTCACCATGGCCACCTCCAGACCATTTGCTCCTCTCCCTTCTGCAAAAATCCTCTCTTGTTTCAAGCTCAGTCTACGCGGATGTCTTACTCTCCCTCCCTTCTCATCCCTGCCGTCTGTTTGGCCTGCCAGCCAGGCCCCATCATTCACTGAAGGTGTCACGTCACACGCTTTTGGTCCCCACTACCCTGCCAACCTTCTTCATGAGAGGAACATCCTTGGCAGCAGCCCGAACAGCTCCCTGGCCTGCCTCTCAGTCTCTTGAGTCACCACCTCCAAAGGTATTTTTCAACTTTACATCACACCTAGTCCTTGTCACCCCCAGGAAGCATATCTCCTTCAGAACTCAAACTTTGAGTTCAGCCTTTTATCCACATTTATGGGTCTTTTACTCTGGTTTTTCCTGGTGCTTCAAACCTTTTATTTCATGAGCACTCTAAAGTCTTACCCTCACTTTTCCAATCACCCAGGTATAAAACTACAGTTCATTAGCTGAATAGTCTCTGCTTTGCAATATTCTCAGTCTCTTGACCTCTTCCCTCAGCTCACTGTCTTGCTCACTTGGTAAATTCCAGCCGTGGTGGAACCTACATGTTTCTGCCTTCTCCACTCCATCGTGAGAACAGCTGAACTTTGTGTAAAAAAATCATAAATCCTGGCTACCGTCTTTGCTCTAAAAATCACAGCTGTTATCCCCACGGGAGCCCTGGGCAGGGGGAGGGGGCTGATGCCTGTGTTCCCCTTCACTGCTGAGTGCAGTGGGCACAGGGTGCCCTTCTCCGCACCCTGAGATAACTATTCCATAGTTTCCTTATTGCTCACAACTTCCCCACCCTCCCCTCTCCCACACTCTCTGTTGGTGAGCTCCTGTGCTTACTGAGAAAATGTAAGCCATCAGGCAAAAACGCTCTCAGTTTCCCATCAGCCAATCTGTCAGTCTTTATTTTTACTCACCTTTTCCTTTTCCCTTTCTTTTGTGATGAAGAATGCATCTCACCTCTAGCACAAATCGAAGCCTTCCACAGCTGGCCTGAGCACCCTTCCTTTTTGCTCACCCTAAGAAATCACTACTTCAGCTTTCCTTTCTCTGTCCCTCATTACAGATCTTTCTGGAGGGAAATCTATTGCTTTAAATGCTTATATTAGGGACTTCCGCGGTGGTCCAGTGGCTGAGACTCTGAGCCCTGAAAGCAGGGAGCACAGAGGCTTGATCCCCAGTCAGGAACTAAGATCCCACAAGCTGCAACTACAAAGCCTGCATGCCACAGCTAAACCCAGCGCAGCCAAATAAATAAGTATTCTTTTTAAAAGAGTCTTCTAAAAAAATAAACACTTATATAAGACATGAAGAAAGGTCTAAAATAACTAAGTGTCCACTGTAAGGCAATTGAGGAGAAAAAGAGTGAGCCACGCAGTCAGCAAGAAAAAGAGATTTATTAGAGGGAAAATGAGAGGGTGACTGGCCCTTGATAAGAACCAGTGTCCCCCTTTTCTGACGAGGTCTCTGAAGGGATGGTTAATTTTTAGCCTGTAGCTGAGTCCTATGATTACATAGCTGGAGGTCTGGAATCTAGCTTTGAGAAGGTAGACGCCAGCGGGTAAACAAAGTTGTTTGGGCAATTTGGTCAGTCTCAAGGGTCACTGTGACTTTATTCTTTGTTTGCAAGGTCAACATAATGGGCCATTTCAACCATGAGCCCTCACTGAGGCTCTATCACCCACTTTCAGAAATTACATAAAGACTTGGAAAATAGACTGAAAATAAGTATCAGGAAAGGAATAATTGAGCTAAGAGCAGAAAACAATGAAATTGGAAAACAATAAAGCTGAAAGTTAGATCTTCCTATCAAAAGATTAACAAAACTGTTAAATCCCCAAACAAGACTGATTAAGAAAAAAGAGAGAATGACTCTTAATCATTAATGAATAATTAATGACAATCAATATCAGACATAAGATTGGATTATCATTACAGATTGTATAATTATCAAAAGAATTAAAAGGGGATGCTATGAATAGCTTGAAGTCAACAAAATTGACAATGCAGATGAAATGGCCCAGTTCCTTGAAAAACTCTTAATCAATAAAACTGACACAAAACAGCCTTCTGTCTACCAAAAAGCCTAAACTGATTACCTAAAATCTCAACATAGGGAAAACTTCAGTCCCAAGTGGCTTCACCATAAAATTTCATCAAATACTCAAGGAAGAAATACACAACCTATTTCAGAAAAAAGGAATGAGCTACTTTTGGAGACAACAAAGGAGCAAAAAAGGCAAAAAAATGGCTTGATGATGTTATTTAGATGAAGTTCTAGAATAATTAAAATGAATTAATGGAAATGAACCCATGGAAAGAGCGTAAGAGGAGGGCCAGAGCTTCTGGCCAAGCTCTGGCCCCAGCGGAAGTGGCCTGGACTTTGTTTCAGGCATAAAGGGAAGCCCTTGCAGGTGGGTGGAGCGGTCAGCAGTGGAGCACAATCTGATTGATGTTTTTAAATCACTGTGGAGGGTGGGTGGTAGAGGCCTGAGAGTGGAGGCAGGGAGGCCAGCGAGGAGGCTATTCCACTGGAGATGTTCAGACCAGCATTTGTTACATAACAAGCACTCATGAAATTAGCAAATTTGAATCGGGGTCTGTAGCCCTTCTTTTTGAAAAAAGACATCAACCAGAAGGGTCAATTATCTGATTAGGACATCTTCTACCTGCGAAAATCAGGTCTTCCGGTTCTCTGTCACACAGATATGTCCCTGTAGCTCTGGAGGCTTAGGGACATAGCCGTTCCTCCCTCCCTGGACCCTGTGCAGCTTCGCTGGCTCCTGGGCCGGGGGTGAGTACTTGGTTCCCTGATAGTGATCCAGCTTCTGAGACATCCACCCAACCCAGCTCAGAGACCAAGAGCACTGCTATGGGTTTCTCTTCATCGTCGTGGGCCCAGCTTATGCTTGTATCTTACCAGATTCATGCCATGTTTCTCTGGGTATGGGTGTATGTAGAGAGAGGCAGAGACAGAGTTGTGAAATTTTATAGAGAGAAAGCTATCTTCTATATTCTATCATCTACTTATATTAGTGTACTAGTGGTGGGGCTTCTCCAAATGGTCCCTCATTGATCCACCCAAAGAGGTGTCAGATCAAAGAGAAAAGAAAAAAAAATTTGAAGAAAAAAAACAAAGCAAAACACCAACCCCTGATTTACACCTGAAAGTCTCCAGGTCCTTCAGAGGAAACTTCACAACCTGCACAGCTCTGGGAAGGTAACAAGCATGTAATTAAAAGTATTCCCAAAAGAAACCGGGTGGGTGAGGAGGGTCACCACTAACGCCCTTATGCATGCATGGTCAGTCATGTCCAACTCTTTGTAGCCCCGTGGACTGTAGCCTGCCAGGCTCCTCTGTCCATGGGATTCTCCAGGCAAGAATACTGGAGTGGGTTGTCATTACCTTCTTCAAGGGAGCCCTCCGACCCAAGGATGGAACCTGCATCACAGGCAGATTCTTTACCCACTGAGCCACCTGGAAAGCCCTCTAATGCCCTTGGCAGTCCTACAGTTCAGGTAGGACTGAACTGTGGGATCTGATGCCATCTCCAGGTGGACAGTGTTGGAACTGAGTTGAATTGCAGGACACTTACCTGGAGCTGGAGAATTGCTTGGACGCCCACCCCCCAGAGCACACACCTTGACATCCTGCAAGCAGAATCTTAACTAGCCTTGAGAGTTGCCTTAGGCACTGTTTTCAGGAATCTGAATAGTCATTTAAAACTTTCCAGACCCACAGGTTGGTTGGCAGGTTGCTGAGACACAGAAAGCAAGCTGTGGTCTTAATGATTTGGGCAGTTAGTTATGCAAAAATGTGGATTATCAGGTATTCCAAGGGGGCCAAGGGGATCTCAGAGGCCAAGCAGCGGTTCTGCTTCATTCTACTCACTGAAGTGTGTTGTGAAGACAGACTTCTATATGGCAGCTTCTTGAATATGAGACACGCAGGTGGTCTCCTTTTGCAAAGACAGGCACCGTGAAAAACAAATTTTTTAAAAATAAGGAGACAGGATTGTGTGGGATCCTTACAGATACTTTCGAGTTTCTGTAAAGTTTTATTTTTAAAACACCCAAAGCAAATGGCAAAATGCTAACATTTGTCAAATATCAGCACTGAGTACATGGATGTGTGCGCTCTTCTCTGGGTTTGAAATGTTCTATAATAAATGATTTTTAAAAATCAAAAGGAAAAAAAAATAAGTGCCCCATGGAGTTAGTCTTGGCAGTTGAAATGAGCGAGATCAGGTAATGACCACAGATGGAAACCACCTCCTCCCTCCTATTCAGAGTTTTAAGTCTTTATTGTGCCAGCTGTCAGAAAAATGAACCATGGAACTTTTTGCAAAGAGTTGGTATAAACTGGCAAGCCTTGTTTTTGTCAACCTTGGGGGGTTTGCTTGGTTCATATAATAGGTTTTTTTTTTTCTTGTTTTGGTCTGTTCTGATTTAATTCTTTAAAAGTGGATATAACTTATCTTTACAAGTACATTCCCCTGCCAGTGCACAATTGCTATGGCTGGATCTGTGATTTCATTTCATGCATTTAAACTTTATGTATTCTAGTTATTGTCTCCCCAGTGGTGCTAGTGGTAAAGAACCCACCTGCTAATGCAGGGGACATAATAGACAGGGGTTTGATCCCTGGGAAGATCCTCTGGAGGAGGAAATGGCACCCCACTCCACTATTCTTGCCTGGAAAGTCCCATAGACAGAGGAGTCTGGTGGGCTATAGTCCATGGGGCCACAAAGAGTCGGACACGACTGAAGCATAAACTTCATTCAAGCATGCATGTTCCAGTTATTGGGGCTTCCCTAGTGGCTCCTGTCTGCAATGCAGGAGATGCAGGTTCAGTCCCTGGGTCAAGAAGATCCCTTGGACAAAGAAATGGCAACCCACTCCTGTGTTCTTTCCTGAGAAATCCCATGGACAGATAAGCCTGGCAGCCTACAGTCCATGGGGTCACAAAAGAGTCAGACATGACTTAGTGACTAACCCACCACATAGTAGTAATTCCATGGAAGAACTGATTATTTGTTGGGAACTGATTGTTATCAATACATTAAGTACCACGTCAGATGGCACTTTCCTTGGTATCCCTATGAAGCGATTGCTTCCCTTATGATACATATGTGCGGTTTATGCAGGAAATATTTTACCAAATGCATAGATCAAATACAGAACTTGAAATAACCTTATTATTGAAAACAGAAAACAGACCATAGCCTTGAGGAAGGATGGAGTCCAGCACTTAGAACTGGTGAAGTCAGGTTCTACACGGTAGTTTCTTGAGTCATGGGTCTGCTCGGTAGGGGTGGGGGCCTTTGTAAGCTAGGAGTGGTTTTGGCTGCAAGTCATAGGCTGCCTGGTTTACAGAGGTTGATGCCTGAAGACGCTTGGTTATCTCAGAGCACAGAGTCTGCAGGTGGGAAGCCCAGGATTGGTTCAGCTGCTCAACCATCTTGACAGGGCCCAAACTCTTTATCTTTCTGTTCTGCCAACCGCAGCATGTGGCTTGTCATTTAAGTGCTTACGAAATGGCTGCTGCAGCTCTGAGCAGCATGACTTTCAAAGGTAGGAGGCAGAGGCTGCGAGAAACGGAGAAAGCCAAGGCAGAAGAAAAAACAAACGAAAGACCTTTTTCTCCAGTGGTTCATTTTAAAATATATACATTTATTTTATTTTGCTCTGTTGGGTCTTAGCTGTATCACGCAGGATCTTTCACTGCGGTGCACAGGGGCTCAGTAGTGGTAGGGCTTAGTTGACCCACAACATGTGAGATCTTAGTTCCCCATCCAGGGATCAAACTCATGTCCTCTGCATTGCAAGGCAGATTCTTAACCACTGGACCACCAAGGAATTTCCCAGTGGTTCACTCAAGAAATAACTTTTTACAAAACCTTCCCAGTAGACTGGATCCATGATTTACCTGAACTTGGTATAGTACAACCCCAACAAATTTGTGCATCTTTTAGCAATAACTAAAGTGTAGAGGAAGAGCTATTAAATTGATAATAAAGTGTAATGCCTTAAATTTTGTATGTGTGTGTGTGTTCAACTCTTTGCAACCACATGGACTGTAGCCCACAAGGCTCCTCTGTCCATGGGATTTCCCAGGCAAGAATACTGGAAGGGTTGCCATTTCCTTCTCTAGGGTTTCTTCCCAACCCAGGGACCAAACCTGAATCTCCTGCATTGTCAGGCAGATTCCTTACCCCTGAACCACCTGGGAAGCACCCAACTTCTGTATGTGCCAGGTCAGTTTTGGACTGGGGAATGGTAATAGCCCTCTAGAGCTGTTTTGAAACATATGGTGAATTAAACAAACAGCTCTTTTCTTTTTTCCTAACAAAGCTACTTAAGGAACTCACAAACTACTAAACTTCAGTTTTTGGAGGCTTATTAACCTTTATTGGTTTTTTATAGCAGCAAATGAAGAGGCAAAGATTCCTCAGGTTAGAGTGACAGACTCACCCCAGGTCACCCAGGACTTCCTCTGTGTCAGCCCTGACAGTCTGGCACCCTGATAAACCCACAGGTTCTGAGGAAGAAGATTCTGAAGATCTGATGGAAAGTATTTGATAAAGAAAAGAAATCTTGAGAAGGCTTCACAAAACAGAGTTTTATTGTTCAGTCACTCAGCCATGTGCAACTCTTTGCAACACCATGGATGGCAGCATGCCAGTCTTCCCTGTCCTTCACCATCTCCCAGAGCTTGCTCAAACTCATGTCCATTGAGTCAGTGATGCCATCCAACCATCTCATCCTCTGTTGCCCCCGTCTCCTCCTGCTTTCAATCTTTCTCAGCATCAGGGTCTTTTCCAATGAGTCAATGCTTCAAGTCAGGTGGCCAAAATATTAGGAGCTTCAGCTTCAGCATCAGTCCTTCCAATGAATATTCAGGATTGATTTCTAGACATTGCATAATGCAATGAAAGCATATGGACAGGGGGCATGTTGCATGACAATTTTGACATTGCTGCATTAACCAGCAGTGATTTGGTTGAGTTTATCAGCCTCCAAAATATAATCAACTCTAAGCTACATCTTTTCCTGAGATAACAGATATTTATTTAGTCTTTCAGTTCCTTGATTTTCCAGACCACCGATTGTACCCAAAGGAAAATGAGATTTGTTCTGCCCAATTCTAAGGGGATCCTATCCTGACTCTCAATTATTTTCAATTTCTTTAACAACAGCTCACCAATAATTTCAATGTAAAGAATAAATTACCTGTAAATAATCTATGATGGGATTTTTGTCAGGGAGCAAATCTCTGTTTTAAAGGGTTTGGTTTCTCCCATTTCCAAAAAAACAAAACAAAAAACAAAACAGAACCAGGTCGGTATTTGCACATTCTCGGCATTCTGTCACCTGACTCATCTTTCATCATTTTTTCAGAGAAAGGGTGGATTCTTCAGTAACACCTGCACACACCTTCGGTTTCAAGGCTGCAGTTTCTAAGGTGCTAGTCCCTCGGATTCACTGAGTCTGGTGAGGAGTCCTCTAGCTAGCTTTCTTCCTATTGGGGGCTTTAGCTGTCTCCTACTCATGGTTAGTCTAGCCTTCCTGGTTTGAAGATAATTTCTCTAATGGAGAAAAGAAAAGAACAGAATAGAAGTTGAATAGCCTTTTCCCCCTTTCATCAGTTGATATAATAGCATCTGTCTCCAAGTAGTCTGATTAAATGTAATTAAAATAAACTCTGAATTCATTTGAATGATTTTTATATCTGGGGCTATATGCTTTCGTTTCTCAGCTCTTTTTAAATATAGGCTTAGATTTGCCCCAGAAATTGGACAGAGAAAAATGAAAATGGGTAAGAGAATAGAAGAAATGACTCATAAATTTTAGGGAAATTGATTCTTTTGGGACAGACATTTATTGTGTATATGCATCAAGCCAAAACAAATGGTTTCCAGGTGAGGAATTCAGTTAATCAGCAGAATGCTCCCCACCCCACCCCCTACATTCCTCGTATTGGAGGGCTGTGGGACTTTGGTTGGCATGCAGGGCACACACTCTGGGTTTACCAGTTGGCTCTAGATTTACCACCTTAATTAGCCAGCTCTCCTTTGAGACCTCAGAAGCAATAATAGATCAAGTGGCTGAAAAAGATATTACTGGAGAAGGCACTTGAAGTTTTTCCTGCTTCTGTGACCTTCTCGCCAGTGCTATGAGTCTTTCTCAATTAACGAAAGATGTGGAACACTGCAAGTTAGTGGAGCCCTGTGTTTGGTATTACGAGTAAACAGCACCGAAGAGAACAGATCTCCTACCTTGAGGTCCTTATATTCCCTTGGGAACTGGGACAGAGTGGTGCACAGACAGCTTGAGACATGGCAGAACGTGGGCAGTTCCATAAGGCTAGGATCAAGTGAGAGGGAATAATTAGTTTAGGGGACCAGGGAGGTGTTCCAGGCAAGTGTGAGTTGAATAGACCTTACCCTTGCTCCTGTGGTAGAATTTTGACAGTAGAGGCAGTGCCCTGACAGGCATCGTCAATAAGGAGATCCTTATTGTGTGTGTGACTCATGGCGTGACTCAACGGATAGAGGTTGGAAGCTGCATAGTGTGACTGGAGACTCTGAGAAGCCCAGTGCGTTCAAACCTGCTGTGAGCAGGGTTTGCCTGGCTTATGGGGCTGTGGTCTCCCTGTTGCCATCTGTGTCTTCCTACAAGTGTGGCTGTAGCAGCATCGCCTGCAGTTAGCTAGAAATGCAGAGTCTCAGGCCCCACCCCAGACTTGCTGAGTCAGAACTTGCATTTTCAAAGATCCGGGGCTCTGTGACAACCTAGAGGGGTGGGATGGGGTGGGGGGCTCAAGAGGGAGGGTATACATATATGTATACCTATGGCTGATGCCCATTGATGTATGGCAGAAACCTATGCAATAGTATAAAGCAATTATCTTCCAGTTAAAAGTGAATTAATTAAAAAACAAAACCAAAAAGGAATCTCAGAGAGCATCTGTGTTGTCTTTAATCTGCTGTCCTTCATGTCACATGGAAGACCTGCTGTCTCTTTTTACTCTACTGATAGCCACTGCTCAATCTTTCAACAATATGCTTAAAATCCATATTTCCCAAAGCTTCAACATGAATAAGGCAACAGTTACTACTGAGTCCTTGTCAGAGAGGAATTGAGCCCTTTCCTCTCCTCAGCCTCCCCCTTCCCACTGCCTCCTTCCTTCCTCACTCTTTTGTGTCTCCCAAGTCTACTCCCTGAAAACCCTGCCTCCAATTCTTGGTCTCAGAGTCTGTATCCTAGAAACCCAACCAATGATAAGGGCTAAATCTTAGAAGCAGAAAGTCACTCTGCCTTAGGAAGGGGAACCGTGGGCCTCTGGGGGGAAAGTGGGAGGAAGAAGTTATGGAGAAGAAAGAAGCTGAGGGAGGGGGTAGATCACAAGTACAATGAGATGCTATTGCTTTCAGTGACTCTCCCAAATATTAGCTAAGTCTATATGCATCATGAAATGTGGGCTGAAGAAATTTCTTGGGGAGACAAGTTAGGGTCTGATTTCTGTATCCTGTTGACACTGGAGTCAGACACCTCAGTCAGGTCCTCAGGCAAGGGATTTCCAGTCGGGATCTGAGTTCCATCTGTGGACACTTTTCTGCAGAGTTCAGATTAGGCTGCACTCTCCCAGCTCATCTGCAGATGGTGACCAAAATCACTGAGGATAGTGCCGGCAGCCAGGGAATTAAAAGGCGCTTGGTCCTTGGAAGAAAAGCTATGACCAACCTAGACAGCACATTAAAAAGCAGAGACATTACTTTGCCAACAAAGGTCCAACTAGTCTAAACTATGGTTTCTCCAGTAGTCATGTATGGATGTGAGAGCTGGACTATAAAGAAAGCTGAGTGCCAAAGAACTGATGTTTTTGAACTGTGGGGTTGGAGAAGACTCTTGAGAGTCCCTTGAACTGCAAGGAGATCAAACCAGTCCATTTTGAAAGAAATAAGTCCTGAATATTCATTGGAAGGACTGATGCTGAAGCTGGCCAATACTTTAGCCACCTGATGTGAAGAACTGACTCACTGGAAAAGACCTTGATGCTGGGAAAGATTGAAGGCAGGAAGAGAAGGGGATGACAGAGGATGAGATGGTTGAATGGCATCGCTGACTCAATGGACATGAATTTGAGCAAGCTCTAGGAGTTGGTGATGGACAGGGAAGCCTGGCATGCTGCCGTCCATGGGGTTGCAAAGAGTCAGACATGACAGAGTGACTGAACTGAACTCCCAGCTCATCTCAGACTAAATCGTCACCCTAGAATAGACCCGAACTGCGTCCTTACCTTGGATGCTAAACTTTTCAACAGAAGAAGGTATGGCTTGCTATGGGACTGGGGAGTCCATCTCAGATTCAAAAGGGAAGTTGTGAAGATCCTCCTGAGGCCAATCCTTTTAGCCAAGAAAAGATGCAAAACCACTGAGGCATCGCCAAGGAGGCACATGTGTATGTCTAAGGGCTTAAGACCAACCTTTACAGTGGGACACCCAGAAGGAAGTGTGTGAATCCCAACATGAGTCAGAGTGCTTACCTGTAGTTTCCATGTTGCCCAAGTTCAACAGTGTGCCCTGGGCTGTGCGGGTCACAGGCGTGAGTTGCTGCAGCTGTCATTCTGTCAGAGTCTTCGCAGGAAACCTAGATGGTTCAGATGAACAGAAATCCATGAAGAGGCCACTCACGGAGAGCTAGTCTAGGCTCAGGAGATAGAAGGAAGGAGGAGTCACCCAGAGATCAGCAGCAGAGGGAAGCCATGGCCACCCCTGGGCTGAAGCAACATGGGCAGGAAAGATGTTTATGGAGCCTTAGGAGCTGGACCTCACACCTCCTGGTGGCTCAGTGGTAAAGAACCCGCCTGCCAATGCAGGAGACGCAGCCTTGATCCCTGGGTTGGGAAGGTCCCCTGGAGAAGGAAATGGCAACTCACTTCAGTATTCTTGTCTGGGAAATCCCACAGACAGAGGATCCTGGTGGGCTACATACAGCCCACGCAGTCGTAAATGTTGGACAAGACTTCAGTTCAGTTCAGTTCAGTNATGAAGTGATGGGACCAGATGCCATGATCTTCGTTTTCTGAATGTTGAGCTTTAGGCCAACTTTTTCGCTCTCCTCTTTCACTTTCATCAAGAGGCTTTTTAGCTCCTCTTCACTTTCTGCCATAAGGGTGGTATCATCTGCATATCTGAGGTTTTTGATATTTCTCCCAGCAATCTTGATTCCAGTTTGTGTTTCTTACAGTCCAGCGTTACTCATGATGTACTCTGCATAGAAGTTAAATAAGCAGGGTGACAATATGCAGCCTTGACGTACTCCTTTTCCTATTTGGAACCAGTCCGTTGTTCCATGTCCAGTTCTAACTGTTGCTTTCTGACCTGCATACAGATTTCTCAAGAGGCAGGTTAGGTGGTCTGGTATTCCCATCTTTTCCAGAATTTTCCACAGTTGTTTTGCACTCATCTCACATGCTAGTAAAGTAATGCTCAAAATTCTCCAAGCCAGGCTTCAGCAATACGTGAACCGTGAACTCCCTGATGTTCAAGCTGATTTTAGAAAAGGCAGAGGAAACAAAGATCAAATTGCCAACATCCGCTGGATCATGGAAAAGGCAAGAGAGTTCCAGAAAAACATCTATTTCTGCTTTATTGACTATGCCAAAGCCTTTGACTGTGTGGATCACAATCAACTGTGGACATGACTTATGACTAACAAAAACACCAAGGAGTTGGACCAGTAGAGGAGGGACCGCCTGGTGGCAGGAGGGTGAGTCAGAGGGGGAAAAAGTCAAAGATGAAGCCATGAGAGGAGGAGGGGGATGTACCCTGATCTTCCTTTCCTCCACTTTCCAACCTCCTGCCCAGATGTCCCTTCAGTTGAGCCCAATCAGAAACCTTATGGAAGAGAGCCTAGGGCCATAGGGGACCCAGAACCGAGCAGAGAAAGGTGGAGAGTGAATCCTTTGGAGTTCGGTGGAGAGGAATTGACAGATGGAGAATTGACAGATGGGGACCCTGTCTGGTAAGAGGTTCTCCTCTTAAAAAGAAAAAAAATTCAGTTGTCTCCAATGTGTGAGCTCCGGACAGATTATTCCAGCAGACACATGCTAGGAAAGACTGGCTGGCAGGAAGTCGCGGCTCAGAAGGAGATCTGTCCAAGGTCCCGGTGTGGCCCTGGAGGAGGAGAGGCTAGTGTGTCGCGTCTGAAGGACGTGCCGAGGTAGGTTTGTGGCCAGGCTTCTGACACGACCTGTGACCTCTCTGCATCTGACTTTCTGTCCTCCCCACTTTGGTCCACTGCCCTGCTTGGCAGGGTCCTAAAGGATTCTCTGGGCTTCTATCTCACCCCGGCTCACTGCCCTCGTCACTACCATGGAGGAAAGCTGGTGAAGGCAGGGCTTACTGAGCAGGTTTGGAAAATTCAACTTTCTGTCTCATGCTGGAAAGCTCTCCTTAATAGGTCATGGTCCCAGTGAGGCCACACAGGCCATCCATGTTGTCAGAACCGAAGAAGGAAGAGAAGCTCATTTTGTCTGCAGAGAGCAGACCTCAGTGCTCTGAGAAAGTTCTTAGAGTTTGCAGAGGCAACTAAAGGTCTAGAGTTATAATTCTCCATCTTCTGTGTACTCTCCAAGGGAAGAAAATGTGCTCTTCTTGGAAGGCTAGTACCCTTTCAAGTGTACAGAAAGAAGTACCTTTGCTTTGCAGGGTAGGAAGTCATTTCTAGCACTTTAATGTACATCTTTCTGTCCTCATTGCTACCTGTATGTCTCCCCTGAATTACTACCATGGCCTTGTCACTGGTTTGTTGGTTTTTTAACAATCCTTGTTTATTTATATGGCTGTGCCAGGTCTTAGTTGTGGCACAGAGAATATTTAGTTGAGACACACAAACTCTCAGTTGTTGCATGTGGGACCCAGTTCTCTGACCAGGGACCGAACTCAGGCCCCCTGCATTGGGAGCTTGGGGATTAGCCACTGAATCCCAGGGAAGTCTCTTGTTACTGGTTTTGATGTCTTTGGTGTATCCCTTTATCTCCACAAGGTAACTGAGGGGATTTTCCCAAAATGCAAGTTTCATTAAAGCACATTGTTTAAAACCCTTCAACAGTTCACCTTTGAAGATTCTGCTGCTCCTGCTGCTAAGTCGCTTCAATCGTGTCCGACTCTGTGTGACCCCATAGACAGCAGCCCACCAGGTTGCCCCGTCCCTGGGATTCTCCAGGCAAGAACACTGGAGTGGGGTGCCATTGCCTTCTCCAATGCATGAAAGTGAAAAGTGAAAAAAAAAAAGATATTAATAATATAAAATCTTAGGAGACTAGGCGCTCTTCTAAGTGCTGGGGACTAGAGAAATAAGCAGAAAAGATTTGCTATCCCTTGCTATCATGGGACAAGATTGGGAGAAAACAGGCAAATAAGTCTACCATGTTGGGTCAGTTAATGATAAGAGCTAAGATGGAAAAAAAAGCACAAGTAAAATGACAGTGCTCACAGGGCAGGGGGCACTATTAACAAGGGATCATCAGGAAAAGCCTCTTTGAAGAAGTGAAGTTTGTTCAGAGACCAGATTGAAATGCTAGCGGAGGCCCTACAAATATCAGTATTTAGGGAAATAACAAGCCAGGAAATGGAGCAGCAAGGGCCAAGACCTTGATATCTTCAAGGAAGGACAAGGAGGCCACTGGGGCCACAGGCCATGAGCAGGAATGGTGAGAAGCAAGAGCAGACAAGTGGCCAGAGCTGAGACCCTGTAGGCCTGGTGAGGGCTCCGAATGCTGCGGGGTCAAGGGAAGCCTTTGGAGGATTGAGGGTAAGGGGGAACGTGCTTGGTTGATGTTTTCAAAGGGTTGCTCTGGCTTCCGTAGTGGGAGAAGAGAGGAGAGGAGCAGCAGGGACACCAGTAAGGAGGGTGTTCCCGGTCTGTGTGACATGTGAGCGCAGCACAGACTGAGATGCCAGTGCTGCAGAAGATGAGATGTGGTTGGATTAAGAGTGCATTTGAAGCAGGTTGGAAGGAGTCTCTGTTGAATGGGATGAGGGTCTGAGAGAAAGACATGAGTGAAAGATAATCCAATATATATGTCCTGAGCAAATGGGTAAATGATGTTACTCTTTACTGGGGGGCAGTGCACCACAGAAGAGGGGTGAAAATTAGCACATGCTTTGGACATTTTAACTCTCAGCAGCTTATTAGGTATGAAAGGAGAAGTGTTGTTTGGCATGTGTTCATGCTAAGTGATTCAGTCGTGTCCAACTCTTTGTGACCCTATGGACCATAGCCTGCCAGACTCCTCTGTCCATGGGATTCTCCAGGCAAGAATACTGGAGTGGGTAGCCATGGGATCTTCCTGATCTAGGGATTGAATCCACATCTCTTATGTGTCCTACATTGGCAGGCAGGTTCTCTTCCACTAGTGCCACCTGGGAAACCCGTTGTTTGGGCAGTTCTATATTCAAATCAAAGGAGATGTGTATAAGAGACAGACACACAACCCCCCCAACACACACGCCACACAGAACACACACCCTACATTACCACACCCACCCACCACACCACACCCACACACACATGTACACACACACATATACACACACACCACCCCACAATATCACACACACACACACCACACACCGCACACACACATTCCACAATACCACACCCACCACACACACACACACACACACCACAGAACACACACCCCACAATACCACACACAACCCCCCCAACACATACACCCACACATACCCCCACCACACCCACCACACACACAGACACACACACAACCACCTCACAATACTACACACACACACCACTCCATAATACTACCCACACAGAAAACACACCCTACAATACCACACACACCCACCACACCAAACCCACACACCACACACACACACACCACACAGAACACACTCCCCACAATACCACACACACACACCATACATTCACATACCGCCCCATAATACCACACACATCCACCACACCACACACACACACATACCACACACACACATGCATACCATACACACATATACACACACCACCCCACAATACCACACACACACCACACACACACACACCAACTCCACAATACCACACACACACCACACACACCCCCCACACAGAACACACACTCCACAATACCACACATACCCACCCCACACAGAACACACTCCCCATAATACCACACACACACACCATACACAGACACACCACCCCATAATACCACACACACCCACCACACACATACACACCACACATACCCCCACCACACATACCCCCACCACACTCACCACACACACAGACACACACATAAACACCTCACAATACTACACACACACACCACTCCATAATACTACATGCACCCACTATGCACACATCACACACATACACACACACGAAACTATCCACCACGCACACACACATACCACACACACAACCACCTCACACTATTTCTGTGTTTCAACCCCACTGGACATCCCCCCTCCTTCTCTAAGATACATGGCCTCTTGAATTTCCTGATGTGGGGTGTCAAGAGGTGGAGCCCCATCTCACTCCCCCGGGTTTCTTTTGTAAACATCTTGGAAGAAAACTGCCTGAAATGTTTGCTACAAATGAAGTGTGTGATCTTCTCATTAGTTTCTTTCTTTCTTTTAATCATCCTAAAAGGAGTCTCATAAGTCAGGCTTCGGATTTACTGGGGATGCATAATAATGAAGCCAGGCTCCCAATTTAGCCCCACTCCTGGGACTCCCCGTCTCTCACTGCAGGGCACAGAGCTGTGCCTGAAAGCGGATCAAGGCAGAGGCTGGGAAACCAGGGCTGTCCTGCCAATGCCTTCAGGTAAGAACAGAGCGAAGCGATGACCCCGAGAGACGTTTCAAGTACTAACAGAGAAAGGAGCTCACCATGTCAGGACACTGGGCTTAGACGGACATTTTTTTTTTGATGATTATCAAATATGTAACCAGAAAGTTAAAACTCTGCCTTAAACAAAAAGAGGGGAACTTTTTATTAATAGACAAGGGCTACTATGTCATAGAGTAAACTATTTGGGAGTCTCAAAAATTTTAATTTTTTTAAATTAAAAAGTTTTTATTCATTTATTTATTTATATGACCATGCTGCATGGCTTGAGGGGTCTTAGTTCCCCTACCAGGAACTGAAGCCAGGGCATAGCAGTGAAAGTACTGAGTCCTAGCCACTGGACCAACAGAGAATTCCTATCATCAAAAAAAAAAGATATTAATAATATAAAATCTTAGGAGACTAGGCGCTCTTCTAAGTGCTGGGGACTAGAGAAATAAGCAGAAAAGATTTGCTATCCCTTGCTATCATGGGACAAGATTGGGAGAAAACAGGCAAATAAGTCTACCATGTTGGGTCAGTTAATGATAAGAGCTAAGATGGAAAAAAAAGCACAAGTAAAATGACAGTGCTCACAGGGCAGGGGGCACTATTAACAAGAGAAAAGACTTGCTATCCCTTGCTATCATGGGACAAGATTGGGAGAAAACAGGCAAATAAGTCTACCATGTTGGGTCAGTTAATGATAAGAGCTAAGATGGAAAAAAAAGCACAAGTAAAATGACAGTGCTCACAGGGCAGGGGGCACTATTAACAAGGGATCATCAGGAAAAGCCTCTTTGAAGAAGTGAAGTTTGTTCAGAGACCAGATTGAAATGCTAGCGGAGGCCCTACAAATATCAGTATTTAGGGAAATAACAAGCCAGGAAATGGAGCAGCAAGGGCCAAGACCTTGATATCTTCAAGGAAGGACAAGGAGGCCACTGGGGCCACAGGCCATGAGCAGGAATGGTGAGAAGCAA
Source organism: Cephalophus harveyi (assembly GCA_006410635.1). Classification (NCBI taxonomy): domain Eukaryota; kingdom Metazoa; phylum Chordata; class Mammalia; order Artiodactyla; family Bovidae; genus Cephalophus; species Cephalophus harveyi. Next base: position 107,424 of record SJYT01039834.1, read on the forward strand.
GAGCAGACAAGTGGCCAGAGCTGAGACCCTGTAGGCCTGGTGAGGGCTCCGAATGCTGCGGGGTCAAGGGAAGCCTTTGGAGGATTGAGGGTAAGGGGGAACGTGCTTGGTTGATGTTTTCAAAGGGTTGCTCTGGCTTCCGTAGTGGGAGAAGAGAGGAGAGGAGCAGCAGGGACACCAGTAAGGAGGGTGTTCCCGGTCTGTGTGACATGTGAGCGCAGCACAGACTGAGATGCCAGTGCTGCAGAAGATGAGATGTGGTTGGATTAAGAGTGCATTTGAAGCAGGTTGGAAGGAGTCTCTGTTGAATGGGATGAGGGTCTGAGAGAAAGACATGAGTGAAAGATAATCCAATATATATGTCCTGAGCAAATGGGTAAATGATGTTACTCTTTACTGGGGGGCAGTGCACCACAGAAGAGGGGTGAAAATTAGCACATGCTTTGGACATTTTAACTCTCAGCAGCTTATTAGGTATGAAAGGAGAAGTGTTGTTTGGCATGTGTTCATGCTAAGTGATTCAGTCGTGTCCAACTCTTTGTGACCCTATGGACCATAGCCTGCCAGACTCCTCTGTCCATGGGATTCTCCAGGCAAGAATACTGGAGTGGGTAGCCATGGGATCTTCCTGATCTAGGGATTGAATCCACATCTCTTATGTGTCCTACATTGGCAGGCAGGTTCTCTTCCACTAGTGCCACCTGGGAAACCCGTTGTTTGGGCAGTTCTATATTCAAATCAAAGGCTTCCCTGAAATCTCAATTGGTAAAGGATCCTCCTGCAATGCAGGAGACCCTGGTTTGATTCTGGGTTGGGAAGATCAGCTGGAGAAGGGATAGGCTACCCATTCCAGTATTCTTGGGCTTCCCTTGTGGCTCAGCTGGTAAAGAATCTGCCTGCAATGTGAGAGACCTGGGTTCAATCCCCGGGTTGGGAAGATCCCCTGGAGAAGGGAAAGGCTACCCACTCCATTATTCTGGAATGGAGAATTCCAAGGACTGTATAGTCCATGGGGTCGCAAAGAGTCAGACACGACTGAGCAACTTTCACTCAATCACTCATATTCAGGTCTAGAATTTGGGGTAAAGAGAGGGACTGGAGAGTTTGTCAAATAAATTTAGGATGTGTTCATAATTAAAATTATGGGTTTTCATTTAGTTTATTGATGTATAGTTGCTGTACAATATTATGTAAGTTACAGGTGTACAATATAGTGATTCACAATGTTTAAAGGTTATACTCCATATATAGTTATTATAAAACATTGGCTCTATTCCCCATGTGGTAGATTATCCAAAGACAACCACCATTAACATTTTGGCTAGTGTAAACTTTGAAAACTTTTGTGACATTCTGGCTGCATATTTCCAAACGTTTATGGGGGAAAAAAAAAAGAATTTCTGGAGGTAACACCAGAAATCTACATGTTAAAAATTATTTATTAATTTTATTTTGGGGCTGTGCTGGGTCTTTGTTGCTGTGTACAGGCTTTCTGTAGTTGCAAAGAGAAGGGGTTACTCTCTGGTTGTAAGGTACAGGCTTTTCATTGTGGGTGACTTATCTTATTGCAAAGCACGGGCTCTAGAGCCTGGGCTCAGTGGTTGTGGTGCATGGGCTTAACTGCTCCACAGCATGTGAGATCTTCCCAGACCTAAGCTCGAACCCATCTCCCCTTCATTGGCAGGCAATCTGCATTTTTAACAAGCCTCTCCAGGCAATTCCAGTGCATGTCAAGGTTTAAGGTCAAGCAACCTGAAAGAACCCTCTCTGGCTGTGATGGACCATGTAGAAGCATGACCGAGAGGAGCTACCCCACATCCGAGGTCAGGGACTGCAGCTGAGAAGAGCAACCCCACATCCAAGGATCGGTGCCTGTGCGGGCGCAGGAGGAGGGTGGAGAGGAGCTACTCCATGTTCAAGGTCAGGAGGGGCCACCGTGAGGAGATACCCCTCGTCTAAGGTAAGGAGCAGCGTCTGCGCTTTGCTGGAGCAGCCGTGAAGAGATACCTCAAGTCCAAAGTAAGAGAAACCCAAGTAAGACAGTAGGTGTTGCAAGAGGCAATAGAAGGCAGACACACAAACCATAATCACAGAAAACTAGTCAGTCTAATCACACGGACCACAGCCTTGTCTAACTCAATGAAACTAAGCCATGCTGTGTGGGGCCACCCAAGACAGGAGGGTCATGGTGGAGAGGTCTGACAGAATGTGGTCCACTGGAGAAGGGAATGGCAAACCACTTCAGTATTCTTGCCTTCAGAACCCCATGAACAGTATGAAAGGCAAAATGATAGAATACTCAAAGAGGAACTCCCCAGGTCGATAGGTGCCCAATATGCTACTGGAGATCAGTGGAGAAATAACTCCAGAAAGAATGAAGGGATGGAGCCAAAGCAAAAACAATACACTTTGTGGATGTGACTGATGATAGAAGCAAGTTCCGATGTTGTAAAGAGCAATATTGCATAGGAACCTGGAATGTTAGGTCAAGGCAATGTTGCCAATCAAGGCAAATTGGAAGTAGTCAAACAGGAGATGGCAAGAGTGAACGTCTACATCCTAGGAATCAGCAAACTAAAATGGACTGGAATGGGTGAATTTAACTCAGATGACCATTATATCTACTACTGTGGGCAGGAATCCCTTAGAAGAAGTGGAGTAGCCATCACGGTTAACAAAAGAACCAGAAATGCAGTACTTGGATGCAATCTCAGAAATGACAGAATGAGCTCTGTTCATTTCCAAGGCAAACCATTCAATATCACAGTAATCCAAGTCTATTCCCCAACCAGTAACGCTGAAGAAGCTGAAGTTGAATGGTTCTATGAAGACCTACAAGACATTTTAGAACTAACACCCAAAAAAGATGTCTTTTTCATTATAGGGGACTGGAATGCAAAAGTAGGAAGTCAAGAAACACCTGGGGTAACAGGCAGATTTGGCCTTGGAATATGGAATGAAGCAGGGCCAAGAGAACACATTGGTCATAGCAAACACCCTCTTCCAACAACACAAGAGAAGACTCTACACATCGACATCACCAGTTGGTCAACACCGAAATCAGATTGATTATATTCTTTGCATCCAAAGATGGTGAAGCTCTGTACAGTCAACAAAAACAAGACTGGGAGCTGACTGTGGCTCAGATCATGAATTCCTTATTGCCAAATTCAGACTTAAATTGAAGAAAGTAGGGAAAACCACTAGACCATTCAGGTATGACCTAAATCAAATCCCTTATGATTATACAGTGGAAGTGAGAAATAGATTTAACATCAAAGTCTTTTCCAATGAGTCAACACTTCTCATGAGGTGGCCAAAGTACTGGAGTTTCAGCTTTAGCATCATTCCTTCCAAAGAAATCCCAGGGTTGATCTCCTTCAGAATGGACTGATTGCACAAGCTGGAATCAAGATTGCCAGGAGAAATATCAATAACCTCAGACATGCAGATGACACCACCCTTATGGCAGAAAGTGAAGAGGAACAGAAAAGCCTCTTGATGAAAGTGAAAGGGGAGAGTGAAAAAGTTGGCTTAAAGCTCAACATTCAGAAAACTAAGATCATGGCATCTGGTCCCATCACTTCATGGGAAATAGATGGGGAAACAGTGGAAACAGTGTCAGACTTTATTTCTTTGGGCTCCAAAATCACTGCAGATGGTGACTGCAGCCATGAAATTAAAAGACGCTTACTCCTTGGAAGAAAAGTTATGTCCAACCTAGATAGCATATTCAAAAGCAGAGACATTACTTTGCCACCTAAGGTCCGTCTAGTCAAGGCTATGGCTTTTCCAGTGGTCATGTATGGATGTGAGAGTTACTAGCACAAGGCACCTGCAATTGTAGGACCTTTGTACTTGGCATAGGCTTTAAAATTCTGGAATACTTAAAATTTCATCAAGTGTTTGTGGAAATCAGGAATAACTATGGGATTTGTCTAGGTCTTTTCTGAGGTTATTCTCAGAGATGTTTGCACTGATTTCTTTAAGCTATTTTGTGCTATTAGGTAGTTAGAATAGGAAAAAAGGAGTCCAAAATGGAGGTGGCTAAAAGACAAGGAAGGGAAAAGCCCGAGAAAATAGAACAAAGGAAGGTCTGAGGACCAGAATGAGGACCTCAGGTGTAAAAAAAAAAAAAAAATCGCACTCCTGGCTAGTCCACTTACATAAGGCAGGCCCAGGGGGAGGAGGAAAAAAAACAGAGGAGCCAAAATTGGGCTGGGGGCCTTTCTTCTCTTCATGTCTTTCAGGTCAGCATGCCCTCACTCCTCTAGGATGTATTTTTCTTTACTTTCTAAATAAAACTGAGCTGTAACACACAGCTATAACACTGGTCCATTGCTTCAAATTTTTGTTGCAAAGAGACAGAACTGAGGAAATTACAAACTCCCCTGACAGTGCATTTTGCCCTCAAGCAGGGTCACATTTTTTTTTTTCATCCAAACTCTGCCCTCATTAACTGTTTACAAATATGAGACAATGCTTTTATCAAGGTGTGTTTTGGGTCTATGACTTAAAATATAGTCACTGGTAAAAATATTTTTCATTGTTCTACACATAGTCATAATCTTAACATGTAAATATTGCCCAACTGAATGCTTATGAAGAATTTAAGAAAGTTGATACTCTATACACGCCATGCATATGATGTTATGATCTGCCTTGGCTCCCCTGGTGGATTGTTTACTATATTCCCTGTTGATATTTCACACACACTGCAAACAGTTTGAAACAGTCAAGTTTTGGCAAAATCCAGGAAAATTACAAGTTTTCCTCATTAACTGTGTGCAGGCCTTTGTCTTCTACTCACTCCATCCCTACCTTCTTATTACAAATTTCAGAATTTGTGAGATCTCACATATTTCCTTGAATTAGTGACAAACTGCAGATTACCCCTTGAAATCAATGACTGAAATGGATGAGGTGAATCAGAATTACAAATCCTAAAGGGAAGAAACATCTAGTTTTTAAAAGTCAGAATATAGAGTAGGCAAAAGCCAAGGATACTCTGAAAATCTGAGCTTAATTGTGGTTGAGTTAGGAAAGCATGGCAGGGAAAGGAAAGCAATGATTGGCTAAGAGTGAAATGAATGAAAAACGTGGATACCTAATAAGTCCTTCCATTGTATCACTTAGAGCTTCTCTTGTTGAGGATGATTTGTTGTCAGAAGCATTTCTATTATATTATTTGTACTCTCACAGCTTCCCCCCATCCTAGTCTACTTGAAGTATCCCTTGCAGTCTCATGCTGAAACCTAATAGGATCTGCTACAAATTCCTTTTACACTTTTCCCTGAGAATATGGAATGTGCTTTTCCTTCACTTCTCTGCCATGGGAATTAATTACCTGCAGTTTTCAGCACAGTGTGAAAGTCTTATCTGCTTTCTTTGGCAGTAAAATATTACTGCAAAGCTTTAAACTAGTTTTGAAGTTTTATTGTCTTTTTTCCCTCTAGGTTTTAATTATGGATGTTTAAAATATTTTATGTCAGTAGGTAATCTCATAGCTATTATGGTAAAAAAAAAATAATGAAAATAATCAGACTGAATTAAACTATGAAAATAAAACTTTATACACAAGGCTGGGCAAGCTTTTAAAGACCATTGTTTTACTGGGTGTGATTTTAGTGATTTGTGTAAAGAAGAATCAATATTATTTACTAATAGGCAAAAAAAGTGGGTTATTTTCCAAAACTGGGTATCCATTACATTTAATCAGATCCAGATGATAATACTACTATTTGTGACAGATCCCAACTTCAAAACAGAACATGAGAAGGGGAAGAAATAATGATTCAAACCTTACAGTTCCATGGATCAGTACATGTTCCTGGTTTCAGGGGGAAAATACAGTTTCAATATAAATTTGGAGAGAGTCAGAAGGACAGACATTTTATGTTCTAAGGGTATTCTTTACTTCTTTTGGGCATGGTTTAAGTAGTGTATTTTTTTTTTTTTATTTAAAGGAAATAAACAAATTTAAATAAATTAAAATAAGTTATGCAATATGCTTCCAAATAAACCAAATATTCAAATGCATGAAAATTTATGAAAACTCATTTTCTGTTTATAAGAAAGGAGGTGATAAAACTCAAACATACAAGTCAATTACTGACCTGCAAGATTTTAAATACTTCCTCTTATGCTTTATACATTTCACCTCTATTTTTTTTAATGGTCTACAAGCCTCATATCTGTCTCTTATACACATCTAGATGTGTATAAGAGACAGACTTCATATAGTTCTCTAAATATCTTCTATAAATTATATTCTAAAATTAAACTGGACATGACAGAAGATTCCAAATAATCTACTTAAATTGATCCAAAAGTAATATGAAATTCAAAGTTGGTTTAAAATTGAATCATTGGACCAATTCTCTTGACAATAAGAACTTACCTGTCTATAGTAAATGACTTAGTAATTTAAAGATGCTATCATTATCTCTAATTTACCTACAAAATTCCATCATCAAAAGCTATTAACTAACCTTCAGTTGATTCAAGAAACAATGTGAGTTGGGTTCCTAATAAAGTTATACAACTCAATAGATTTTCTGTGACTAGAATGAGCTCCAATATCTTATTAGACTTGTAAATGTAAATTTTAAATGGAAACATTCTTTTGAATATGAGAGCAGTTTATAGCCTTATCCTGGCACAAAGTGACATAATAAACTGCTAGAATTTTAATTTAAAGCAAAGTTTAAAGGCTGCTGTGGTTTGCCAAGATTATCCTTCATAAAAATTTCTTGAATGTTTATTTGTCAACAACTTATGTGATTATCCTAAATTGACATGAAACCAAAAGTGAGCCAAACATTCTAAAATACTTTTGGAAAGCAAGAAACTATATTTCTGGTTATGTTTTAATGGCGAAGCCAATAAAGTAAAGGAATCTAAGTTAAATAAGGAGAATGGGGGTGGGTAAGGAGGAGTCAGCTTTTTCAGTGAAAACTTACTATTCACAAATTTAAATAGACATTTTATTTCTAGGTTTTCAAAGAACTTTGTGAGAGTCAACTTGAGGTGCTTCTTTGCTTTCAACATTTTATCATGGATACTATTTTTACATTGAGGAAATTGCTACAAACTGATATTTATGCTGTGGGGATCAATACAGAACGAATTAGAAGAACTTAAACTCAATTCTGAACACTAATGAATGTCCTTCTCATATTTAAGAAATCACTGCTAAGTTTTTAAGAGTTTTGTATTGAGTAATAAGGACAACTTGAAATTAACACAATGGCGTGGAAAGTCTTTGTTAATTATGACTGTTTACCTGGCAGTCTGTTAAGCAAGCACACTAAGAACACAAAAGCAAATTCTTTGTATGTTCTCTAATAGTTTAGCAGTAAAACAGTTAGGACACATAAAAAAACATATAATGAATAGGAAAAATTGTCTCCCAACACAATATTCAAATTATACATTATACAATTAAACACACTTTTTCATACCAAGAACCAAGAAAATCACAAATTAAAAGATAAAAGTCAGTCAACCAACAGCTAAGAATCAATTATTGGAATTATTTGACAAAAATTTTAGAGCAGAAATCTTAAAAGAGATTCAGCAAGTAATTATTCATTTATTTGAGACAATTGAAACAATAGAAAATATCAACAGAGAAATAGAATTTATAAAAATAAGCCAAAGGGAAATGTAGAACTGAAAAATAACTACATTAAAAACTTATATTGGAAGAGATCAATAGTAGAGTGTCAGTGATATAGAATCAGTGAGGGTGAGGACAGAGCAATAAAATTTATTTGAAAATAGAAAAAAATGGTCTGAAAAAAAAAAAAAAGAAAAAACGCAAGCTCTTTGGGACTAGGGCATAAGGACAATATCTAACATCTGTATCTTTGAAGTCCCAGAAAGTAAAGAGAAAACATGTAAGCCTTAAAGGTTAAAAAAAAAAGAAAAAAAGATAGCTGAAAATTTCCCAAACTTGGTGAAAGATGTAAACTTATTATATATGTGGTTCACTTAACTTTTGGAATTTATATAAGTACCAAAATGTTCACACCAAAACATATATCAGAGTTAAACTTCTGAAAACTAAAGAAATGGCAGGGATACTGGAGTGGTTTGCCATTTCCTTCTGCAGGGGATCTTTCTGACCCAGGGATTGAATCCTGGTCTCCTGCACTGCAGGCAGATTCTTTACCAACTGAGCTATCAGAGAAGCCTAAACTCTTTCTTACACATATGGTTAATTCATGTTGATGTATGACAGAAATAAAATCATTATTGTAAAGCAAACATCAATCAATTAAAAGGAAATAAATATTGGACATGACTGAGCAACTGAACTGAACTATTAGAACAAACAAAGAAACAATTAAACTCTTGAAAGCAGCCAGGGTAAAACATTAGTGTGTTGCTAGTAGCAGAACACAGTAGAGGAAAATGGATCTCTCATTAAAAATCACTGAGGCTGAATGGTGCACAAAAACATGTTGCAAGTCCCCAAAGAATATAATTTTACACTGTCATTTCTATATTCAGTTAAAACATCCTTTAGGATTAAAGGGGGAATAAGGAAACTACTGCACAATTGCACTCATCTCACACGCTAGTAAAGTAATGCTCAAAATTCTCCAAGCCAGGCTTCAGCAATACGTGAACCGTGAACTTTCAGATGTTCAAGCTGGTTTTAGAAAAGGCAGAGGAACCAGANTGACCGGTACTGACTCCAGGCATTGCAGTTTTCAGTGGATTTCATCAATTTGCTGAGGATACTTCTCAGGTATAATGGTTTCACCAGGATTCAAAAAGCTATAGTAGATCAAATGAGCAGTAGACCACCAGTGACCACGACCTTCTTTCGGTAACAGTTGGTTTTAGGAAGTGCTTTGGAGCTTCTTCTTGGTCCAACCACTGAACTGGTCATTGCCAGTTGTCATAGAAACTGTAGAAAATCTACTTTTCATAGCATATTATAATCCAATTGGGAAATGATTCACTTGTTGTTGCACAGAGTGAGAGAAGACCACACTTCGAGATGAGGCATTTTTGATTTTCAGTTAGCTCAAGAGACACTCTCTTATCAAGCTTTTTCACCTTTCCAATTTGCTTCAAATGACAAATGATTGTAGAATGGTCAACCTTGAGTTCTTTGGCAATTTCTCATGTAGTTATAAGGTCAGCTTCAATGATCCTCTCGTTTGGTCATTGTCAGCTTCCAATGGCCAGACACTGCACTCCTCATCTTCAAGACTGTCATCTCCTTTGCAAAACCTCTTGAACCCCCACTGCACTGTATGTTCATTAGCAGTTCTTGGGCCAAATGCATTGTTCATATTGAGAGTTGTCTTTGCTGCTTTATGACCCATTTTGAACTCAAATAAGAAAATTGTTCAAGTTTGCTTTTTGTCTAACAGCATTTCCATAGTTTTAATAAACAGCAAACAATGTCGTTACCAAAAAAAATAAAGTGAGAAATCCACATTACAATTATGTATAGTATAACCACATTTATTTAGAATGTATTCCAATATCAAACAACAACCAATTTAAACAATGCAAAAGCCTCAAGTACTTTTACACCAACCTAACATTTTTGAGGCTCCAAAATATCTGCAGATGGTGATTGCAGTCATGAAATTAAAAGATGCTTATTCCTTGGAAGAAAAGTTATGACCAACCTAGATAGCATGTTGAAAAGCAGAGACGTTACTTTGCCAACAAAGGTCCGTCTAGTCAAGGCTATGGTTTTTTTTTCCAGTAGTCAGTTATATATAGATGTGAGAGTTGGACAGTGAAGAAAGCTGAGCACTGAAGAATTGATGCTTTTGAACTGTGGTGTTGGAGAAGACTCTTGAGAGTCCCTTGGACTGCAAGGAGATCCAACCAGTCCATTCTAAAGGAGATCAGTCCTGGGTGTTCTTTGGAAGTAATGATGCTAAAGCTGAAACTCCAGTACTTTGGCCACCTCATGAGAAGAGCTGAGTCGTTGGAAAAGTCACTGAAGTTGGGAGGCATTGGGGGCAGGAGGAGAAGGTGACGACAGAAGATGAGATGGCTGGATGGCATCACTGGCTCGATGGATGTGAGTTTGAGGGAACTCTGGGAGTTGGTGATGGACAGGGAGGCCTGGCATGCTGCAATTCATGGGGTCACAAAGCGTCGGACACGACTGAGCGACTGAACTGAACTGAACTGAAGGATACTTCCATGTCAAGGAAAATTTAAAAATTCACCACTCACAGACCTACTGATAAAAGGTGACTGAAGCTCTCCAATAAAAATAAAACAATGATAGAAAAATGATTGGAACTTTAGAAAATAGTGAAAAGAATATGTATAATATCATATAAGAAACGAATCACCAGTCTAGGTTCGATGCAGGATACAGGATGCTTGGACCTGGTTCACTGGGATGACCCAGAGGGATGCTATGGGGAGGGAGGTAGGAGGGAGGTTCAGGATGCGGAACACATGCACACCCATGGCAGATTCATGTTGATGTATGCAAAAACCAATACAATATTGTAAAGTAATTAGTCTCCAATTAAAATAAATAAATTTAAATTAAAAATAAAAGAAACAGAGTGGGTGAAAATATGGGTTAAAACTTTTCAGGAGGTTCTTAAATTGTATTTGATCATTAAAGCAAAAATTGCATCTATTATATTGCTCAATATATGTAGAGAGAATAACTGAGATGATACTTAAAGCAGGAAGAGTAAATAGATCTTGTAATAAAGAATCTGATGCCATATGGTATCCCACCAGCCTTAAAAGTCTTCACAACTACCTAACAGGCAGTTTCTTAACCACATCCACTTTTATCCAGAATACAAGTACAATATTTCATTGCTGGTATCCTCCTCCAAGGAGATTTGATACACTTATTAGGACATAAATGCTAACAAAGGAGCTCACATAAAGAGATGGATTGCTGCCCAACACATGGTGGAAGCCTCACCACCTTTTTAGTTTTTTGATTCGCCAAGAGTCACTCTCTCTCTCACACTGACAAAAAGTGAAAGTTGCTCAGTTGCTTCTGAGTCTTTGTGACCCCATGGACTACAGCCTGGCAGGCTCCTCTGTCCACAGAATTCTCCAGGCAAGAGTACTAAAGTGGGTTGCCATTTCCTTCTCCAGAGGATCTTCCCAATCCAGGGATTGAACCCAGGTCTGCTACCTTGCAAGCAGAATCTTTACCATCTGAGCCTCCAGGGAAGACCTTGACATTGTCAAGAAACAGCTATCTACCCTCTCAGCATCCACAATGTGAAAACAAATGCAACGTCTTTAAGTCTTTTGGATCTTGGAAACATATTCCTCATTTATAAATTTTACTTAAGCCCCTATGTTGGTGTTGTATAGTCACTAAGTTGTTTCCTTTTTGTGACCCCATGGACTGTAGCCCAGTGGGCTCCTCTATCCATGAAATTTTCTCCAGGCAAAAAAAAAAAATGGAGTGGGTTTCGATTTCCTTCTCCAGAGCATGTTCCTGGCCCAGGGGTAAACCTGAGTCTCCTGCATTGGCATGCAGATTCATTACTGCCTAGCCACCAGGGAAGACCTAAGCCCATATAGGCTGTTACACATCAGACCACCTTGAATGTAATTTCCCAGAAGTCTCTAGAATCTGTCCAAATTGAATAAAAATATCACTCCTACTGTATCCCTGAGACTTCTTTACTATAGTTCAGTTGCTCAATCGTGTCCAACTCTTTGGGACCCCATGGACTGCAGCACGCCAGGCCTCCCTGTCCATCACCTACTCCCAGAGTTTACTCAAACATGTCCATTGAGTCAGTGACACCATCCAACAATCTGATCCTCTGTCATCCCCTACTCCTCTTGCCTTCGATCTTTCCGAGCATCAAGGTCTTTTCAAATGAGTCAGTTCTTCAAATCAGGTGGCCAAAGTATTGGGGTTTCAGCTTCAGCATCAGTCTTTCCAATGCATATTCAGACTGATTTCCTTTAGGACTGACTGGTTGGATCACCTTCCTGTCCAAAGGACTCTCAAAAGTCTTCTTCAACACCACAGTTCAAAAGCATCAATTCTTCAACACTCAGCTTTCTTTATAGTCCAACATCCATACATGAGTATTGGAAAAACCATAGCTTTGACTAGACAGACCTTTGTTGGCAAAGTAACGTCTCTGCTTTTTTAGTAAACTCTCTAGGTTTGTCATAGCTTTTCTTCCAAGGAGCAAGCGTCTTTTAATTTCATGGCTGCAGTCACCATCTGCAGTGATTTGGGGGCCCCCAAAAAATAAAGTCTGTCACTGTTTCCACTGCTTCCCCATCTATTTCCCACGAAGTAATGGGACCGGATGCCATGATCTTAGTTTTCTGAATGTTGAGCTTTAAGCCAACTTTTCACTCTCCTCTTTCACTTTCATTAAGAGGCTCTTTAGTTCTTCACTTTTTGCCATAAGGGTGGTGTCATCTGCATATCTGAGGTGGTATTTCTCCCAGCAATCTTGATTCCAGCTTGTGCCTCATCCAGTCCAGCATTTCTCATGATGTACTCTGCATATAGGTTAAATAAGCAGGGTGACAATATACATCCTTGAAATACTCCTTTCCCGATTTGGAACCAGTCTATTGTTCCATGTCCAGTTCTAACTGTTGCTTCTTGACCTGCATACAGATTTTTCAGGAGGCAGGTCAGGTGGTCTGGTATTCCCATCTCTTTAAGAATTTTCCACAGTTTGTTGTGATTCTTTACTATAGAGCTTTTTGCAATCTGTCCTTAGGCCTCCACAACTGCACTCTTTTCGCATGCTAGCAAAGTAACGCTCAATATTCTGCGAGATAAGCTTCAACAGTATGTGAATCGAGAACTTCCAGATGTTCAAGATGACTTTAGAAAAAGCAGAGGAACCAAAGATCAAATTGCCATGTGAATCAAGAAGTTCAAGATGACTTTAGAAAAAGCAGAGGAACCAGAGATCAAATTGCCAACATTCGTTGGATCATAGAAAAAGAGAATTCCAGAAAAACATCAATTTATGCTTCACTGACTATGTTAAAGCCTTTGATTGTATAGATCACAAGAAACTGTGGAAAATTCTTAAAGAGATGGGAACACTAGACCACCTTATCGCCTCCTGAGAAACCTGTATGTAGGTTAAGAAACAACAGTTAGAACTGGACATGGAACAAGGAGACTGGTTCCAAATTGGTAAATGAGCATGTCAAGGCTGTATATTGTCACCCTGCTTATTTAACTTCTTTGTAGAGTACATCATGAGAAATGCTGGGCTGGATGAAGCACAAGCCCGAATCAAGATTGCTGGGAGAAATACCAATAACCTCAGATATGCAGATGACACCACCTTTATGGCAGAAAGTGAAGAGAAACTAAAGAGCTTTTTGATGAAGGTGAAACGAGAGCATGAAAAAGCTGGCTTAAAACTCAACACTCAAAAAGTGAAGATCATGGCATCTGGTCCTATCACTTCATGGCAAACAGATGGGGAAATGATGAAAACAGTGAGAGACTTTATTTTCTTGGGCTCCAAAATCACTGCAGATGGTGTCTGGAGCCATGAAATTAAAAGATGCTTGCTCCTTGGAAGAAAAGCTCTGACAAACCTGAATAGCCTGTTATAAAGTAGAGTCACTTCTTTGCTGACAAAGGTCTGTCTAGTCAAAGGCATGGCTTTTCCAGTAGTCACATATGGATTGGTGAGCTGGACCATAAAGGAAGCTGAGTGCCAAAGAATTGATGCTTTTGAGCTATGGTGTTGGAGAAGACTTTTGAAAGTCCATTGGCCTACAAAGATATCAAACCAGTAAATCCTAAAGGAAATAAGTCCTGAATTGGAAGGACTGATGCTGAAAGCTGAAGCTCCAATCATTTGGCCACCTGATGCGAAGAGCCAACTCGCTAGAAAATACCCTGATACTGGGAAAGATTGAAGGCAGGAGGAGAATGGGACAACAGAGGATGAGATCATTGGATGGCATTACTGACTCAATGGACATGAGTTTGAGCAAGTTGCAGGAGATGGTGAAGGACAAGGAGGCCTGGCATGCTGCAGTCCCTCGGGTCACAAAGTGTCAAACACAACTGAGCCACTGAATAACTTAGGTCTTCTGGAGATTCTGTACCCACAATAGCCTTAAGTTGCTCATGGTTTTCTGGTGCAAGACACTGCACCCTTTAGCCCCACATGGCATACTAATCTTTAGAAAAACACTATCTGTATACTGAAATCCCCTAGAACAGCAGACTCTGACAGGATCTGAATCCAAACACACATGTACCAAATGGCCTATTCTGCTCTGGGTCATTAATGGTACAGTCTGCAAGCTGTGTATAGCCACCAGTGTCTATTTTCTAAATAAGTGTATCTACAGGACAGAGTCAAATCTGAGCCCTCTAGTACACCATATCTATGGAAGTTAGTGGCCTCTACTGTCCTTAAACGCTTACCTTAAGAGCCTACTGTGCAGGAGGAAGCCATCCTTTGCCCAGACCTCTTGGCTACCTTTGAAACTTTTGGGGATCAAGTGAGTGAACAGCAAGGGAGTTAGTAGGCAGTGGATGATATTGAACCATAATACATGATGGCCCTCGCTGCTGCTATTCATCCCTTAATCTAGATGTTCCAGATCATCAGCAAGACTCAAAAGTTGTGATGATTGGCCTGTGCTGTACTTGTGCTGTGCTTAGTCAGTCAGTTGTGTCCAGCTCTTTGCGACCCCATGGACTGAAGCCTGCCAGGCTCCTCTGTCCATGGGGATTCTCCAGACAAGAATACTGGAGTGGGTTGCCATGCCCTCCTCCAAGGAATCTTCCCAACCCAGGCATCAAACCCAGGTCTCCCGAATTGAAGGCAGATTCTTTACCTTGTGAGCCACCAGGGAAGCCTGACAATTGACCTAACTTCTTAATCTTAACACTGCAGACCCAGGAAAAACAGCCCCACCTGCACGTTTAAAGGCTCTTGGGATATATTCATTGATCTTAACTACCTGGGCCAGCCAGCAACAGCAACAGCAGTTTCTTATCCAAGACTGCCTCCTTTGGGATAAACAACACTGTGAAACTCCTGTCTCATAGATACCCAAAATATAAATTGAAGGTGAAAAAAATGCCTCTGCATGTGATGGCCACATTACAAGTTCCCACCAAGACACTCAGTGACCCCTCAGAGTTCCAGACATTATTGGTAGTGACCAACACACACATTTCACTTCACAGAATACTTACATTTGAGTTCTTGAATGAAGCATTCAACAGAATGCTACCTTACCTTTTTTATTTCCTTCCTCCCTCCCTCAACTTCCTTACTAGCTCTGGGCAACAAATATGTGCAAAAATGTTTTAATGACACAATTTCAAATAAAACATAGCATATTTCAGTTACCTAGCAAACATTAGGGGTAAATGCAATGAAAAGTCAGAATTTACTTTTGACATTTGATAGCTAACGATGTTTATGCCTCAACATTCCCCACTCCACCATTATACCACATCTAGGGAAGTTGATATGAAAGCCCAGGTATTATGTTCTCTGGGAATTTCAAACTATACAAGCCCCAGATCACACATAAGAATCTTATTCCAATTCCAAACATAATCATTAAATGTCTTTAACAGTTGAGGATTAAGAATAATTCTTATATAATAATTCTTCATAATTATACCCTAGCCAAAATTCTTTTCCAGTTCTCTCAAGTTATTTGTGGACCTGCTTGGGAGCTTTTCTGCTCATTATGTGACTGAAAATAAACATTTCATACCTTTTGGGGGCACGCATGATATTACCAGTCTAGATATCTGAGCCAATTGTAGACTGGGTGGGGGTGCATCACTCCTCTATGAGGTGACTTTAACAGACCATTTATGAAGCAGGCTTTCAACAGCTAACCTGGAGGGGTAAAATGTCAATATCAGTAGGCTGTAGCAAGTTATGTTAAAGAATCCTAAAAAATAGAATATTGAAATAGCCCATCAGTTCAGTTCAGTTGCTCAGTCATGTCTGACTCCTTGCGACCCAGTGAATCACAGCACGTCAGGCCTCCCTGTCCATCACCAACTCCTGGAGTTCACTCAAACTCATGTCCATGGAGTCGGTGATTCCATGCAGCCATCTCATCCTCTGTCGTCCCCTTCTCCTCCTACCCCCAATCCCTCCCAGCATCAGGGTCTTTTCCTATAGGTCAACTCTTCACATGAGGTGGCCAAAGTATTGGAGTTTCAGGTTCAGCATCAGTCCTTCCAATGAACACCCAGGACTGATCTCCTTTAGGATGGACTGGTTGGATCTCCTTGCAGTCCAAGGGACTCTCAAGAGTCTTCTCCAACACCACAGTTCAAAAGCATCAATTCTTTGGCTCTCAGCTTTCTTCACTGTCTAACTCTGGAGGTCAAAAAAAGAGAAACAGGGGAATGAGAAAAAGGAAACACACAGAAAACGAATAATAAAATTTCAGATGTAAGCCTTAACATATCAATGATTTTTTAAAAATTATCCAAATATAGAGATTCCAGAATGGATTCCTTTGAAAGATCCAATTGTATACCATCTAAGAAACTCACATTAAATATAGTGACACAGCTAAACATAAAAAAGAGGAAAAATATACATCATACTAATGTCATCAACTAATAGGCAGGAATAATTTTATTCATATTAAAATACACCACATAGCAAGGATAATTAGTAGGGACAAAGAGGGACATTACACAATGATATAGGCTTAATTTACCCCAAACACATAGTGATCCTAAATGTATAAACACAGAACAAGAGATCTTCAACATACATGAAGAAAATAACACTTGATAGGGATGAAAGAGGAAATTGACAAATAAGCAATTACTGGGGACATCAGTGCCCCACATTTAATTTTTCCACAGTACTGGACAAAATTTAGTAAAGATATAGAAGAACCAAATAAGACTATCAATCAAAAGAATATAGTTGACATTTATAGAATGCTTCACCTCCAAAATGTAGACTACACCTTTTTTCAAGCATCCATAGACTTACCATTCTAAATCATATCCAGGTTTGTAATATAAAGATTGACACATTTATCAGAATTGAAATCATACAAACTGTATTCTTTGACCAAAATGAAACCAAACTAGAAATTAATAATAGAAACAGAAATATAAGGAAACAGGATGACAGAAAAGACACTAAACACTTGGAATGTAAACAACATGCTACTAAACAACCCATACATCAAAGATTATATCTCAAAATAAATAGAAATATATACATAGGTCTAAATGAAAGTTAAAATATTTTATATCAAAAATGTGTGGATGCGACTAGAGCAATAGTAAGAGGGAAATATTTAGCACTAAATGCTTTCATTAGAAATGTTTCTAATCAGTAATCTAAATCCCTGACACTAAATTAGATCAACAAGAGCAAAAGAAAACCCAAAGTAAGCAGAAGGAAGGACAATAGTAACACAAATAAGAGCAGAGTAAAATGAAATTGAAAAAAGGAAAACGGTAAAGAAGAATTAATGAAACCAGAAGTTAGTTCTTTAAGAAACAATAAAAATAGCACGCCTCTAACAAAACTGGGACTTCCCAGGTGGTGCTAGTGGTAAAGAACTCACCTGCTAATACAGGAGATGTAAGAGATGCGAGTTTGATACTTGGATGGGGAAGATCCCCTGGCAGAGGAAATGGCAACCCACTCCAGTATTCTTGCCTGCAGAATCCCATGGACAGAGGAGCCTGGCAGGCTACAGTTCATAGGGTCACAAAGAGTCAGACATGACTGAAGCAACTTAGCACACACTAACAAAACTACTAAGATAAAAAGACAGATGACACAAATCACAAATGTGAGGAATGACATGCCCATCAAGTGAAAATTCAAGTTTAGACCTGACAATTGAAATTACCAATCTTATGTTTACCTTCTATGTGGTAGAGCCTGACCCAAGTAGAATTCTCCATGTTCAAATACACACAAATAGAAAGAAACAAAGCAACTAACTGAAATGAATAAAAACATCCAAATGAAATTATTGATTTGAGTAAGGATCAGCAATTTTAATAAATTGGTTTATGAGGGGGCCAGGTAATGTTATAATNTTCTATGCGGTAGAGCCTGACCCAAGTAGAATTCTCCATGTTCAAATACACACAAATAGAAAGAAACAAAGCAACTAACTGAAATGAATAAAAACATCCAAATGAAATTATTGATTTGAGTAAGGATCAGCAATTTTAATAAATTGGTTTATGAGGGGGCCAGGTAATTTTATAATACCAACATAGAACTATACATATAACTTTGTAAAGGGAAAGCATGCAGTAAAAGAATTAGATTATTTTCAGTGTAATCCAATAGTAAGTCAGATACATGCCTCTTGATCTAAGGTGTAACAGACAACATCCATGATGTATTCATGTCAAAGTTTAATATCAGATCATCAGGAGGAACAGGGAATAAAAACTAGACATCATCATACAGATGCAATGAGACAAATAACAAATATAAGGCAGTCTGTGGGACAGCAGGCCTGATCTCTTCAACAAGTTAATATCTGGAGAAGGGACTGCACTATATGAAAGGGGGCCAGAAGCTTTTCACACAGTGTGATATCTGGTCCTGAGTTTGGTACTTATTTTGACAAACCATATTAAAAGGACATTTTTAAAATAGTGCCTGTTTTTATAAACCAGGGTATGCTCTGTAAAAAAAAATAATAAATAACCAGCACATACTTTAAAATATTCCTAGACATTAAAAAAAAATTAAATATGAGGAATGAAATGGGATATCACTGCAGATTTTGTAACCACAGGAAAAATCATACAGGATACTTTAAACAATTATATGTTCATAAATACAACATCTTAAAAAAATACACATTACCAAAACTCAACCAAGAGGAAATAACCTGAGTTGTTTTGTAATTACTAAAGAAATTGAGAAAAGGGAACCCTCTTACACTGTTGGTGGAAATGCAAACTAGTACAGCCACTATGGAGAACAGTGTGGAGATTCCTTAAAAAACTGCAAATAGAACTGCCTTATGACCCAGCAAACCCACTGCTGGACATACACATGAGGAAACCAGAATTGAAAGAGACACATGTACCCCAATGTTTATCGCAGCACTGTTTATAATAGCCAGGACATGGAAGCAACCTAGATGTCCATCAGCAGACGAATGGATAAGAAAGCTGTGGTACATATACACAATGGAATATTACTCAGCCATTAAAAAGAATACATTTGAATCAGTTAGAAAGTGTCAATTTTTTTAATCTCTTCTAGAAAATAGAGAAAGGAACACTTCTTAATTAATTTTTATTGGTTTAGTGTTATCTTGATAACAAAATTAGGGAAAGGCAGTAAAAAATGAAGACGACTGTGGACTAATATCTGCATAAACTTAAACACAAAAATTAAGAAAAATATGAAAAAATCAAAACAAACAATGTATAAAAATAATTATACACAACAAGAAAATAGGACTTACTTCTATTATGGAAGCCCAGTTCAATATTAGAAAATCATATAATGCAACCTATCATATTAACAGGGTAAAGAAAATTCCCTAATGATCCAATGGTTAGAACTCCATTCTTTCACTGCTGAGGAACTACGCTCAATCCCTGGTCAGGGAACTAGGATTCCACAAGCTACATAGTTCAGCCAGGAAAAAAAAAAAAAAAAAGGAAAAAAAAAACCATGAACAACAAACAAAACAACAGGGTAAAGAGGAAAAAAAATCATAAACAAATATAACATCGATTCATGAGAAAATTAAAATTTTAGCAAGTTTAATAAAGAACTATCTCAATTTGACATACCATCTACAAAATCATCAGCGCTAACACCAGATTAATTGTGAAAGACAAAGATCAGGAACAAAGCAATAAAATCTATTCTTGTTATCCTATTCAAGATGCTACTAGACAGTCTAAGCACTGCAAAAAAGCAAGAAAAAAATCACAGATTAAAAGGAAGAAAATGTTCACTATTTCAGAATGACATGACTGTCTACAAAGAAAATCCCAAGAATCTACAACAAAACTAAGACTAATTACTTTGACAGCGACAAATACAAGATCAATGCAAAAAATAAATGTTTTTATATAGTAACACGTGTGGAACCAAAAAAAAAAAAAAAAAGATTCACAACATCATTTAAAATTGCTACAAATAAAAGAAATACCTAGGAAGTTAACAAAGCATGTACAGAATCTGTATGCTTCCAAATATAAAATGCTTATAAAGATATCAAAGTAGATCAAAATAAACTGATACGTTCACGAATTGGAAGACTAAATATACTAAAGATACTGATTCTCAAATTGATATCAAGGATGACTATAATTATTATCAATATCTCAACAAGTATTCTTTTAGACATAGACAAATTTCTTCTAACATGTATTAATACATGGAAAACCACAAGTCCTAGAGCAGCTAAAACAATCTTTTAAAGAAGAATGAGGGAGGAGGAACCATTCTTCCTTTATATTAGGTGGCTACATCAGTCATTTTAGCCTGTTACTGTGGAAGAGAAGACACAAAGATTAATGACAAAAAACATATGTAACTCAAAATCAGGCCCACAAAAGTATTTCCAACTGATACTTGACAGAGATGTAAAGGGCTTTCAATGGAAGAAAGACAGCCTTTTCAACATGTGATGCTGTTGCAATTAGATATCCATAGATCAAAAATGGACTTCCCTGATAGTTCAGTTGAAAAAGAATCTGCCTGCATTGTAAGAGGCCCCCGTTGGATTCCTAGGTCGGGAAGATCCGCTGGAGAAAACATAGACTAACCACTCCAGTTTTCTTGGGCTTCCGTGGTGGCACAGCTGGTAGAGAATATGCCTGCAATGCGGGAGACCTGGGTTTGATCCCTGGGTTAGGGAGATC
Organism: Cephalophus harveyi; assembly: GCA_006410635.1. Classification (NCBI taxonomy): domain Eukaryota; kingdom Metazoa; phylum Chordata; class Mammalia; order Artiodactyla; family Bovidae; genus Cephalophus; species Cephalophus harveyi. The sequence continues at coordinate 128,287 of SJYT01039834.1, forward strand.
CCCTGGAGAAGAGAAAGGCTATCCATTCCTGTATTCTGGCCTGGAGAATTCCATGGACTGTAATAGTCCACAGGGTTGCAAAGAGTTGGACAGTACTGAGTGATTTCCACTTTTACATTCAGATCACAATCAATCAATCAAAAACAGAAAAAGACCTTGAGCTAAATCTCACATTTTACATAAAATTTAACCCAAAATGGTTTGTAGACTTAAAACACAGAACTATCAATATTTTAGGAAAAATGTAAAGAAGAATTTTCAATATATGAAGCTAAGAAAAGTGCTCTTAGACTTGACACAAAAAGCACAACCCATAAAAGGGAATATTGATAAATCAGGCTTTGTCAGAATTTAAGACTTTTGCTTTGCAAAAGATCTTGTTAAGAGCCTGATAAAACAAGTTACCTACTGGGAGAAAATATTTTCAAACTCCATATTAGAACCAAGGACTAGTTTTTAGAATACATAAAGAACTCTTAAAACTAAACAGTAAAAATTTAGAAAATGAGTAAAAGGCACATTTCAATGAGGAGGATATATGGATGTCAAATAAATACAGGAAATGATCAGCTTTATTATTTATTTGCAAATGTAAATTGAAGCCACAATGAGCGGTTTCTACATGCCTATTACAAAGGCTAAAGTACTATTGTCAGTGAAGAGAAACTGGATCACTATATATTGCTGTAGAATGTAAAATGGCATAGCTAATACAGAAAATAATTTTTTAAATAAAACAAAACATAAAATTATCAGATGATCCAGCAATATTGTTGTTTGCAACCATCCCAAAGAACTGAAAACTTATACTCACACAAAAACTTGGGCATGAACGCTCATAGTACCTTCAGCTCTAATAGCCAAAAAGTGAAAACAATCCAAGTATCATACAGTGGGAGGAGAAATGATCACTCTTCTCAAATGGGAGATTCCAAATTTTAAAATTTCACTGAGAATAAAACATATTTTTAGCTTTCCTGGTAGGTCAGATGTAATAAAGAATCTGCCTGCAATGCAGAAAACTCAGGTTTGATCCCTGGGTCAGGAAGATCCTCTGGAGAAAGGAATGGCTACCCACTCCAGTATTCTTGCCTGGAGAGTCCCATGGACAGAGGAGCCTAGTAGGCTACATTTCATGGGGTTGCAAAGAGTTGGACATGACTGAGCTACTAACGCTTTCATTTCACCATTACTTACCATTCCAACATCCAATATAAATGCAAGTGTATGCTCATTCCTCTCAACTGAAAGATTTCAAACTTTAAATTGTCAATGAGAATAAAACATATTTTAGTTACAAAAGACATAAAATAGATGAATGATGAAAAGTGCATTGCCCTTTTTTAAGCAATTTAAGGTTAGGAATCACTGAGCAATGTGATTTCTGTCTCATAAAATAACTAATGGAAAGAATAAGCCATGCCTGCCTTTTAAGTGTCAGTAAGTTTATTGAAATCTGTACTTTTAAAAAACTATTCATTTTGCTTTTAAGATTGTTTAAGGTAAACTTAACTTTGATTTCCCTGCTAGTAAATTCATAGTGAGTTTATAGCAGACATAAATGCCCAGAGTGCAAATTCCCTACTATTTAGAGAATACCACAGTGGGCCAGTCTTAGTGTACCTATCAGAAATGGAAATTGTTAGTTGCAGCTTTATTACTCCCAATTTGTCTGTCCTACCAAGAGTTCACTCATTTTCATTCATGTATCCATTTATATATTAAAAGTGTCTTACTATGAACCATGTACTCTTCCAGACTGAGATACCTATCAATGAGAAAAACAGAAAAAGCAGAGAAATGATCACTCTTCTCAACTGGGAGATTCCAAATTTTAAAATTTCACTGAGAATAAAACATATTTTTAGCTTTCCTGGTAGGTCAGATTCCGTAATAAAGAATCTGCCTGCAATGCAGAAAACTCAGGTTTGATCCCTGGGTCAGGAAGATCCTCTGGAGAAAGGAATGGCTACCCACTCCAGTATTCTTGCCTGGAGAGTCCCATGGACAGAGGAGCCTAGTAGGCTACATTTCATGGGGTTGCAAAGAGTTGGACATGACTGAGCTACTAACGCTTTCATTTCACCATTACTTACCATTCCAACATCCAATATAAATGCAAGTGTATGCTCATTCCTCTCAACTGAAAGATTTCAAACTTTAAATTGTCAATGAGAATAAAACATATTTTAGTTACAAAAGACATAAAATAGATGAATGATGAAAAGTGCATTGCCCTTTTTTAAGCAATTTAAGGTTAGGAATCACTGAGCAATGTGATTTCTGTCTCATAAAATAACTAATGGAAAGAATAAGCCATGCCTGCCTTTTAAGTGTCAGTAAGTTTATTGAAATCTGTACTTTTAAAAAACTATTCATTTTGCTTTTAAGATTGTTTAAGGTAAACTTAACTTTGATTTCCCTGCTAGTAAATTCATAGTGAGTTTATAGCAGACATAAATGCCCAGAGTGCAAATTCCCTACTATTTAGAGAATACCACAGTGGGCCAGTCTTAGTGTACCTATCAGAAATGGAAATTGTTAGTTGCAGCTTTATTACTCCCAATTTGTCTGTCCTACCAAGAGTTCACTCATTTTCATTCATGTATCCATTTATATATTAAAAGTGTCTTACTATGAACCATGTACTCTTCCAGACTGAGATACCTATCAATGAGAAAAACAGAAAAAGCAATAGAAGTATTGATGACATTCATGTCCCAACAGGAGGAGGCAGACAACATGTTAAATAAGTAAGTATATTATATAGTATATGCAGTGGAGAAAAATACAGTAAGCAAGAAGAATAGAGAGTGTGGTGAGGAGAAATAGATGTTATGAGAAGACCTAACTGAGAAAGTGCTCATTTGAAAACAGTACTGAACTGCATTGAACACAGGTCCTGTGAGTTTGTAGGCAGTGTTATATTTGACTTACCAAAAGCTGTGACAGGAAAGGAAGGCCTTCTTTCATGTCTGTTAACTATTGGAAACTGTCACAGAGCCAGCTGGGGCAGACCAGTGAAAGCCAAGATCAAGAGTCCAACTGGAGTGACCTTGAAGACAGTGAATGTCTGGCAGGCACAGACCCAAACCCAGGAGGTTAGAAAACAGATACTGTAACTCCAGAGAGAGATGACGTGCTCCAAGTCTAATGACTCCCGTGGCAACAGGAAAGGAGCAAACAGGGCGTAAAATCCAAGTGCATAGTCTGAGGTCATCAGCAAGATTTCCAAATAGAGTGCAAAGCAGCAGAAAACAAAGACCAAATAGACAGGGTGATTGAAGTGCCAGGGATTCAGACTAAGCTGAGACTGAGTGGCAGGAGGTAAAGTCAAAAGAAGTAGGCACATGTCAGCAGAGTTACAAAGAGGAAGCAAGTTTCTGTAAAGTCAGGCAGGTCCACCAGAGAAGCACAATAGGTTCTGACAAAGATCTGAAATAGTGATTATATTCAATATGGTAATTGTGTGTGTGTGTTGGGGTGGGTTAGAGAAAAGCAGAATCAAACTCTCTCAGCTCCATAGGAGAACTACAGATGCTTGTTTTACCAGTAAGACTAATGACATTGAGTCAAAATAGGAGTATGTTCTACCTTTGATTTATTGTTGTTCCTTTCTTTATGTCAAATTATTTTTATGCCTGTTTAAAAAGTATTTTATATCAATTTTTAATCACAGAAAATGTGAAATTTAAGACATAGAGTAAAACACACAGAAGAATTCTATATATTTTCTTTACCACTGTTATATTCAAACCCAGTATTTCACAGAAAACATTACAGAGAATCTGAGTCCCAAGAGATATAAAGTGATGTTATATTAAAATGAGTCTAGTAGTAAAATACACTTGGGAAATGTTGAGTTAAAAAAGTAATTTTTCTGATGGGTTTTAACTGTAAGAACTATAAGATAAATATTTATATTTGTTGTAAATGTGTATTTTGTAATAAATTTTGTTAAAAATAAACAGTATTTAAACAGTTTTAGGTTCACAGAAAAATTAAGTGGAAAAACAGTTCCATATATTCCCTAACCGTTTATTGAACAGTCTTTGTACTATCAAGATCACACGTTGGATTGCTACATTTATTACAGCCCATGAACCTTTTTCAACATTATCAACCAACATCCATAGTTTACATTAGGGATCATTCTAAGTATTGTAAATTCTGTGGATTTCAACAAATGTCTAATGACATGTATCTACATTTCTCTTTACTTTTTCAATGATGATCAAATTTACGGTTGGTTTATTAAGAGCAGAGGTCACCAATGACTTCCATATTTCTAAATCTAATTTCACTTCAGTTCTCACTCAACATAGTTGATTTTCAGCAACTTTCATAATGCAGACTTTTTATTTTCTCACTGTCTTCCAGGACATAACATTCTCCCAGTTTTCTCTCTACATTTCTGGGTCTCCTATGCCTCTTTTGCTGGCTCAAACTTCTCTGGTCCTTAAGATTAGAAGTTCTATATGGTTCTTTTTATTATTTATTTTTACTTTGGTGATTTTACTCACATTTATAAATTGTTATACAAAGTCATATAAAAGTCAAAGACTCGTTAGAAAAAACCCTATTCGTGGGATAGATTGAAGGCAGGAGGAGAAAGGGATGACAGAGGACTAGATGATTAGATGGCATCACTGACTCAATGGACATGAGTTTGAGCAAGCTCTGGGAGATGGTGAAGGACAGGGTTGCAAAGAGTCCGATACTACTGAATGACTGAACAACCACTGCTGGGAGCCAGCGTGAGGAACTCCGCCCATGGCAAAGGTCATGAGGAAGGAGGCTCGGCATATGCAAAGGTGGGATCGAGCCTCAGGAGACCCCCTGTTCCCGAGCATCTACCCCCAAAACCAGAGTCTGCCTACTTTACTGCTTTATGCTCTCACCTACACCTCTGACTTTATGGGGGGCTGTCCCCCACCACCTTTCTTGGAGAAGGAGTTAACTTACAGCTCCAGTTAATAAAAATTCCTGGGAGTGACAAGAGTGTTTCAACTTACAAACTCCTCTGAAGGCTCTCTAGCCTGCCTGACAGGATTATCCGGCCACATGTGATTGTTTACAGCCTCCCAACCATGAAATGCATGAGATGCTTTAAACTTTCTAAAAGCAGATTCTATTGAGAAGTTAGAAAATTATAAGTATAGTATTAGCGAGTTAGTTAGAAATTATGTTGGTGAGGGGTTTCATTGCTGAGTTAATGATTGCCGCCAGGCCTCCATATCCTTAGGCACCTGGGAGTATGTTAATCAATGTGACTGGAATGTAGAAAAAGAAATATAGTAGTTTTGATGTTAGTAATACTAGACTTTTGAGTTAATGAATTTTCTCTTTGTTATAGATCACTGTACTCCTCTTTCTTTGTTATAAATCATTGTGTCCTTGCTATGTAAGAATGTAACTTTATCACTATCTTAAGACTAAGTAGATCTTAAGGGGAAACAAGTTTTCTGATTGACTAATCTTTTATCAATAGAAAGTAAGGTGGGGCCATAAAATGTTAATCAGTCTCCACACCAGAAGATATTGTGAACAAATGTAAGACCCTTGTAAGAACAAAGATATGCTGATAAGGGTTGGAGCAGCTGACCCTGCGTGACTCTGTTTCTTACATTTATCCCTAAATGTATAACTAAAGGTTATGTATAACTAAAAGTATAAAAGTGGACCTGAAAAATAAAGAAACAGGACCAGTTCCTGGAAAGACTGGTTTCCCCCGTGTAGTCTTTTCTTGTTCTCTTCGTTTCTGGCTGAATTCCCATCTGGAGCATGGAGGCTCACTATGTATACTTACTTGCCCTGGCTTCTAAGACCCATGTGAGAGGGAGCCCAAGGCAGGGCACCCTGCGCTATTCAAGCGGGTGCCGGTGGCCTGTGTAGATGGTGCAAACTCCTTGTCTTGGAGTTTTGTTGGCTTTCCACATAAACAAAGTTATTCAGCCTCTTTTTCTCCACTAATATTTCCTACTACACTACCCTTTTCTAATCTCTCTTCATCAGTTCAGTTGCTCAGTCGTGTCCTACTCTTTGCGACCCCATGAATCGCAGCACGCCAGGCCTCCCTGTTCATCACCATCTCCCGGAGTTCACTCAGACTCACGTCCATCGAGTCCATGATGCCATCCAGCCATCTCATCCTCGGTCGTCCCCTTCTCCTCCTGCCCCCAATCCCTCCCAGCATCAGAGTCTTTTCCAATGAGTCAACTCTTCGCATGAGGTGACCAAAGTACTGGAGTTTCAGCTATAGCATCATTCCTTCCAAAGAAATCCAAGGGTTGATCTTCAGAATGGACTGGTTGGATCTCCTTGCAGTCCAAGGGACTCTCAAGAGTCTTCCTCAACACCACAGTTCAAAATCATCAATTCTTCAGTGCTCAGCCTTCTTCACAGTCCAACTCTCACATCCATACATAACCACTGGAAAAACCATAGCCTTGACTAGACAGACCTTAGTCAGCAAAGTAATGTCTCTGCTTTTGAATTTGCTATCTAGGTTGGTCATAACTTTTCTTCTAAGGAGTAAGCGTCTTCTAATTTCATGGCTGCAGTCACCACCTGCAGTGATTTTGGAGCCCAAAAAATTAAAGTCTGACACTGTTTCCACTGTTTCCCCATCTATTTTCCATGAAGTGATGGGACCAGATGCCATGATATTCATTTTCTGAATGTTGAGCTTTAAACCAACTTTTTCGCTCTCCTCTTTCACTTTCGTCAAGAGGCTTTTTAGTTCCTCTTCACTTTCTGCCATAAGGGTGCTGTCATCTGCATATCTGAGGTTATTGATTTTTCTCCTGGCAATCTTGATTCCAGCTTGTGTTTCTTCCATTCCAGCATTTCTCATGATGTACTCTGCATATAAGTTAAATAAGCAGGTTGACAATATACAGCCTTGACATACTCCTTTTCCTAGTTGGAACCAGTCTGTTGTTTCATGGCCAGTTCTAACTGTTGCTTCCTGACCTGCATACAGATTTCTCAAGAGGCAGGTTAGGTGGTCTGGTATTCCCATCTCTTTCAGAATTTTCCAGTTTATTGTGATCCACACAGTCAAAGGCTTTGGCATAGTCAATAAAGCAAAAATAGATGTTTTTCTGGAACTCTCTTGCTTTTTCCATGATCCTCTATAATTAAATAGTTCTTTTCAGGATGCTGACTCCATCCCTGGTTCAAATTCCCTGGATCCACCAGGGCTGGACCCCGGTAAGCCACCACAAATACAAAGTCAAGGCAGACTCATTTGAAAAGTTCTTGATGCTGAGGAATATTGAATGCAAAAGAAGAAGAGTGTGGCAGAGGATGAGATGGTTAGATAGAATCACTGACTCAATGGACATGAATTTGAGCAAACTCCAGAGATAGAGAAGGGTAAGGAAGGGAAGCCTGGAGTGCTGCAATCCACGGGGTCACAGAGAGTCAGAGACGACTTAGTGACTTAAACAGCAACAAATACAGAGTCACTACTGACAAATATATACCTGGACCAGAATTTAGTGGAAACACCAATTATATAAACAAACACTACTTCTTTGTCATTTCTGCTTGCACGTTTCCCCAGGTATAATGTGTGCAAGACTAAGTCTGGAATAATTACCCAAAACCAATCTGACCCATTGTCTTTATGCTCAGGTAAAGAAATCACCAATCAGCAGTTCCACAGATCTTTGATGTCTCCCTTCCCCCTTATACGTCATACTGATAGAAATTTCTACCTATTTTCAGTTCAGTTCAGTTGCTCAGTCGTGTCCAACTCTTTGTGACCCCATGGACTGCAACACACCAGGCTTCTCTGTCCATCACCAACTCCCAGAGCTTGCTCAAACTTATGTCCATCGAATTGGTGATGCTATCCAACCATCTCATCCTCTGTCCTCCCCTTCTACCTGTTTTACTCTTAAAATATTTCTGAAATCTATTTACTTCTCTCCATTACTATTGTCACTACCTAAAACAATTGCCATCATTTCATCTTGAACACCTAAGTAGATTCCAAGTGTCCATTCTATATTGATGATCACTCCTGACAAACCCATTCTCCACAGAGCAGCCAGAATTAATTTCTCAAAACACTCCCTGTTTATAATAGCCATGGGTTCATACTACTTTTATGATAAAGGCTGACAATTCTTTAACATGGCCTTCAAAACCTTGCATGGCTTGACCACTGCCCACCTCTTCAGCATCATTTTAAATCCATCTTTTCTTTGTTCTTTACCTCTAGTAACAATGGGTTTCTTTGTCTATCATGATATGAGTCAACTTACAATGTAAATTACATTTATTGTCCTTTTGTCTACAGTGTATTTTCACATTGCCCAGGTAAGCTCCATTCATATTTGAAGTTGCAGCTCACATGTTTCACTTACTCAGGGAAGTCACCTTTGAACATCCCCTACTCCCATTGAAATGTACTCTAGGTCATTTCTTTGTTATACACATATACACTGATAAGGTCTCCATCTTACTGACTTACTTATAAGTTAATTTTACAAGTTAAATATAATCCTAAAGAAAACAGTTAATTTTTAAAAAAGATTTAAATTATTTTTAGCACAAACTTTAATTCTTATGCCACTCATTCTATAGCAAGTAAATAAAATATCTTCTAAATTTCAAATGTTGTGATTTATTCAATGGAATATTGAATTGAACACATACCATATGCCACTACAAACTCTGGGTTCTGAATATGAAACTGTAAATAAAGCAATGGCATTGATAGAGGCTAAATTCAAGGATAAGAGTTTATATTTATACAGTCAGACCTCCATATCTGAAGGCTTCACATCTGAGGATTCAACCAACTGTGGATTGAAAATGTTCAAAACAAATTTTCAAAAAGTTCCAAAAAGCAAAACTTAAATTTGCTATGCGCTGGCAGCTGTCTACATAGCATTGACATTGTGTTCACAACTATTCACATAATTTTTACATTGTATTAGTATTACTGGCAATCTAGAGATGCTTTAAAGTATATGAGAGGACATGAATTAGTTCTATGCCTACCACACTAGTTTATATAAGGGACTTGACTGTCTGCTTGAATTCTGTTATCCACAGGGATCCTGAAACCAATGAATCCTTCCCGCTCTGCACAGATTAGGAAAGATGACTGTATGTACGGAAAAGAACACATCAAAAAAATAAATAGACATTAAAACAGCCTTGGGAGTGGACATACTGAGAAATGAAACCAACCTAGTATATTAAGCAATAATGAGGCTGGATATAGTTTCTGTCCATAGGCTTTTGTCCAGTGCTGCAACCAAGTGAAAATAATTTAGCCGCTTGCTTCAGAAAATACCTTGTCTCACTCTGACCACCAATTTGAAGCTACTGCAGTATAAACTCTGCACAATTACAATCATTTGCTCACCTAACATGAACTCAAAAATCTCTCAGACAAGAAACTAAAACCCTAATACCTATAAATACTCTGCCCCAATTTCCCATTTTGCACCACTATGAATATCTGTGAAAGTAATATTTAGCAAACCTAATAAAGTGGGTTTTGCCTAGTGTGATAAGTTGCATCAATCGTGTCTGACCTTTGTGATGCTATGGACTGTAGCATGCCAGGCTCCTCTGGCCAAGGGATTCTCCAGGCAAAAATACTGGAGTGGGTGGCCATTCCCTTCTCAGGGGAACTTAATTTTGCCTTAGCAATACCATTTGGGATTTTCGCTTTCTTTTTTTCTTTTTGGTGTTAGGGAAGAGTCAATAGTTAGAAATACTATACCTATAAATACTCTGCCCCAATTTCCCATTTTGCACCACTATGAATATCTGTGAAAGTAATATTTAGCAAACCTAATAAAGTGGGTTTTGCCTAGTGTGATAAGTTGCATCAATCGTGTCTGACCTTTGTGATGCTATGGACTGTAGCATGCCAGGCTCCTCTGGCCAAGGGATTCTCCAGGCAAAAATACTGGAGTGGGTGGCCATTCCCTTCTCAGGGGAACTTAATTTTGCCTTAGCAATACCATTTGGGATTTTCGCTTTCTTTTTTTCTTTTTGGTGTTAGGGAAGAGTCAATAGTTAGAAATACTATTGGAAAATATATTTGAATACTAATGGTAACTGAAGCAGATAAGAAAACAAGAACAGTGTTACTGCAAAGGTGCTTGAGAATTGATTTTTAAAAGTGTGTTCTAATTTGGGAGGAGGGTGCCAAGATACAAGTGGGGTATGACAAGTGAACTCATTTGGGATATTTTACTAAGTTTTGATGCACAGAGGTACCTAGGAAAAATAAAAGCTAAAAAGCTGTATATTGGCAAGAGAGGCTATTGATGAACCCCAGTGGCAATAGATCTGTTTTACTTCAGTTCAGTTGCTCAGTCGTGTCTGACATTTACAACCCCATGAATTGCAGCATGCCAGGCTTCCCTGTCCATCAACTCCCAGAGTTCACTCAAACTCACGTCCATCGAGTCGGTGATGCCATCCAGCCATCTCATCCTCTGTCGTCCCCTTATCCTCCTGCCCCCAATCCCTCCCAGCATCAGAGTCTTTTCCAATGAGTCAACTCTTCGCATGAGGTGGCCAAAGTACTGGAGTTTCAGCTTCAGTATCATTCCTTCCAAAGAACACCCAGGACTGATTTCCTTTAGGATGGACTGGTTGGATCTCCTTGCAGCCCAAGGGACTCNGCTTTAAGTCAACTTTTTCATTCTCCTCTTTCACTTTCATCAAGAGGCTTTTTTAGTTCCTCTTCACTTCCTGCCATAAGGGTTGTGTCATCTGCATATCTGAGGTTACTGATATTTCTCCTGGCAATCTTGATTCCAGCTTGTGCTTCATCCAGCCCAGCATTTCTCATGATGTACTCTGCATAGAAGTTAAATAAGCAGGGTGACAATATACAGCCTTGATGTACTCCTTTTCCTATTTGGAAGCAGTCTGTTGTTCCATGTCCAGTTCTAACTGTTGTTTCCTGACCTACATATAGGTTTCTCAAGAACCTGTTTTACTTAATATCTCATAATTTCTTAGATAGGGAACAGGTGTGAGGTAGGTAGTATGTAAATCATGAAAGTGAAAGTCACTTAATTGTGTCAGACTCTTTATAACCCCATGAACTATAGCCTGCCAGATTCTTCTGTCCATAGAATTCTCCAGGCCAGAATACCAGAGTGGGTAGCTATTCCTTTTTCCAGGGGATCTTCCTAACACAGGGATTGAACCCAGGTCTCTAGCATTGCAGGCAGATTCTTGACTAGCCAAGCCACCAGGGAAGCCCAAGAATGCTGGAGTGGATAGCCTATCTCTTCTCCAGAGGATTTTCCCGACTCAGGAATTAAACCAGAGTCTCCTGCATTATGCTTTCCAGGAAAGCATCTTCCTGTAATGCGGGAGACCCACGTTCGATCCCTGGGTCGGGAAGATCCCCTAGAGAAGAAAATGGCAACCCACTCCACTATTCTCTCCTGGAGAATCCCATGGACCGAGGAGCCTGGTAGGCTACAGTCTACGGAGTTTCAAAGAGTTGGACATGACTGAACAACTTCACTTTATGCTTTATCCTCCTGCATTACAGGCGGATTCTTTACCAGGTATCAAGGAAGCCCATGCATATTGTACATAAATACATATTTGGCATTCAAATCAAGCAAATCTTTAAATATTCCTATTAGCTTTTTTAAACAGTATAGAACATAGGAAGTTAGGCCAGATTTGAGTCTGTTCCCTGGTAAAAAGATTTATGTTCTATGAAATGGTCTATGGATGTCACTTTGGCAAAAATTAACTTCCTTGAGAACACAGTTATGTCAGAGGCAAACAGATGTAAATTTTGCAGGTTTATAGACAGATATGTAACAAGGACTGTAGAAAATTTCTAACAAGAGGCAAACAGCTGATAGAAGAAAAGTTTATCATTTAAAAACAGCAAAATAGGAAAAAAAAAAAAAACCCTCACTGTTCTTTGCAAACACCATCACAGAAGCTGTTATTCTCTAATCTCTTCTTGTTAACCCTGTGTGGAGAGAAGTATGGAGGAAAAAAAGATGTTAGAACAAGGAGACAAAGTGCAGTAATTTTATTTCACCTGGTGATGTTTTCCTGCAAGTGTTTTCTGTGAAAAAGAAGGTAGAAAATCACAAATACTTCTGTTTCCAAGAGCAGATTTATAGTTAGATGAAAAAAAAA